>JAUBOD010001106.1:1312533-1327751 GCA_032353885.1 Nothura maculosa | reverse complement strand
GGAACTTCTTTCCTGTGAGGGTGCCAGAGCCCTGGCACAGGCTGCCCATGGAGGCTGTGGAGTCTCCTTCTCTGGAGATCTTTCCAACCTGCCTGGATGTCAGCCTGTGCCCCGTGCTCTGGGTGTCCCTGCTGGAGCAGGGAGTTGAACTAAATGAGCTCTAGAGGCCCCTTCCAACCTTAAGGGTTCCGTGATCACGGTGGTTTGCAGTAGCCACACTGAGGCCATGTCTCACAGACTAGATGTTTCATCCAAAGTACTACAGTCGTGTGGCAGTGAAATCCTGGTCCTCTCCTGAAGACATTAAGTCATCCACAACTGTATTTCTACATTCTTGGGAAGTCTGGAGCTTTCCTGCAATGTTTTTTCAGAGATTGAAACCAATTGAGAATTAAACAGGTGCATTTTCAAATGTGTAAAGCCATCAAGAAAACTATGGCTATTACACACAGCTAAGGGCTTCCTGAGAGGACAGCATCATATATAGGGATCTATGTCCCCAGCTCCATCCTGCAGAACGACTGCATCAACACAGCAGCAACTGTACACAACCGTTTATCCCATGAAGAACCTCGATGCTGCAACACAGCATCTCTGCAGAGAGTTAGACAGAAGGAAAGCCCAGCACAGCAAGTGTTAATCAATCTGATTAATTCATCTGATAACAGATAGTCTGAGCTACTCACTACTCCTGATTTAGTTCCTATAGGACAAGAAACAGTCCCTTGATGCTCTTCGGAGGTCGCTTGAACAGAGCAGCACATTTTACTGACCAAAACAGTGACAGAAATCCCAACCTTTTTTGGCTGACTTACACATTTTGTGAGGGAAGAAAAAGGAAAAACAGAACCAGAAATCACTGCTTGTGCAAGATAAATTTAGACTGCAAAAATAATTTTGAATTTAAAGCTGCTGTTTTCTAAAGGTAAGTCAGTGCAACCACTCTTAGGAGTTTGGATATATTATACAAGGCACAGAGTTTGGATGTATTGATCAATATAACTCATGTTTCTATAAATAACTGTAATGAAGCTACTACTCAATATGTTAGCACATAAAAGCTAAATCATTCCACAGCTTACAGCTGCATAACAAGGGAACGAAAGCTTCATTTCTGTTGCTTTGTACAAAACCCCACATTCAGCTAGAGCATCCCTGAAACACGCCGACATTCCTGGGATGTGGATTCAATTTGCAGTCACACAACTTGCATAAAGGTCAGAATAAGATGGTTATTTTAGGCTATGGAACTAAGCTGTGTAGGTCATTCAAGTCCCAAAATTGACAGTGGGATGGATTAGTCATAGGTGCTACTTTGTGAACTGTGTAAAGCAGAGTATTCTGCAGGCCTCTATTCCTGTTGTTGCACCTACCAAAATTCCCCAGTATTTTGAGCAACCACTGTTAATCACTGTTTCTTTCCAAAGTGAAATGTCCTGTGAATATTCTTTGAGTGAATATCCTGTTTCAACATCTTATGAACAGAGTTTGCCACATTCAAAGAAGACAAGGACAACAGTGAAAACTGATTTAAGGAGGGTAAGATAGAAGGGGAGCAAAGAAAAGGTTCCCAAGTCCAATTTGGAGAGATAAAAGAGAAAAAAAAATTTAAAAAGGAAGGTATTTATAACTGAGCATTACTTTCCAGATGTCGCCAAAAGCATGTAATTTATTAATGTAAGCAGGGGGACTACAAAAGCCTAATGACAACAAAAAGTTACACAGAGTTCAGACATTGTCATTGGAAAGTGCAGCAGAGTTTTCCCTGCCTCCCCAACTGGGGAAACAGCAGGATCTTCACAGCTTTCCTGTCAGGAAATTGATACCAAACCTCAAATAGTCAGGAGGAAAGAAAGTCCACAAAAGCCCTCTTCTGATCATACACAGACTTGCATTTCTACATGGTGAAAGTTTCACAACTCAAGGGAACAGTCCAAGCTTTATTTCTAGTTTGCAGTTTGCATTTTTTAAGTTAAAGTTGCTACCTCAAATTCAAGAGATTAATAAATTGCCCTGTTATCTATGGCTTATACAACTTAAGCACCAGAGCAAGGCAGAGAATGATTTTTTTGTGTGTGTAAACAGTGTCATAAGCATCAAAAGAAAGCAAACAAATAAATGCAACTATATACTACAAGTTACTGTTCTATTGCAACCTGCCAGGAGAGGAACAAGATTAGTGCACCCTAATGAAAGCACTAAGAATGAAGAGATGCTAATACATAAAGTCTTCCAGTAATATAGGACAGATTAAAGAACTGAACTGCAAACTAGGGCATGATGGCAAGTGTATGAACAGGTATAAAAAAGCAGTTCAAGAGAGGAGTTCCTGAAAGCAAAGTATTTCTGTCAAAGCTAACAACTTTGTTTTGCTTACATGTTGTCCCTGTTTTAGTCACTTAACACACTTGCCATGCAGCTCCAGAAGCCAGTAATGCAGCACTCTCCATGTAGACACATGCTTTCCAGTTCAGCCCTGAAGAACTGTCTTTCTCCATAAGGCCACCTATGCTCCTTACCACATAAAGAAACCATAAAGCTGCAGTGAGTTTGTACACAACATAAAAATAAAAACCCGAAACTCACCATGTTGCATTTTCAACCTTAAGCAGTTATGACCAACAACCCAAATGCTAAGGAGCAGGCAGTACTGATCATTTCAGCTTTTTGTCTCCCATAACTGCAATGCAAGTCACTAAAACATGACCACAGTTTGCTCTTATACTAGATAATGCAGACTATGAAGAAGATTAGACAGCTAGTCAAAAAAACCCACCTCTTCATGCTATGAACACACCTTGTGCTTGGTTTCATTTCTTTCATTTTCTTTCCAAAGTTATCCTTTGAAGTGCTCCCCAAGACTGCCATTCCAAGAAATACAAAGGGACCCCGCTGTTACACAGGAACTCATTAGGCAATACTTATCTGGCTTATTTTGCACTTGAATTCATGCAAGTCAACTGACCCGAGGGCCAACGCTGCTGCTCACACCAAGCTTTGCTCTTAGGGCTTCCTTTTCAGCGTCTTCTTTAGGCAGCTCCAAGTGGCAATTTAAACAACTCAACCTACTTTGTTTGACCAATCTGGAGGCCAAGAGGGCACAAAATCCCATAGATACTAGCACAGAAAGATAGTTGGTATTTCAGTTCCCAGGAGCTCAGCTGGCAGAAGCCTAAATACAGAAACTCAGCACGTGAAGCATTCAACCTCTCAGGGAGAAGAAAGTCTGGTTTCCATCAGCCTACATTTCCCACTGCTTGCATTTATCTTTATTTTAAATGATTACTTTCTGCTGTTTTGCTTAAAGACCTTTCTTGACTATTCTGTTCTCTGCATGAGGAAGGGAACTGTTATGAAAGGGCAACCTGTTCAAAAGTAAGGGCTGGTAACCTAAATCATCAGTGCATGGCAGATGATGCAATGAACAAGCACAGCTAGGCTCAGCCAAACCTATCCTGCAGGCAACCCCATTTTTAAAAGTGCTGCAGTTATTTTTATGTAAAATCAGACTTTTCCATGGCCTCGCTTTCAAGAGTGACCACAGCCAGTCAACAGCCAACTGCAGAACCAAAGCCAGTAATTTCTGAAGCTAAAAGGCCTAGGTTAAAAAAACAGCTTTCCAGGTCCTGATCATTTAATTCAGCATTCTCTAATAATGCTTCTGTGTGCTTATGTTTAACATTAAAAGCTTCACATGACACTTGTTAAAAAAAGAAGATCATCTGCACCTTTTCCACTCTAGAGTCTTCTTTAGACCTAATTTAGTTCTAATAGCAATAAAACCTGCAGGCAGGTTAGGAATGCACCTGGTATAGGAAGGTTAGGAAGGCACCTGAATAACACCATGTTGACAGCTGGTTTTACTATACTGTTCAATCCTTAGACTAGAGAGCAGATCAACCTTTTCTTTCTCCCATGCAAAGCACCTCAACAGTAATTACTAGAATTAAAAACAAACTAACCCAGACTCCTCACACACACTAGGAAAAGATAGATCTTTTCCCATTGCAAAGTCACTTGGAGAGCAATTTCCTCTCCCGTCTTTAGACACCTGCAGCAGGCCTTTAAACCCAGCCAGTCCAACCAGGCTCCTCGTTTAATGAAGGTCAAGAGATTTAGAAGGAATGATTCGTCCTGTCTAAATGGAGGCATCCTCACTGCCTGCACATGGGGCTATATTAGCATTTCCCCAAAAGGATGCTATTTACTAAGGGGCTATATTAGCATGCCTCAAAAAGGGAGATAAACAGGCACAACCAGCTCTGTAAATGGCAGAGTAATTGAAGAGAATCCCCTTGGGTGATGCTGTGGGGAGCAGCTGTACCCTAGACATGCCACTTTTCTGCCTCCATCGGGTGCGATGAATAGCTCTGTGACCAGCTAAGAGCCATTTTACTCAACATCTCCCTAGCAGCTGCTTCAGAGCTTATGACCATATGGGAAATCTGATGCAAAGGCAGGTTTAAGTTATTTTTATACAGAGAGGCTATTGCAGAAGGATATAAAAGGTAGAGCTGCGTTTGAACGTGCAGCTCCCCAGCCTAACCCTGTGTGATGCCATATGCATAAGCCCACTCAACTGCTAGAAACCAAGCACCTTCCTAACATGAATTCAGGCCAAAACTGGCTCTGTTCCTGCCAAAATTTCATCTGAACTCCAAGAAAAGTTGCTCTTTTTTTTTTCTTTTCTTATATGTAGTCTCAAAAATATGGGAAGCCAGACCACCAAGAAACTCACCACGATGTGGGTGATGTTGCAAGCTAGAAGACACTTCCTGGAGGCACAGTTACCATGATTCCCCTCAGAGAGGACAATGCACTGTAGCTTTGCCTAAGTTAACAACTAACTTGAACTAAGTTTTAATTAAGCAAACATGCCGTAACAGTTACACAGCTCACAGTTTGCCATCTATCAACAGATTGCCACACTGCGGTCAGCTTCAGCTTAGTTTATGTTTAAGCAGGAACGTTAAGGACACATCAAGTCAAGCCCATCAGAGTTGAACAGGGTCCTCTCTGGGAGGAGGAACCACAGGAAATAAGGGGGGAAAAAAAGCCCTGAACTTCCTCCTATTCATAAACCTCATGACAAGTATTTTCATCAATAGATTTGCAAGCTCAAACAAAGACTCACGGGACAAAATATTTTATTCCTCATTAGGCAGTTCCAATGCCAGCTGAATCACCCGAGTGACACTTTCTAGCATAGCAGATTTACTCTTTTATTACTGCTTTCTGACTACGTTTTCCATATTCACTTCCCTAATTTTAACCCAACTATTTGCCAACACTTCAACCTTGGCTACTATAACTTACCTATCGTGACAGTTCAGGCCTGTTTAGTAAAATTCCTAACTAATGAGATCTCATTTTCACAAATACACTCTCAAGATAAAAAGAGAAAGCAATTGGAAAAATATACAAAATAAAATAAAAATCACACTAGAGATTGTGCAGCAATCCAAGATTAAATATTATCAGAAACTCGCACACTGTAGAGCCTAAAGGGTAATACATTTTTCTTCTGGGAATTGTTCTTCATTTGTAGATTTTTTTTCCCACCTAGCAGTTCAAAACCCCATTACAACAAAACTCTTGAGCAGAACACATAGGCAAGAAGAGTAATTACATCTCAGGCACTTTAGTGATAAAGTAGCTGGTGTTACAGTACAGATCTAGTACAGAGCTCATTCCAGAAACCTACATTTAACAGAATACAGTTTCTTGTACAAACCACCTTGGAAGCTGCTTCAGCTCAATGCCTTCTAGCTGAAGGGAGCAGAAACTTGTAGTGAAACCCAAATAAGAGGCAGCCTGTAAGAGCCAAGCTATTTTTCCTCATCTCTCCACACAACCCTAAATCCAGGCACTGGTTTCCTACATTTTCACTCTAAAAAGCCACTTACCTGCTTCTAACTGTGGCCTCGTTACAGTCTAGCAGGGGCTGACAAACCTCAGCACCTCTACCCTCACATTGTGCCTGTTATCAGACAGAATCTTGAGAGCAGGTGACATTAAAAACTTATTTCCATGCTGGATGAGAGGGCGTCTCTCCTCTCAGCTTGCAAATGCATGCACTGCTTATTGCCTGTTCACCTATGTTTGACCACGGGAGGAGGGCAATGCAGAACGTTATTCCTTCCTCAAAACTGCAGCTTCCTCAACTTCCTGTAACATCCCTCAAAGCTTTCGTTTTTAGGAGTGGTTTTGGAAAGGTTCATCCTAGAAATAAGCAAGCAATGATTGGGTTACGTTGTCATTCTACCAGGATGGGCACCCAGGATATCTGCTGCTACAAAGCTGTGGGCTTCGGCAGAATCCTTCCAACTAGTGAGTCTGCATCACAGCTTTTGGGCTGCACTTTAGAGGCCAGAGACATTTTAAATGTCCATGAAATCAGGACAGGGTACATTGTAGAGAGACAGAAATCAAGATAGTGTACAGAGACGATGCATACTTTGTATCCTGTTATACTAATCTATATGTTACGAGATGCAACCAACCCAAACTGTGCATCAACATCAACTTTAGCTCAATTGTCTGTCATACTAGTCTGACTATAACGTCAAACATACAAAAGTATGCCCTAAAATTACAAACTAATTTGAGTGTATTTAACAAAACTGCGATCCAACAGGTAGAAATGCTTCTTCAGGCCATCCTGGAATAACTTCCACCCCATCTCATACAACAGAAATCCCTAGGTATTACAGTTGTGACAGGTCCAAAACCCAGATTTCATCTTCACTTTTGTAGACTAAGAATTCAATCTATTGCTGTTTTTTGTCAAGGAAGAACAGCAGCAATCACAAAAGAACCTATTTCAACTCCACGAGATTTTCTCGAGTGACCTAGAGATTTTCCTGAACAATCTCGGGAGAGCCACGTTCAAAGCTGAACAGACCTTGTTCATGCAATCTAAAGATGAACAGCACTAGAAACCAGAGAATAATTCAGCCCATAAGGACAGAAGGTGCTGAAATGAAGAAATTTAAAAGAGCTGACAGAAATAAATAAATAACAAAAGTATAGCCACATCTTACTATAGCTTTAACTCAGGGAAAAAAAAATGTATATATAGGTGTGTGTATATATTTGCACATATATGTGTGTGTATATATAAATATATACAAACTCTGTGAAGCAGGACCAATGTTTATATTAATAAGTAGTGCAACTTCCACCCACATACCCAGAGCCTCTCGCACGGGCGCGAGAAAACCCTTCCCACACCTCCCCTGCTCCCCACTCCCTTTGGATCCGACGTTATTGGCGATTGTCTCTGCCCAGCTGTTAGTGGCAGGTGCCTGGCAGCCAAGCCGGGTCCCTGTGTTGTGCACGGACACCCCGATCACATTGTGCTCCTCTCACTCCACAGCAACACAGGTTGGCTTCGCATGCAGCACAGGAAGCGTTAAAGTGGGGGGAACACTCCTCACAAAGCAGCAGGAATAAGGAGTGCATGTGCAATGCCAAGGCGAGGCAGCAGTTCTGCCCCAGGGCAGCAGCTAGCGAGTGTCAGCAGAGAGGTCCCTATTTTTAGTGGGCTTTTCCTGGCCCCGAGTCCCGGCGCTGCACGCGCGCGCTGGTTAGAGAGGCGCCGGCCGCTCTCACCTCCGGGAAAAGCCATTCTCTGGATGCTGCGGCTGCCTTCCCGAGCCCGGGTAAAAGTTTTTCAGGAAAGATGGGGCAGAGAGGGAGGAGGGGAGGCCGGGCAGCGCCGACTCGCCCCCGGGGCGAGCGTGCCGGACCCCCAGAACAGGGCTGTGGGGCAACAAGAACAAAGAGCACGTGGGTCAGAACGGAGGGGAACACGGACACGGGCACCCACGTTGAGGACGCTGCTCAGTGCCTCCTCCTGGCTCACTCTATCTTGGCTTTCCAGAAGCTAAGCTGCACCAAGTGCACTTCTGGGCAGCTTGCCTGATAACAGCGACCCTGCTGTTACACTTGATGCCTTTTAAAAAACATTTTAATGGCACTCAAGAGCAGGCGGGAGATCTTGTTTCTTCACTGTTATTTGTTCTCAAAACAATGTAGAAAATAAGGCCCTGAAACGTCAGAAAATACCCTTTCAAACTTGTTCTCCATAATGTAAATCACACTGCTGTTTTCTTTCTTTTGTTCTAGCAGTGCACTTAGTTATGTTATAGACTTTATGTTATAAACATGTTTTATGTTATAACATGTTATAAACTACAGAATATTTACATGTAATGTATTGGGGTAAATTTTAAGTTCAAAAAAAATTGAAAATTCAGTTTTGTAAGCATCAAAAGAGATACTCCTACTGCACAGTTACACATTACTTAACAACAGTAAAATATGTCAGGAGGGACATGAGAATCAACCCAATTTCTTTTACATAACATTTCTGGCTAATGCTCAATAAAAAAAAGGGATAAAAAGAAGCCCAGCCTAGAATCAAGTTGTCACAAAGCTGTTTTGACTGAAAATTTGCTGATTATGCAACTCAATCAGTGACTTCTTTAAAGCTATTACAAAGAAGTGAAGTCAGCAAGTCCTTCAGTTTGAACTGTCAGGGTTTCCTGTTTGCATACGACCTGGTCAGTGGAAAAAAAATAAGCAGTTTATCTGGGCAAAAAACACATTATTTATGTGTTCGCAAGCCTAGCAAGGCCATTTGAAGGCTTATTTCTTACTTCATCCCTTTCCTTTTGCTTAAACAGATTAAGTCTTTCTCTGCAAGCTGCTGTGGCGCTAACTTAAGTCGGAGTGAGCAAGTGCCATTTAAAGCCCTTTTTGGAGGGGGCCTGCGAGAAGCACACGCTGTGACCCACAGGGTCCCTGCTGAGAGGGAGGCTCCATGCGCCGGAGTCCTGGGGAAGTTTTGGAGTTTGTATGGGCACTTATTGGAGATGAGGATGAGGCCTGTGAGAAGGCAGCACCTCCAGGAGGTGAAAGGAGCCCCTCAGAGCAAGCACAGAGGCTGGGCTCCTGCAAGAGCCATGTCCCACGTGAGCTAGCTGGAGAGGCTCCAAACAGGAAAGGGGAAGATTTTGCCGAGGGAAGCTCCCAAGAAAGGCACACAAGGGAAACGGGTACGTCCCGCAGGTCAGAGGAGGTGCTTAATCCTTCCAGATGCTTGGAGAGATTCCTGCACAGCTTCAACTCTGCACGGGAACTCAGGGAGCTCAGCCCATGCTCTGACAGGCGCTTGAAGCTCCCAGAGCTTCCTTCCTCCTGGGGCAAACTACCGGGCTGTTATAAGGACCGGGAATCTCCTCTACCGCACACATGGCATAGCTGGAAGGCTGAACGTGCTGTTCTCAGAGGCTGCAAATGAAGAAGGCAGCGCGCGGACGCACCGTGGGGCTGCGGGCAGCGCCGTGGGGACTCACCTGGGGGGCTCGGGGCAGCCGTGGCGCAGCAGTGGGGCGCGCGCGCTCTGCGAGCGGCCGTTCTGGAAGGTGATGCGGCGGCGGGCGCTGGACGGCGGGTGGCTGAAGGTGTGCGCGCGGCGCCGCAGCCGCGGCGAGCCCGCCTCCTCCTCGGCGAAGGGCGGCCACGGCGGGCCCACGGGCGACGCCGGCGGCGTGCCCGGCGGAGAATCCCCCGGAGAGGCGTCCTGCAAGGAAGCGCGAGAGCCGTGAGGCCGCCGGGATGGGATGGGATGTCACGGCAGTGCCTGGGCCCCTGCCCCACTGGTACCAGCTGGGCCACCAGGGCCTTGGAGCTGCCTCTGGAGCCTCAAAGCAGAAAGCAGAGTGGAGGGAGAGGTTTATGTACAGCGCAAACAACGTACTAATTACTCCAAGCATACTCTTGCTGCGAATGGCATTCCAGCTACCGGGCTCCCGACTCTCTCCGGGAAAAATAAGGAAGTGGAAAGATGAGGGAAATGGCCTTTCTGTGTGTGTGTGCGCGCGCTGGCTTCCCGGCGTAGCGTGAGGCTGGCCTCCTGTGGCGCCACGCGGCATCCTGCGAGGGGAGCGGGATCCCGCTCGGACTGTGCGCGAGGAAGCGCTGCAGGAAAGTCATAGCCCAGGCCCATCCCCAGGGAAAGGGCAGTGGCCAACTGGGCGCCACACAGGAGCGGGGAAAATCAAAAGGGACATGTTAAAAACAGGAAGCAAAGCGAAAGTGAGGGAACGCTGCTGGCTCTAGCCCACTGCAGAGCATCCCAGGCCACGCAAGACGCCTCCCTCCCGCGACTGCTGCCTGCGACAGAAGATCCGGCATCTCCAGGGAAGCCCGTGGAGTCGGGATGTGGCTCGTTTTGAGCTGCTGCGGGGAAGCGAGGCGGAAGCAGGACAGGGACTGACGGCTTTTAGACAATCAAGGGACATATAGAAGGAAAAAAAAAAGCCATAAATCCCACCAAACACCACCACAGCACACACGTATATAATCATAATCATAGAATCATAGAATGTGTAAGGTTGGAAGGGACCTTAGAGGTGATCTAGTCCAACCCCCCTGCACACGCAGGGTCACCTAGAGCACATGGCTCAGGATAGCCATGTGCTTTGATAGTGGTATCAAAGAGCAGAGTGAAGCGGAAGTCGCAGGTGGAGGCTCCCGGCGCGCGGCGCCCACGCACCCTGTCCGAGGCCAGGCTGTTGCAGCGCTCGAAGCTGTCCACGCTTCCCAGGCGGCCGCGCATCCTGTTGGCTCCCTGCAAGGAAAAGGCAGGAGGTTAATCCGGGCTTTCCCCTCCTGGCCCAGGGATATGTAGAGGTGGTGGCAGCCGTGCAGAGGATGGCTCGGACACTTGCCTTGTTAGGCCATGGACAGCAGGACGCTCCAAGCATTGGCTAAAGTTGTTCCTGCTTTTCTGCTCTCCCCTGAGGGCTCTACCCCTACAATCCCCTTTCCTGAAGCCACTGAACGTTCCTTCATTCCTGATGGGAGCTCTGACATACTTCACCCCACATCCAGGCATTTCAGACGACTCAAACCCGGACAGGACAAGCACTAAAAGTGAGGCCAGTGCTCTGTGGCTGCAGAGCCCCCAACAGCAGAGAGCCAAGGCTGGAAATCAGGGACTTCTGCCCACACAGGAGCAGCAGGGCCTTTGACCACCCTCTGCCTCTCACCATCATGAAACACGAGTGGCAACCTGGGGCTGAAGCAAATTACAGCACTTAAACAGGGGAAAAAATAAAGCCTGGCTTTTAGGAGAACTATAGATAGACTGAGCTCACAGTAGCTCTCCTTGGAACGCTTGCAGCTACAGGGGAAGTTTTGTCAACAGCTGCAGTATTTATTTAGCCTGCTTTTCCTGGTAGGGTTTATTTTGTTTTTCAAGGCTTTGAATGACCCCTCTGTGCATCACCCCATTTAAGCTTTGGACGCAGGAATATGCTGCCTGAAACATCTCCTCGCTGACCCTCACAATAAAACTAGAGCAAAGGATAACTTGGAAACCTCTCAGGAGATTTAGAAAACACTCAGTGTTACATTTTTGGCATGCTAAGAAGGGCTTTTTGGTTTGGGAATCAAACAACAACAGAAACGTTAGTATGGCGGAGGCTGGGATAAATCTGTTCCTGAGGTCAGAGGGAGGTTTTATTTATTTTTCTGAAGTACACAGCTAGGAAGCCACAGCCTGTTTTCAGTTCAAACACAGCAAAAATAAGACCAGGACAGCAAAACAAACAAGTGAAAAAGTGACATTCCTTTGTGAGCTGCTCTATCTGAAGTCAGAGCACAGACCCCAACAGGTTTCCCTACTGTGAGGGGACAGCTCTAAGTCACTCAGGCAGCTTAAAATGGGACTGGATGCCATTTGTCAAGCTTAAAGTGTTCCAAGATAAACCAGCTACTGCAAACTTGTTTCAGATTGTGGTAAGATTGAGGCTACATACATCTGCTAAAACACAATTTTTTACTGTTTTCTCTTCCCTAATTTAAATCTTTGCACCTACAGTACAATTCTGTATGACAGTTTCACACATGCGCAAATAAATCTTTTCTTTCTCAGTCTCTTTACTGCTAACTATAGCTTAAAACAGAGATGAAAAACCACGTACCATTAGCATTTCATTGCATTAACACCAGGTGACCTGCAGCTGGCTTAGGGGCATTTGATGCCTAAATATATTTAAATACATTTACAAATTAACAGGGGGCTGCTGTAACAGCACTCTGATACCAAGTGAGAACTGCTGAACCTTGCACGGGCATGCACACATCACACACAGAGCAGGCACACAGGCACTGTCTAGAACTGTATCTATCAATTTCAGGTATAGGAATGTGTGTGCATATATATATATATATATATATGTGTATATATATAAATATATATATCAATAAAATATGTATGTACCTCCTTGTACTATAGCACGCAGCACATCCCAGCAGTCCTGCTGAGGAGGAGCACACTCTATCAAACCTAACACCAGGTAAGTGATACTCCCTTCCAAGATGTTTCAATGCAAGTCCTGTGTTTGCTGAGAGGATGATGTTCCCTCTACATGACCCAAGTGTGAACATGTCCATGCAACGCTAGCTGCTTTCCTGGTGGTTCCCGGTGACGTAGGGCTCAGCCAGCCCCACTGTAGGGTTAGTGTCCCATGGCAGCACTAGATGACTTTCCAGTCACACGTCCTTGAGACGTGGAAAGTAACGGAGCCTCAGCACGGGCATGACTCTAGCTGTCACCATCGGATGGTATTTTAGACTGCTGAAACTATCCAGATCTTGGAGCATCGTTGCTCCCTTCATACACACTCTGCACACCCTGACAAAGGTCCTAGGAATAAAGCTTTCTATATAACACAGGCTGGACTTGATGAGGCAAGTTTTAATCCTAGCTTCACTCCTAGGTCAAGCCCAGGCTTAACCTTCAGTGCAGGCACAGATTCTCCCTGGCAATTAATGTTCTGCCTCCTTGGCAAGGCGCACCAGTGGCTCCTCAAGATGACTTTATGGCATTCCCATTTAAGCTGCAACCAAGGGGACAAATATAGGCTTTGTTTAGCAAGGTCCTTGAGATTACTAGCTGAAGGAACAAGTACTTAAAGGTCCTGCGGCCAGTAATCTTAATTTCACTGTGCAAAGCTGTTCTGACATCATATTATCCAGCACTGCAGCTCATCTATATACTGGATCCCGAACATTCAGACTCCTTCAGGTACTCCTTCATACGCCTCTTCTCCGCTCAGAGGACTCTCCATACAGGGCAGCAAGAGAAACCTGCACTTAAGACTTCTTTTTAAAAGGCCACTAAATAGAGAGAGTTCCAGAGCACATTCCTGTCATCATCTGCAATTCCATGTTGTCCCGGGCTAGCAGGGCTGCACTGAGGAAGAAGTCATTTCAAAAATACATAAAAAGACATAGATTTCCTACACAAGGAAATTTTGCTACAAAATTTTGCTACTACTTCCCAAAGACTCTTAATGGCCAACAAGCTTTTCAGCTAGGAGATGTAAGGTCACTTCTCAGACTAGAACAAGGTTACTTCTCAGAACATAAAGATCTCCAGTATAATTTATGCAGGGACATCTATCCAAACTTTCAAAACAAGATAACGGATCCCGTTATGAGATCATACAGCCTTTCTGACAATAAATAAATAAATAAGGCATTTGAAAGCAAGACATCTGATAACACTCAGCTAATTTGCTTGTCAGGCTTACTTTTCACCAAGTTGCCTTTTTACTCTGCCTATGAGGCTTATCACAAACTTTCCATCATAGCCAAGTCACTGTCAACCTCACATTTCACAGCAGGCACCTCTCTCCATTAAGTATTTATGAGGAAAAATATCTGATAGGACTTTGCTGTCAAGGCTATCTGGGAGACGTGCTGGCAGCGGGCTGTTCATCTTACCCTTGAGAAGATATTTTCCAGAGAGCTCGTCAAGGATTTCTTGGCCTTGTTTTTCAGAATGTCCAGTTTGAACCTGCCGCCGCCGGCCGTGTTCTCCGGGATGGCACTGTTGGGGGCGGCCTGTGGAGAGGAGCCGAGGACACAGTTCAGCTTTGCCAAGTCCTTGGGCAACTGCAGCCCTCCAAACACGAAGCTGCCACCAAATTACATAATGAACAGCATAGCCTTGGCCTTCATTAAAAAAAAGATATGTGAAAGGAACATTCCACCCTTAAGGACTAGCTTAAAAAAATTCAATTGAGCAATACTGTTATTCGTTCCATTTGATGGAACAGATGTACAGAGGTACATTTGTGATATAAATGGTGCCTTCTTGGCCCCTATTCTCCCTAGAATAGCTGTTAGGCAGTGGGGATCCAGAACGGAATAGACACTCTCACTATAAGGAAATCTAGGAAATCTATAAGGAAATCTAGACTTCAAAAGACCCCCAAAACCACACCAAAACTCAAAAAAAAACCAAAATAATTGCTTGGCTTTTTTCCCCTCCTTCCTTCCCATCCAAAGCTAAGGAATGGAGCATGCCACAATAAATCAATCCCAATCACTTCTGCTTCATTCCTGGCACCCAGCTCCAGCTCTGGCTCCAGCCTTGCTCCTATTGAAGGCCGCTTCGAGCAGTGTGGGCAGGAGGAATGACACAGAGTTGAGCTCTACCGAGGGGGCCTCGTCGATGTGAACGTGCGTCTTCTGCTTGGCCTCACACAGCTGCCGGAGATGCAAGATCACAAGCTCGTTTTCCTCCTGGTCGTTTTCAGGCTTCATTTTCTGATAGTAGCAGCAAAGAAAAAAGGAAAAGAAAAATCAAAGTTGTCTCTTGAGTCACGAGTTGCTTGGCTTCACTTCCACTTATTCTTTGAAGTTAATGTATCAATGCTGCAGTTGCCAGAGTGTCCTATATTAAATTAAATCACAATATTGCTTGTGTGTCTTCATACTCTAGGCCTGTCCACAGGGAGAACACTGCAGGCCAAGGAGAGCAGCGAACCTCATGACTGCACGTTTTCTTTTCCAAGGTTATCTGCCCTTGTCTAGGCTCACAAGAGTGCACAAAAACACACAGGCATCTGCTTTCCCAGGCAGCCAGAGAAGAGCACAGCCTTTGGCTTCCTAAGCCAGTGCATGTTTACTTTAGGCTGCCCAGATGATCATGAGCTTGATTTTATACTATACACTTTACCCACTTAAGTACATTAAGACTCTTGCCTTAGAGCGCTAGTCGGAACAGAGTGAAAACAAGCAAATGTCCAACTACTGCCCAATAATTTGTGCATCTTGGCTCTTCTCAATCCATCTTCACAGTATCGCTTTTATACAAGTATATTTACAAATGAGGAACCAAAGTCAATAAAAAA
>JAUBOD010001106.1:1249878-1261209 GCA_032353885.1 Nothura maculosa | reverse complement strand
AGTTTACTTTTTCCACAGCAATTCATGCTGGGCTTGAGTTTACTTTGCTCTTACCTAGGCCTGCAACCAGCTGCAGCCGCAGCCACGCAGGACCGAGCCTCCCGAGCCTCAGGAGAGGCTATAAACAGCTCAGCCGCTCCCGTAGCGCTCCAGGAGGGACTTTCCTAGGAGCAGAGCCTCCCTCCAGGTGGCTCCACATCCCCTTTCTCCACAGGGAGGTTTGGTTTTACCTCCACGTGCCCTTGGCCGCCCTGTGACTGGCGCTTGCAGGAGTGCCCAGCGCCCGTGGTGCCTTCCACACCACCACCGCAGGGACACAGGAGCTCTGCAGCAACAGCTCCCTCCAAAACAATGTTCTCAAGGACTCCTAGGGCATCTTTAGGCCAAAATGGCTGCTCAAACTGTTACTCCATAAATGATTGTTATTGGAATATAGATTAGAAAAAGGAGAGAGAGGAGCCAGTCCTGGTGATGCCTCCAGAATGTGAAACCTGCAATCAGGAATAAGAAAAGCAATAATCCAAAATGGTTATAATCTTGGCACTTTCTAGAAGATACAACCCCAAACCTAGCTTTTATTGATTGCTGGTTGTTCCAATTTCTCTGCCTCAGTCATCATTCATACATTACTGTTGCTAACCTTAATGCCACTGCATTCTCCATAGACACCAACTATATAACTACCACTATCAAGAGGTGTTCCCCCAGTATACACTCCTGGCACATATAGCCAACAAGACCAGCAAATCTGCACGCCAAAAAAATCTTGTATTTCCTTAGGTCTCTACAAGACTCCTTGTCATCATGCATCAAATCTGAACCTACGGATGTCTGTGACATCCTTAGTTCCCACCTGCTTATTAAGCTGAGCTCCTTTTCTTGACACTTCAGAAGGAACAGTACTACCAGAAAGAAAGAAGAATTTTTCAGGCTAACAATTTTACAAAATAATAATAGTAAGAGAGAACTTACTATCCACAACGGTCGGATAATACTCACGGCAGGACAAAAGTTGAAAGGTGTTCCAGACCAGTCAAGAGCAATTACGACCCCACACCTCTAGCAACCGATGACCCTAACAGAAATATTTCACAATTTTCCCTGCATGATTCCCCCAAATGTGGTTTATTTCTTATTTAATGCAAGAGCAGGACTCTCGAGGCCACGGTTGAATGCATAGTCCTCTGAAACCGACTTAAAGCAGTTAAGCCCAAATCGAAAGCATGAAGCGTGTCCTGCCTAGGTTCATGGGGGGCACCCAGCACCAGCCCTGCCTGGGGCAATGACCCATGGCAGTTTATGAGAGCTGCTCTCTGCGACACGGCTGAGGAGGCCACGGACAAGAGTGCGCTCTACTGAGTGCCTACTTCTGTAACAGGAGACTATTTTTCTCATTGAATTGGCCCAGCAAGGGCAGAAAGGAAGTATTATCCATATTTAACAAATAACAGATTTCACTTGATGGAAATGATGGAAGGAAGAAGATTAGGCTGAAATAAAAGCTGAACATTCTGTAAAGAAGCTCTGATAGTCCTGAGTTTCAACCCTACTTTATGTGGTATTGCTTCATACCGGTAACCTAACCCAGTTCTAAAGTAATAAGTAGATGTGAGCGTGCTTCAAGTTCACACTTAAAAGGCTAACACATGGTAAAGTTAAGCACTTTTGCCGGGGTGTTTCTGTATTATTAGGTGT
This sequence comes from Nothura maculosa, assembly GCA_032353885.1. NCBI lineage: Eukaryota > Metazoa > Chordata > Aves > Tinamiformes > Tinamidae > Nothura > Nothura maculosa. The sequence goes on along the minus strand of JAUBOD010001106.1, from coordinate 1,259,514 downwards.
AAATGTGGCATGTTTGAGACAGGTGCTGTGCTTGCACATAGAGAGCAACCATCTGTGGGACTGGGCAGGTTATTCTGAACTCCATCAAGAACGTCAAAACCAACAAAACAAATATCAAAGTCTGTCATCTGGGGGGTGAGTTTTCAGATGAGCTTGTACTATGCACATAAAATCTAGTAATGCTATTGAAAAGCACAGCAGGATTAAACTGTGCATATTAAATATCTAAAAATACTTAAATATTCTGTGTTGGGGTGCAGCAGCACAAGCATTGCCACAGTTCAGTCTGATACTTTTCCTCAGTTGCAAATTCAGCGTGACGGAAGAGTTTATGCTCTACCAGTTTTATTATGAGTTTCTTCAAGATGCATCATCGGGTGCCTGGAATGTAGTTCATATCAGCCTATAAATGCCTGGCTTGAGCAGGGATGGAGCTGCTAGATAAAAACTGAATTCAGGAGAAGTAACCACTCTGTTGTGCCATGAGGAGTCTTTCTCTTGTGGAAATCAAGTTTCAACCATCTGCTAGAAATCCGGTCTCCTTATAGCGGTCAGGTAAGCACTCAAAACAGCAGCATATCAAATAACGAGTCACATCTGAAAAATATAGACTCAGATAAGAAATAATGTGCCACTGAGTCACACTTTCATTCGGTAATTAAAAGGTAAGTAAAAATCCAGAAAGACTTTAAAAAGATTTGATGAAGTTTTAATCTGCAATTACTTCTGAAAGACTTGAATTTTAATGTGCTTATCTCCTCCAGGAACTCGCACTGGGGTGCACTTATCTACCTTGCAAATTCCCCTAAAATGGCCAAAAAAAACCAAGGATATGATACTAAATAAAAGACCAGTGGCTGAACAGCTGAACACTTGGACAAAAATAACAAAACAGGGATATATAAGGATATACCGGGCTTCTTAACATAGCATCAGGGCTGGTCTCCACGTTTGTCACGCTCCCAACTGTGATGCTGTGTATTTTAAGAACAACCTGGAGCCCGAGCAAAGCAACAATCGGTCAACATTCATATGCACCTATTGACAAGTTCCTCACAGTTTGGTACAGCTCATAACTCGGTGGTGACTTTGCAGAGAGAAGGTCACTTTAGAGGAAACATGTTTATTCTGTAAACCTCTCCCCTCCAGACTGCAGGCCTTATTTTTAGTCCCCGCTGCGCTATACACACAGGGAAGGCGAAGCCCAGGGAGGCTTTGTTGTCATGTCGAGGTCAGCGAGTTTCCTCAGAGCTAAACCTGAACCCAGGCCCATGCACCCCATGGGTAATTTGGGGTGCTTCTTCATGAGGAATTCAGATGCAGCAGGACGGGTCGCTCCAACTCACAGGCCCCCTTGATTCACTGCTTTGGCCACAAGCCAATAAAAACAAGACAGTAGCCAAAAAGTAGCCACTTCACCCAAAGAAATGCTACTGAACAGCAGCCAAGCTCTTGCCTCTATTTATAAGGCAGTTGTTTTTTTATAATTATATATATATAAATATGTATATAAATATATATATATAAAGAATATTTTTAAAAAAGAAAAAGTGGCTCTCCTTTACAAACTGTTTTGTAGTACTTGAGCTTACGGTCCTCCAGCACAGAAAACTAAGTGGCTCTCATTGAGCTTAACCACAAAGTGAGGCCAGAAGGCGTTTCCACGAAAGGCTGCCTTGTTAAAAATTCTTATCCTTTAGAAAACCAAGTCTTGTACAGATAGTTAAGCTGGGAAACTAAATCTTATGCATTAAAAGATAATGGGCTTTAAGTGTCCCTCCATCTGCCCCTGCAGATCCTCACCAAGGTCTCAAGCATCCACGCGGATGTTGCTCTTGCTCTGTGCTGCAAGCTGACGTGTGTAATTCACATTTATGTGCTGTTTTCCTCCTAGGCATCCAAGTGTGCAGCCCTCAAGGAGGCAAGTGGTTCCTCTCTAGCAAATACAGTCGTTAAATGCACAATACTCTGACTGGGCTTTTTATTTGGAAATTAGACCTAACTCAGGAGTGAGTTGTAGGCATAATCAAACCAAAGCAAGAGAAGAGCTACAAGACGACATTAAAACACGTTTCAGTGAGCTCACATTGCATGTCTAGGCTTTTCCTGCTCTGTTTTTGCATATTTATTCCAATTTAGAAATAGTCAAGAACCCACAGACCACTAACTATTCCCCAAGTTCCCAGGGCACTTCTTTTTTTAATGAGCATAACAGGAAACCCATGGCAGCGTCACAGAGGGCACAAAATATATTTAACATCACGGTTCTGAAAGAGTGAAATAAATATTTATTAGCCTCGTTAGGAACAAAACAAAGCTGTGAACAGCCCGCAAGGCAGGGCCTGCAGTGCCCCGGAGGGCAGCGATCCGACCTGCCTCCGCGCGCCCGGGACACACCACAGGCCTCAGCGCCAGCAACAACAACGAAACAAAAGATGCTCCCGGGCATTTTAACTCATCGGGCTGCGTGCTGAGGTTTATCAACATACAAAAAACAACTGCACGACTGAAATGCGCTTCTTTTAATGGCAGGGAGCAAAAACCGCAGTGTCAGGGATGAAGGAGTAGGGGAAAGGCAAGCTTTGGTGTGCTCTTGGTTTTATCTAATCTAACAGCTCCTACAAGTCTTTTCCCATGGCCTTAGAACAAGGATCTTCTGTCATGTTTGCACCACAAATTAACTTCATCCTTCAGAAAAGCACCCAAAAGTGCCCAGGGCTGTAGGATCCTGCTTGTCCCAAATGGCTTCCGAGAGGTAGAACAAGGGAAGCCCTGCCGTGCTGTCCTTCCAAGTTTCCAAAGCAGATCATTTTAAAGGCTGAGATGAGATAAAGGTTGATCTGTGTTTAAAGAGGAGATAAAATGAAAAGCCCCTCTCCTCCTTTCTTGTTAAAGGAAATTATTGATCTGGGGAGAAAGCAACCAGATTTGACTGAGGTAAGGCCAGTTCCCTATTTTGAGTAACTCATGAAGTAAAGGAAACGTGTTTAATACATAAAATTCCTCCAAAGCATTACTCAGAATTTCAAAATGGAATACAGAGGTCAACAGTCCATTTAAAAAAATTTTTGTGAACTGAAAAGTTTTGGTTCAACTGAAAGGTTTTACCTCTTTTACAGAGAAATCATTCTGAATGGAATTGTAATACTGCCATGCAATTTCTGCCAGGTTTGTGACATCTGTCAGAAACTCTGAACAGAAAAACATAAGGCTAAAACCTGCTTTTAAGTGTACTTCCTCTGTGCTACCTGATCCCATCAGGACAGTCTTCAGGTCATGACATGACTTGAAGCACACAGTCCTAGTTTTTGTATTTAAAAATGAGCAGAAAGCCAGCAAATCTATGTTTATATACTGCAGCTGAAGTCCAATATGTCACTTTAGATGGGAGAAAAGAGATCTAGAGCCATGTGACGTGGATTTCCCCTTTTGAGAGCCCCTCTGCACTGTGTTGCTCTGGAGGAGAGGCCAGGAATCAGCTTATACCGCGAGGCAGGAAAGGGAACAAGGACTTGCTTTCAGAGTGTGATGGCTTCAAGCAGGCTTCACCTCACAGAGCAGGCCATAGAAGTGCTCTTCCCGAGCAGCACCGGAGCGATGGGATAAGTGAGCAGAGCTCCGTGTGCGGATACATGCAGTGCCGGGGAAGCAGGCGTGTGTTTGGAATGGAGCCCGCCTGGTTCCCTGTTCAAGCACTGAGAACACGCGAAGATGCAAGAGTTAAGCCCCATCGTTCTCAGTGGGGCTGCCGTCTCAGTGGGGTGTCTGCATGTGCCCCTGGGCACTAGCCGTATTCCAGCTCCGTGTGGAAGCCAGGTTACTGCTCATGCACCTCTCTGCGCCAGCACACGGATGGCCACATCCCATCTATAGGGGCCACAGCAGTCCAGATCCACAGACCTGCAGAATGGCTGAGGTTGGAAGGGACCTCTAGAGATCATCCAGTGCAACTCCCTGCTCCAGCAGGGACACTCAGAGCACGGGGCACAGGGCGGCATCCAGGCGGGTTGGGAAGATCTCCAGAGAAGGAGACTCCACAGCCTCCCTGGACCCTCTTACTTGCCGCCTTCTGCCCCTTGCCTTGAGTTAGTTGACAGGCTGCCCTCAAACATGACAGGATTTGTGGCCATAGAGACTTCCTGTATGTGGAACTTTTATCCGCTGCTTTCTTTATGGTCTCTAGTGACATCACAACAACGCAGAAAGAGAAGGTAGATGATGCCACAATGTGGGACAAACGAAAAAACCATCACACAAATTCTTCCTTTATTTTCCCCTCCTGTTTGCAACTTGCAACTTGCAGCTGAAGTCACAGCAAGCACGAAACACGAGGCAGGTGGCAGAGCAGAGCCAGCGCCACGGGGAGCACGAGCCCACAGGCCCCACACACCCTGCAGGCCCCACAGGCCAAGCTCAGCCCTATGGCAGCGTTCAGCACCTCCCCTTCAGGCAAGGAAAGAACCCAGGGCAGGCAAATCTGGAAAAGGGACAGGAAAAAATGCAAAGAAGGGATATCCGAATGCCTTAAGCACTACACCAGCCTCTAGTGAGGGGCAGACATGGGGGTAAGCCAGGCACACTACCTACTCGTTTAGAAATTACATTTTTGGTAGCTGAACTGAACAACATGTCTGTGATTTTTATCAACCCTGAAAATCAGACCGTCCTCAGCTCTAAGACATGCAGAAACTGGCCAAGCTCTCTTTAAAGAAACTGCACAATCATTTGAAAAACAGGGAAGAAAAACGTGCAAGCAGATCCTCATCCCCAGGGGAGGAGGTTTGATTCTGTGTGCAGAGGCTGAAATATTCAATCCCTTCTCTTTTCATCAGATTGCTTCACTTCTGCTCTTGTATCTCCTACAACCACTCTTAAACAAGCAGGTACCACCTCGCATATTTACCATTTCATACCTTATTTTCTTCTTCTGAAAATACTCTTTTCAATATTGCACCTTCTATTCCCAAAGTAATCAGGGTTTTATTTTCTAGGAACTGCAAAAGGAAAAAATAATGAATTCCTCCTATGAACACAGTAGAGAAAAGGCTAAATAGTAGCAGTTAGTGAAGAAGTTTCATGTTTTCATTATGCCTTCTATCTGAGACTCAGTGGGAAATTGTCACAGTCCAGAATTTAAAGACAGCTTCACAATCTAAGTCTGAACAAGCCAGAATGAGGAGTTCTCATTTTCCAGAAGAAAGCAAACACTGAGTCTGTCATCAAGAAAAACAAAAATGAAACCTTAAGACCCCAGCTTTCAGTTCTAATTACAAGAACCTTAATTCAGATACAGTTTAAACAAAATTTTAAAAAGGAGAGAGAGAGAAAATAAGACTGTAGATTTTTTTATCTGAGTCTCTTTATGTGAGAGGTAGTGAGGCTGTGTGTGGAACAGGGCTGTGTCCAGGGGAAGCCTTTAGCATCCACGCTCTGCTTTAGCTCTTTGTTTTGCAGCTTCTCGTGCCATTGATGGAATTCTGATCCACACAAACTCACAGAAAACACTGTTTTAGTCCTGTCAAGACTTGTTTTCCTGACAAAGCTGGGCAAATATGTCCTTCACATGGAAAACCTCTTCCCCCACCATCACAACACGCTAGTTAACAACGAAATTGTGCCTCTCACAACATGCAAAACCCATCAAAATCCTGAGTTTTATGATGACATCTGTCATAGTCAAAATACGGCAGATAGGACAACTCAACATGTGCTAATTTTAATACGAATGGAGGCAATGCTGTACAAATGTATTTAAAAGGATTCAGCTGGCACTCCTGCCATATGTAAACATCTAAGCACAAAAAGAAAACAAAAGAATTCAAGTGTAAAGTTCACTGACATTTTGCTACAAATATTTCAACTGACATTCTGCAATAATGAGCTTTATGCAATGTTATTCTATTTATGCTATTATGGCATGAAAACCTCCTTCAGATAGCTGGAGGTTTCATACTGCTGCTCCGACTTCCAGAACAAGCTGCTGTACGGCCTTGTTTCACAACAAGAGCTTTGAGAGTCTGCAACCACTGGGATGACTCCTTGCAAGGTTTCTGAAAGAAATGCAAAATCCATTAAGTCCTTGCTTTACTAGAGAAGGCAGAATTTTCTTTTCTTTTCTTTTTTTTAAGCCTGAACTGGTATCTTAAGTCTATTTACAGTATAATTGATTCTAAATAGTGAAGACAGAAGAAAACCAGGGTTACTCATTTTTCCAGAAAACGTATGGTCTAGGTCAGCATATTAAGAATGTGAAGAAGCAGATCAGACTTTAACCCCCTTCCCTGGAGAGAAGGTAATTCAGGGCAACCACCAAACAGTGCTGATCTGTTCCATAGAATAAATCTAGTATTTTATGATAGAAACGACTTGAGCTTGAAAATATTACTCAAAAAGGCTTTTCTTGGAGGCTGGGAGGAAGGTACACCAGCTATATTTATAATCTCACACCAGCTATATTTATCATCTTTAACTTATGGCTAAAAAAAGAAAAAACCCTGTTCCTGTGGCCGTGCAGAAAGTCTGCCACATGCAGGCCGGGCCCACGGCTGTGGCCGGCTGCCCGCAGGCAGCTCCGTGTGCCACGGGGCTCACTGGGACAGCAAGGGCAGCAGGGCAGCAAACGTGCCCTGTTTGTGAGGAAGGGAAACTCTGCCCAGCCTTACCAGAAAGAAAGTGCAAAAGCTCTCTCCTCTGGTAGGTAAAGAGCAAAGGAAAGAATCTCCTTCCTGCTACCCCCTAAAAGAGCATTCTTGCTTCCAGCCCTGTACCCACAGCTGAGCTCCAGGTTTGACACAGTGCCAAAACACTGCTCAAGAACATGAGTCCATCCTCTGCCTCCACCTGCAATTTCTAGGCTCTCCATTGAAACTCAAAAGTTTTTTTCCTGTCCTCTCAGTCTCACATCATTCCCGGTCAGGATAAACTAACATTGTGCATGTTACCTTGCAACTCGACCTTATCAAGACATGTTGCATGGGCTTTTCATCCACTGCACACCACGGCAAAAGGTCTCGCCGATCCTTGCAGATTTTCTTCTTTCCTCTGTGAATAACAGCCTATCGTGGGGCAACGGTGAGAGCACATGCAGCCAAAAACTCAAAGAGTATGTCGAGTGGCAAAGCAACAGGCTTGAAGCCAAAAATGATAGTGCTCAACTGTGCTGGTTCTTCAGCTGCCGCACTCGCTCTCATCCCTTGCAAGTCAGTTACCACCATTTTCCTTTCGTAACTTCTATCTATTATTAAAATTATTAAAGTTGCCTTCTATCTCAAAGCCTCTATAGCTTGAGCACCCACCTTCCATTCCAGAACAATTTAGTTGAATGCAATAGCAACACTGACAATACCACAGACACGTGGTTGGCCACATTATGCTGGTCTGAAGCTTGTAAATCTGATGAAAAGGTCGACTCCACTCTCTGCCTTTCTTAGACACTCACCCCCTGATCCGCTGCTGAGAGAAGCATCATGAGGGCTAAAAAATAAAACCAAGCAGGGAAGTGAAGTGGGTCTCGAGTCAGCCTGGCAAAAGGAGAGCAAGAGTTGCGCCTTGCTCGCTGCTGCTGCCTGCAAGCAGCGATGCCCCAAGCCCAAAAATGGGTGGTCTGAAAAAACGGCTGTGGGAAAACCCTCTCTAAGGTAATATGTGGGTCACATAACGAACATGGAGCTGCACCGCGCTGTGGGAGGCAGGAACTACGTGAGTCACAGAGCAATGAGCTCGGGGATTCAAAAGTATAATCTGAGCTCAGAGCCCACGGCCTGAGCTTGCAACATGCGGGACCTGGGGCAAGCACAGAGCAGCAGCCAGGCACCGGCAGAGACCGGGCCACCAAACCTCTCCAGCTGGTAACAGGATGTAGCAGGAAGGAAAACAAGAATCCGCCCCTTAAAACATCCCTCCTGCTCAGATACCTGCGAATCACAGGGCTGGCTGCGCATCTGTTATCCTTAATTCACTTCTTTATATTAAGATTCTACGCTAAGTAAGTAAGAATAAAAGGTCTTGGCATGAAAGTCAAATTATTACCTATGTTAATATTTTATATATTTTTGTATTTATTATTATTATTAATTCCTAAGAGCATCTTTCCACGTAAAATTTAGGCTACATTGTCAGAACAGGCTGGGAGTTGGAAGCAGAGAGCTTATTCATGCTACTTGCTTCCTTTGACAACGTTTATCTGCAGTACCCATTTCATTTCACTCCATATAATGACATTTTTCTCCTTGGGAAGAGAGAAGACAACATATGCAAAAAAAAAGGTTTAGTCAAGCCCAAACATAAATGTGAACACATGGACATGGTTACATGCACTACAGATACTTTGAATACACTATTTAACAGCACAAAGTTGTCTTTCAAGTGGCGCTACCAGCACAGACCTAACAAAGACAGACACTTGATCCAGGGCCAGGGCCAAGCAGCCGCCTCGGGACCATATGGCTGCCCTCGTGGAAGGGCTTTGGCTCCTGTGGCGGCGGCACGGCCGCGTTCACGCTCCCTCTGCGTGCTGCCCCTTCTGCTGGCAGCGCCGGCACGGCCGCGCTTGCCAGCGCGTTAAATGGAGTCACCTCCACTCAGGACACCTCCGGCTCTATTTTTAATGTTGGCTCAGGCCGCAGCTATGTGCATTAACACAACCCCGCTGCTCTCACAAGCTCCCTACCCATGCAGACAGATTGAAGAGTTCTCCCTTTCACAGCCTCTAGCCCCTGCACAGAAACAAACAACCACCACCACACCAAAACCCCCATATAGAGCGCATTTAGTCAATGAGCTAGGTGTTTCACTAAACTCCGGTGTATCCAATCGCATGTCCCCTTCCTCTGCACATAGCCATAAAACTTGAGGGAGGGCGTCCCAACTCACTGCATCTCCCCTCACTGTCCTCCTGAGATCCCTTCTCCTTGCGGCCAGCATACTGAGCTAAACCCACGCTCACACCTGCCTGCCTAACCCCTCCATCCCTCATGCCACCCATAGAGGCAGGAGACACGAGCCTGCTATACGTCCGCTATATGCCCGCTATGCACCCAACAAGGCGCGTGCCCAGGCCCGCAGGAGCACCATGGATCACCGCGTGCTGCTGGGGTTCATGTATTTTCCCCGCCGTGGTGCCCGCTCCGGGACGTGTCCCCCAGCCCCGCGGCTCTCCGCGGCACCTGCCTGGGCGGGCTCGGCGGCGCGGAAGACGTGGCAGGCCATGCGCGAGTCGGGGTCGTCGGGCTGCGCCTTGATGAGGTACGCGAAGCAGCGGAGGTCGTGGCTGCTGTGGATGAAGCGGGCGATGTGCTGCGCGCGGTGCTCGAAGATGAACACGGCGGCGCCGGGGCTGGCGGGGCGGCCCGCGGCGGGCGCGGGCACGCAGCGCAGCGCGGGCGAGCTCAGCAGCAGCAGCACCTCGCGGGCCGCCTCCTGCCGCTGCCCGCGCCGCCGGATCTCGGCCACGAGCCAGGGCAGCATGGGCAGCGTGGTGCGCCGGTCCAGGCACGACGAGCCCACGTACCACAGGCGGAACCGCTTCTCCGCCGCGGGCGCCGGCGGCGGCGGCGGCTCCTGCAGCGGGTGCGAGAGTGGAGGCTCCATGGCGCTGCTGCTGCTGCTGCTGCTGCCACTGCTGCTGCTGCTGCTGCT
>JAUBOD010001106.1:1236701-1249778 GCA_032353885.1 Nothura maculosa | reverse complement strand
GCTGCTGCTCGCGCTACGGCCGCATCGCTCCGCGCCGCGCAGGCCGCCGCGGCGCCGCTCGCTCGCTGCCCGTCCTGCCGCGAGCGCGGGCACGGGCACGGGCACGGGGCGGCCGCCGCCTCCGCACCGCCCCGGGGCGGAGCGCGGGCTCGGGGACGCCCCCCGGCCCCGGCCTCCCCAGCGCGGGGTCTGCGGCTGCCCGGGCTGCCCACAGCGCTGCGGGCTCGCAGAGCGACCTTCCTCCATGTTACACCGTGTTACCCACTACACACCCCTTTGTCTTTCCCCATGGAGCTTTTGAGGTTTGTTTTTGTTTTGCCTTTTTTTTTTCTTTCTTCTCGTTATCGCGATAACTTCTCCTTCCTTAATGTATAATATGCCACCTACTGTAAATGCCTGTAACTGGCTGTAAGGGAAAAGGAGAGGAATGGCCAGGGAGCGTTCCCGGCTTTACAGCACCTGCCACAGTCACGGTGCCGGGCAGCTCTGTGGAGCTGTGCGGTGTTACATGGAGTTACGTGTTGTTACATGGAGTTGGGTGGTGTCACAGCACCCACCTCGGCCGTGTCCAGCACCTCTGCGAGGGAACTCGGCCCCTGCACTGAGGACAAGCAGAGGCCATCTGAGCAGGTCACACAGCAGGGCACTAGGCCACACGCTCAGATAGCTATTATTGAGTAAATCCATCCTGATGTGGAGATTGTGGGCTCACTTGGAGCATTCTGATCTCTTCTCATAGCCCTGCGAAGATGCCCTTCTGTAATGGGGCCACTGACAGAAAAAGGCCCTGGAAGACAGAATGGATATGAACTAAACTGGTGAACCTGAAAGCGAGCAATGCTGGAATCTCTTTCCCAAGGCGACAGTTTTCTCACACGTGACAGTACAGATTAGGGGTTGACCTGCTGGAGAGCAGCTCTGTGACCTGGGAGGTTTCCAGGACCTGGAAGTCCTGGTTGACACCAAGTTAACCACGAGGCAGCAGTGCCCTCATGGCCAAGAAGACCAATGGGATCCCGGCTGCACCAAGAGGAGTGTTGCCAGCAGGTCAAGGGAAGGGATCCTGCCCCTCTCCTCAGCTCTGGTGAGGCCGCACCTGGAGCATTGGGGGCGGTTCTGGGCTCCCCAGTATAAGAGGGACATGGAGCTTCTGGAGAGGGTCCAGTAGAGGGCAACAAAGATGATTAACGGACTTGAGCATCTGTATTATGAGGAAAGATTAAGTGAGCTGGGCCTGTTTTCTCTGGAGAAGAGAAGGCGGAGAGGGGTCTGATCAATATCTGTAACTATCTGAAGGGTGAATGTAGGGAGGAAAGGGCCAAATTCTTTCCAGTGGCAGCCAGTGACAGGGCAAGGGGCAATGGGTACAAGCTGTGTTTTATGACTGGGATAGTTAGAATAATAATTCCCCAAATTTCTGGATCATACGCCTATCAGTCCTAGTAATCGAATGCCATTAGTAATCCAAACACAAAGGGCAACACTGGCCCTTCGCTTAGAGATGCTCTGATGCCACCCTGCATTTTCATGGCCCAGTGCAAGAAAGAAGCTGCCGAAGGGGAAGGCTGCCACATACTGAGTAAATGCAGATTTTTATGAGCACCACCTCTGAGACAATTAATTCTGCAAATAAGGCTTGTATTGGAATTACCAAAAACAGTCAGTAAGCAATGACCTTTATGTACTAGGGTAATACAACAGCAGCAATAATAACAAAAATAATAACAAAAAACTAGGAAAGGTGAAGATGGTCATGGGGATATATATATACATTTTTCTATGTAGAAGGGGCTGAAATTTATTTTTGCAATTACAGATCCATTCATGTTCTCAAATTGTCAAATAAAACGGGAAATTTTTACTTGAAGACACTACAGAGTTTTGGGTTTATTTGTCTTTTTTTTTTAAGCTCAGGGCACACTTCAGTGTTTACAAATAATTTTATCAGATAGGACTGTGAGGAACAAAACATGAAGAATATGAAATTATTAAACTGTTGCCATTATGCCAGTTATATAAAGCTGCTTGGTTTTCTCTTTCACCTGGACATTTTGCTTAATATCATGTGAGATCTGGTTATTTTGCTATTTTGGTTACCTGATTTAATGTTGAGTTCCTTGTACTTTTTTATAAGATTAAATTAATCTATGTAAACTGTACCACTGTTATTTTTAGCTATCTTTAAAATGAAATTCTCAAATGTTAATCCAAAGAGTTTTCAAGCTGTCTTTCCTTCTCACTTCTACTATTCACATGTCTCTCTGAATCAGTTCTTCATAGTAATCCTTCTTAGCTGCCTATTAACTTTATCCATGCACTTAATCATTACTTTATCCTTAAATCTGTCTATCACTTTTTATCCCCCCATCTTGTTAATAGTGGTTCATTAGAAACTCTGTCCTTTACTTACATAACTTTGGTTCCTAAGTACCTAACTTTTTCATAGTTTGCAGTCCTAACACCTAAAGGAAGTTAAGCCTCCTAACTTAGCTTATATTGAACTGTTCCTTCACCCATGACTAAGTCTTTTCATATTTTTGCATTCCTTGCTTAATTTCTTCCCTAGATAATTTCTTCACTTACAATGGTAACAAAACCATCACCCTACAATACTTTGAACTGCATACTCAGGAATTAGCAGAAATGCTGGATAATCCTTATAGCTTGGCCCAGAAGTTCTGGTGCAGCACATAAAAATTTTCCATATCCCATGATGATTTATCCATAGAGCTCTAGAAACACATTTCAGTTCTTGATGAGAGAGCAGTTTCTCTTCATGTCTTCTCAAGTGGAAAAAAATACAAGAGACATCACAGATTAAGTGATGAAGATGAAAGAAATCTTCATCACAGATGGAGATGAAAGGCTACAAATAGAGTTCCTGTCCCTGTTTTATTCTGGCACAAGATATTAAAATAATTAATAAAATTCAAAGTAAAAGCAACATTGGAAGATCTAAAGTTTGGAAAAATATTGTTTATTTTAATATGCCTAAATATTGTAAAAATATTTTTAAGATAACATTTTTATAATGTGCTGTAAATATATCTGTAGTTGGTCAAATTGATCAAACACCCAGTTTGATTTTCTGAACTGTTGATAAGTGTTACTTGTTTAGAGGGAAAATTTCTCAAAATAAGGTATTTTGCTGAAGTGATGAAGCATGGATACTGTTAACTAAATTCAGGTAAGCATCTCTGAATATTTTGGATTTGATTGCCAATGCAGCACTACAATAAAATTATGACTTATGAATAGATTCTGTATGAAATAGATATTATCAAACAGGATAAGTAAACAGGTATGAAGAAAATATTCTCTTCCTAACCAGATTTGGAGAGCTGAATTTTAGACATTTTAAGGAAGTATGTAATCCCTTCTGTTTAGTAAAAGAAGTAAGTTTTGATAATTAAGACAATACTTGGATAACGTACAGTTTCTATACGCGGCACCAGAGCAGCCATTTGATGGATCATATCTGGATCATCACTTCAACCTCCATGTTAAAGGACTTAAAACTGCCAAGTGGCAGGGAACCACAGTTCTCAGTAATTTCTGTGGGAGCGCAGAGGGTTCAGCATCTCACATGATCAGGCTGGTAATTACCAGTGATTATCCATCCTTTTAAGCTTTTAGCCACAATTATGATTGCAGAAAAATATGAAGTTTTTAATAGAGCTGTAGATTTTATTTTATAATCCCGTACATTTTTGCATAACTATAAGCACCTCGAACTAAAATATTTTGTTTCAATAATTCCCTATAATTGGAATTTCTTCTTATCCTATTGCTTTTCTAAGAATGCTGTCACTTAGGGTTTTTAAGATCTTCTTTAAGATCTTCTGTTTACATTATTTTTAACAAGCAAAATTTCATTTTGCTCCTAAATCAGATAAGATCCGAGATATGACTTTTTTTTTATAAAATATTTTATTAATTTATTCAATCTTTCTCCAAGACAGTAATGAAGTAACTTTTGATAATAACTTCAGTATTAGAAAGTAAGTTCAATAGCCTGAGAGTATTACCCAGGCTTTAAACTTTGGCTGCTACAGAAAACTCTGATGTCTCCTCTATGATTGCAATAAGACAGAAATACCTGCAGTGTGTAAAACCCCACTAGAAATAGTAAAAAGTGGATATTTTGCAGGATGTATACGCGTTGTTATAGTTTAACATATAATGCCAAAGGACTGAGTAAGACATACCACTCTTGTAAAGGCAAGTTAATCACAAAACACACTCACTGTATTTTGTACACAATAAAAAATGATGAAAAATTAATCTGAGTTTTTTTTTCCTTCAGAAGGCACTGATCTTTTTTGATCAAAACAACAAATTGTAATTTGTTCTGCCAAGGAGAACCATTCCAAAGCAGATTTTGGGGAACTGGAAGGAGCTGAATTCATAAACCATTACAGGATAATCCCTGGCTGAAGATTTTGGAGACATCTCTAGAACATCAGGGCCCCACCACACTTACGTCTATGTTCAGTGCATTGATACTCAATTTAATATAGCACTAATTAAAAGAGAGAATGCACTGTAGTATTATACATGCCTTCCTCAAAGCAGCATTTGACCGAGGAAGATAATCTATTTTTGACCTTTTTCCATCTAAGGAAACTTGCTAGCAGAGAAATTCTCTTGAATTCTGTGAAGAAAAAAAACTGCTTTCTGTTTACAAGGAAAAGCTTTCACAATCTTCAAAGTATTTTGACTAGCACAGCTAACAAATGGCTTGCTCTTGTTTCCATAAAGGAGAACTCAAGTTCCTTGGACACCACAGAAAGATTTTGTGTGTAATGCAGGGCAAGTAGATACTGAAGATGTATTCCTTAGACTTCCCCCAAATCTTCAGCCCTGTGTGATCTTGTGTGATTTTAGCAGACTAGCAATTCCTCCCCTCTACACACTCCTTTCTTCTCAAAGCCATTGTGGGGAATCAACTTACTAAATACAGATCAACTTATTAAAAGCCTTGTTGTTGACATAACTGTTGACATTGTCATTAGCCACTCAGGCCCATTGCAAAGCTTGTGGCAGAAGAACTTCAGCAGCAAGACCTTCCACATTCCCATCTATGTTTGTTTTTATATAAAGGATTCATGCGCTTCCCTGCTACTCACCAATCACTGCAGTAACATAACAAGGGAACAAATGTGTAAGAAGAGAGTTCTGGTATCTGCTTCCCTTCTCTGATAATGCCTGCTTGCTGAACCTCGTCTGGGGATTTGGGATAGATCCTGACTCCCTGCAGCTCTCCAGAGGTGCAAACTGAGACCGAGGTAACAGGAACTCCTTGAGATTATTCCTCAAGTAAGTTATGACAAAGATGAAACACAGACTAGAAAGGCTGAGAGACCTGTAGTATAGCACAGAATCAATAACAAATGGAGTTACTTTGGGAGGCAAAACTGTTCCAGCTTCAAAAGTGACAAATTATATTTAGTTCAAGAGAAAAATGGAAAAAAATGCCCTAAAGACTTCAACAGTGTATCACCATTAAAACACTGCTACAATTCCTGAAGACAACTAAAAGCACAACTTGATACTGTGTGTCTGGTGACAGAAGGCACAACTTACTATGATCAGTGAGGCACTTAACCCCAGAATGGTACCAATATAGCAATAAATAAATAAGACAACAAATGGGAATCCCATAATCCTTATTCTCTTCCCTTGACTCCTTCCCAGATAAATCTACATTTGTTGTTGCAACTATGGAGATTGCCAAACACCTCTTCCCAACTTCCCAACTATTGCACAGCCCATGTGAGACATGCACTCATATTCTTCTGTGCATTTTAAATGTAGACTTTAAGACACTTTTCAAGGTTCACATGTGGTTATAGCATCCAGTACTTGACAGCTTGGAAGCATCACTGGAAAGGAGGCCTGAAGGTTTTACTTGGTCTAACTCTCACGAAAAAAAGTTTTAAGAAACACTCACAACCTACTGCCTAAAACAATAGTAATGAAATCCTGGTACCATTAGTGGTAACCAAAAAAAAAATTGAGCAAGTTTAGTAGTTCTGAGAATACCAGAACATAACCTTCAGAGGTAACCCAGGGGAATTAAGCAATGATGCCACTTTCAGAGGCTAAAATACATGTTCTTAAGTGCAACTAGGATGGTATAAGGACAATGAAAACTAAGCTGCATAATAAAAACTGAAGAAGAAAAACTACAGTAGCTAAGAAAACTACTACGTTTAAGTGATTAAGTAGCTAATAGACCTATGGATAAAAAAGCCAGAGTAGTTTAGCTGCATAGAAAACTTGGATAGGGAAACCCTTATCCAGGTCTTGGAAGATCTGTTTCAGATGTAGATATACAGGGAAAGACGTAAAACTAGAACAGGTCTCCATAAAAATGTAACATGGTACTGTTTAAAGAGCAAGCCATAATGTATAAGTGCTGCTACAATTATATGACTGTTATAAGCTACTGCACATCTATAAGATAACAGTATATATTATCATCATTAAGATGCTGAATTTTAATGTAGCTGGAAATTTTGATGTTTATCACTGAGGAACTGTCCAGAAGTTATTTTCGTGCAGTATAAGGAATGGCATGAAGGTTAGCGCAGCATGAAGGCAGGGTTGCAGATAGGAGGTACCCAGAGGAAACCCGAAGGGCTACCCTGGTGTGAGACACGCTCTGAGAGCCTCTCTGTGCAGCCAGGCCCTGGGCAGCAGTGCCACCTGGTGACCACTTCTACAACAGCCTCACACAGATTGCCCTCCACACAGAAAAATATTAAGCCCTAAGAAGGGCTATGAAGCCCTAGATGAAGCCCTAAGATTTTAGGTTTTTCCTTTTCTTTGTAATATATATATATATGAATATTACAGCTTACTGTTCCAAAGGTAAGTCTGTGAAGTACAAAAGACAAATACTGAAATTTCCAAAGGGCAACAAAGCTGGTGAAATGACTGGAGCACAGACCATATGAGGAGTGGCCAAGGAGCCGGGATTGTTTCCTATGAAGAAGAGGGAGCCCAGGGGAGATCTCATTGCTCTCTACAATTATCTGGAATGAGGCTATAGTGAGGTGGGGGTCTCCAGAACAACAACAGGTAGGACAAGAGGAAACAGCCTCAAGTTCTGCTAGGGGAGGGTCAGTTCAGACATTATGAGGAATTTCTACATGGAAAGAGTGGTGAGGCCTTGGGCCAGGCTGCCCAGGGAAGTGGTGGAGCCCCTGTCCCTGGCAGTGCTCAAGGAACAGGCACATGAGGCCCTTAGGGACAGGGATCAGCAGGCAGGGTGCTGAAGAGCTCACAGATGGACTCAATGATCTGGAAGGTCTTTTCCAAGCACAATCATTCTGTGATCGTGTGTTTCTGCGATATTCTGCAATGTAAAAGCTACGAGATTAGTAGGGAACTGTAGCACATGCTCTTACTGAACAGGAATGGTTCTCCCAGATAAGGCAGGTAGAAGGTCATAGGAGAAAATAGAGGGCGGGGAAGAAGAAACATACAAAAGCCAATAGCAACAGCCTCAGGGAACCAACAGAAAACACCCAGCTGGGCTCGTGCTTAATTTCCAAATTGTGCCTTATTACTGCCTCAAGGAGACACAAGGTCACAGACGGTTATGGGGCGATCCTAAGTGTTGAGGCGGAAGCACAGAGCATTTCCTCACCCTGCTGCGGGAGGGCAGTTAGTGCAGCGTTCAAAAGCTTTTGGAGCACCCACAACCAGATACGGTGCCCTGGTCATTGCCCATCTGAGGGGACTTGCTCGGCCAGCGCTGAGAGCAGGGCCTGTGAGCAAGGCCAGACCGGAGAGCGGGACGCGAGGAGCTCCCCATAGCAGGGCCCTGCTCCCACCCCACAGGCAGAGGCCATCCCTTTTATTGCAGGATCGATCTGGCTCTGAGCAAGAAAACAGGAGGAGGGGAAAAAAAAACAGGGGGCAAGTAACCAAAAGGTACAAGGTGGGATTGATGCCACTGAATGTGAAGTCCTGCTCCTGCTTGAGAAGTTTGTTAAGGGAAGTGGCATTCTCACTGCAGGAGACTGAGTGACTCTGGCCTCTGTGTGTGTGTGTTATTCTAGTGTCAGCAGCTGCTAAACAGAATAATCCTGCGTGACTGCAAAGGATGGCAAGTTGCCCTCTTGTTACAGCTACGGTAATAGGATAATATCCAAGGACTGCAGGGAAGAGAGCAAGCAGAAAGGAAAGGACAGGGAGATAAATCACCTTTCATCATTCTTTTACCTTTTTTTTTTCCATAAGAAAAATAGCTTCAGCTGGCAGATCTTTAAATATAGCAAAGCTTGCAAACAGGAAGGTTAAAAAAATAAAAGCAGGAAAGGGAGGAATACAGGCTCACAGCAAAGGGGTCGCACAGGTCTGAAATGCGGCTGAAAGCAACAGGGCTTTGCAGGAGCAGGAACAACCAAGTCCAGCACAGACAGACTTTCTACTCGGGCAGTAAGTGCATCAAAGCAAGTGGGCAAAAGTGAAGTCTGGAAAACACTATGTGCAGAAGAGACTACAATTTCTACCATCTGTGGACTTCTATTGTTTAAGAAATGGGAGAAAACAAAATAATAAAAGGCAGTCTGTAAAAAGTAAGTACATTCTGAACTAATTAAAAAAAAATAAAAAACAGGTAGTTGTTGCCAACATTTCTTCCTTTCTCCTTCAGTTTTGTCTTGCTTTCATCACAGCAACTGTGGAAAAGAAAACCTGTGTCCAGTTTTATTCTAAACAGCAGATCAGAAAGTGAAAACACTTGCATGTGATTTCTTGAAAAATTGCATTTATTGCATATTTCTTTCTCAGGTTTAATAGTGTTTTTACCAGCTGTTACTAAATCATGTAAGTATTCTTTGGAACCTGCAGTTACTCTTCATTCAGCCTTTTGGGACCCCACCACAGAAAGAGACTGAACTTCATTCTAATTTTAATTAAGAAATAAGTTTCATCATAAACTAGCTTTGAATCTTACCCATTATACTGTTTGAGACTGTTTTATTCAGTAGACTTGAACTAAAACACAGACCATCTTTACCTTTGTGTCACCTTTGTGTTTAATTGTTTATGGACTTACAAAGATATTTATGTTATAAAATTCGGTGTCAAGCAACAAGTAGAACAAACAAGGACTCCTGATTTGCTTTAGAACGATCTGGATCCTGCACAGATACATGAACATGATTCAACAGTTTGTTCAAACAAGTTAGTATAGCCATCCTGCAAGCTGCTTCTACTTATTTATATACAGCCTAATTCTTGCCTTGTTTAGCAAATGGACCTATATTGATAGCAATCAGCACAAACCCATCAGTTTGACTCCAGAGCCAACTCCTAGTGACTTCTCTGGGATGCCCACAAGGGCCTCTCGGGATTCTCAGGAGGTTGTGCTGGGAGGGCACTCATCCCCCCAGCCCCTGCCAGCAGCTCCAACATACCAGGATGCAAAGACACTTCAAAAACATTCATTAGTATTTCTGACACAGAAAACTTGACAAAAATAATTTTCCAGCTTTCCAGGTGCTGCCAGCTTTCTGTTCTTGGAGAAAGACCAAGCAGAAACAGTAACAAGTTCTTACCTTCCCAGTCTACAAAACTACTATTTCTTAAAGTTAATGAACTCTTCTTTTCCATCTAGTTCTAGTGAAGGCACAACTATTTCCAGACGTATGGAGAAATTCAGGGCATTAGAATAAACCAAAGTATTTGTAAGACTCCAACCTCACCCTTGCCAAAAAACAAACAAACAACAACAACAAAAAAAAAAAGAACTGCTGCACTGATCTAAGCCAGTTACCTCATGATGTCAAAGCATGACCATGTTTTCCAGTTAGTTACCTTATATTCCAACTTGCACAGGCCAGCTCCAAGCACTGACTCGTATGCACCAAACAGGAATAATTCTCCAAAGAGTAGGGTTTGTCTCTCTGTCTTCAAAGTACAAAAATAGAAGCCCCTTGTGTGGTTTAGCAAGGCAGATGTTCTCTTACAAAGAACTTGACCACCCGAAGATCTGTCCCCGCAAAACTGGGATTCATTCTCTGCGTTGCCAAAGTGGCAACATAAATTTCAGGCTGCTTAACTGTATTAACTGTCTGTCTTCAGAATTACTAGACCACTTTGACCATATCTTGAAATGCAACAATATTATTACAGTCAACTATGTTTGTAGTCTGCCTTTTGTGTGAAACTTCAGAAGAAAATATGTGCACATCACTCCCACTTTGAAAAGGTCTCCATTCTCAGAATCAAAAAAAAAAAAAAAAAAAAAAAAAAAAAAAAAAAAAAAAAAAAAATCAACAGGACCTGTCCTGACCAGACAGGACTTTATCCCAAGGAGCAACATAGCCCTATAGACTCCTGTCACAAAATGTAACAAGTCTTTACCTATCCCCAAATTTTACCATTTTGTAGCGTGATCATTTCTCTGGTGTGCTTGGCTAAAATGAGCCTTGAATTCTCAAGATGATTTTTTTTTTTTCCTCTTAGGACTTTTAGTTCAGGGGATTCAGTGCGAGACAGCTACATCAACACCCTAATTTAATTAGAAAACAAACTGAGCAAACTGCTGGTCAAAACATCAAGCAGTGTACCACAGATTATAGCTGGATTAACTGCAAGGGCAAAAACATATTAAAATGATTTTGAATTCAATTAACCTTTTGTCCTACATTTCAAGTTTGCCTCCAGGCTTCATTTCAGAGATTAAGCTCTGTATCTCCAGAAGGGTTTACTTCACTAACTCAGCTTTCCTAAACCTAGGCAGTGGAAAACATGTAAAATAAGCTGTTAGAAAAAGTATATTCTCTAGCAATGAGAGGGCTAAGTCTGCAGATATTTGCAATCAACTATCGAATACTGCCTTTCTTCAAGACTGTTTGCTTATTATGTGTAATTTAATCATCATTGTTAATATTGTTTCATCCATACACAGCTCAATTTTACTCACAAAATGGTTAACATGAGATTTACACCTCAACTCTTCAGTTTTGAAAGATAGGTAGAAAAGTTAATTTGACTAATATTATATGTAGTTTCTTGTTCCTGGATAGTACAAGAAATCTGTAGTGAAACATCTCCTTCCACATCCTGACCTTTTGTCTATCCAGATGGATGAAGCCAAACACACTTCACAGATAGCACAGAGTTGGTCTCCAGGTTTCAAAAGCAAAGAGATTCTTAGAGCAATTCAAGGGGGACATTGCCAAAGACTCCTCAGGAAGGCAGCTACACACACCTGGCTTGAGCAAAGGCACTGCAGGTGCTGCTCACATCAGAGTTACTCAATCCAAGTCCATCAGAAACTTAGGAGGAAATTAAAGAGTTCTACTCAAACTGTTTCAAGAACAGCTGCCATTTCCTTGAATTGCCTGGAAAAGTTCTGGAAAAAAAAAAACACAACAGTTAAGATAAGTTTCATCTGCATGAAGAATGGCCTCAATCACAGTTCAAATGAGCAGGGTAGGCAAAAAGTTGACTTAATCCAAGTTTCTCACATAGTCTCTATCCTCTACCTCTATAATTTATAGCGTGAACTAAAAGGGTTTTTTTTTGTGGGCTGGCTACCATTTGGGCACATTCACTATGAACTCTACACAGATGATGCCTTAAGTGCATTGGTTTGACTAATAGGAGAAGATGTTAAAAATAATGATAATAGCAGTTCTTAAAAAGATAAAATGCGTATTTTGGAGCAAAGCTTCTACCACTAGTTGAAACAATCCTCACTACACAGCAACTCTTTCTTATAATAGTTGAAAAGTTCATTTAGTAGACTTCACCCAAAAGGCGTATGAGACGTCAAAATATGCAAAAGTTCAGAATATCTTACTCAAACTCCCTTCCTTCCTGTGTTATCACATTGATGCAAGTTTTAGGCTGAACTCAAGTTTTAAATTTTTAGGCTAGAAAAGAGTTCCATAGATTTTTTTCTGATGAAGGAAATAGGTAGGTGACAAAATAAGAAGTCTTTATATCTTCAGTTCTAAGTTTACTTGGGAGAGGTTAGTCTACCAGTTAGGAAAAGAAATGTTGAGTTTTATATGTTATGAAAAAGGAATTTAGTTTCTGTGGTTTAAAGAATTCATTAATGCTTCATTTCTAATTAATCATTAAACATGTGCATCATTTACACATCTGCTTCTTTAAAAGAGTATCACAGTTGTTTGAGAGGCTGACCCAGTTAGCAGCAGATACAGACCTGGAACTGCGGAATGGTCATCTCGAAAGATTTGTTTGTTACTTGTCCTGAGGGATCTGCCACTTTTAACGTCACTGTAACGTAAGGATACTTGAGAGACCTGCAGCTGTCGGAGCTCATTGCAACTCCCAGTTTCCAACTAAGATCTATAAACTACAGAGAAGAAAATAATTATTGGGAATAGCAACCAAGGAAAAGATCTAACCTATCCTTACAATTGTGTTGTACATATATTTTCCAGGTGATACAGCCCATATCCAAATGGGAAACAAACATCCAACACTATTGTAAAAATTCTGTTTACAATAATGTCATCTGCCCTTCCTTATAAAGAAAAAAATGTAACTTTTTTTTTAAAAAAAACATTTCACTTCCATTTGCTTAGAGATCAAATGGAATTCAATCACACAGTTCACAAAAAGTTCAAAACAGAAGAAATCAAGAAAATGAAGGCATTTGAAAACTATTATAGATAAACTATGGTACATCAAATATTTTAGTTAAATTCTAAAAGACTGAAAATGTTAAGAAGTAGAGCTGCTAAATAAGTAGAAGGACATACAGAAGACTATTTCCTACTTAGTATCAAAGTTCTTTGCTTTTTTGTTTTGTTTTTTTTTTTTTAATTCTGTGCTCTGATTATTTGTGCTAGAAAAGACATCACATAAATGCAGGTGCACTTTGTATTAAGTTTTGCAAAACAAACAACCCTCATCTCACCTCAATGGGATCATAAGAAACAAATGAAAATACCTTGGAAAAACAAAGCTGTTCATCTGCACATGAGGAAGAGCCTCTTAACTCTGAGGGTGCCAGAGCCCTGGCACAGGCTGCCCAGGGAGGCTGTGGAGTCTCCTTCTCTGGAGACCTTCCCAACCTGC
>JAUBOD010001106.1:1192704-1204382 GCA_032353885.1 Nothura maculosa | reverse complement strand
AAATAAAACTGATTTCTGCTCTCAAGAGCAACAGTTTTTCACTTGATGAAGTCTCCAGATGGCTAAAGAGCTGTAATAGGGAAACACTGAAAATACTGCACTGCAGAAATACTCTGTGCAAGCCTGATAAATTGCAGTAGGTGCAGTGAATTTTTAAGCTATAGATAACAACACGTTTTATTGTTGTAGACAGTGTTATCTCAACTCATGTTATCAATTTTTCTGTTCTTTTGTTCTTTTAGTTTACAATCTCTACTTGCCTCGAGGATTTTTTTTTTCTTGCCTCTGGTTATGGTAACTTCCTAATTTTATCTTCTTCCTCACTCTTCTCAAATGGGAGAACAGGCTCTGTTTTGCTTATTGGTTTGGTTGTGTTTTTTTCTCTCCTCTCTCTTAGCTACTCAAACTTTAGTTTCTGTGTTGGACTGAAGTTGCTATTGAGCACAACTGAGTAATCAGAAAACACAGGTGCTGAATAATCCCCTTGAATCCAGATGCTCTGGGCTCACTTCAGGATCTTATTTTCTTCCTTGACATCCTCCCACAGAAAACCATGTGCTTCCATCCAGAAACTTGGATCCTATTTAACTTGGCACTTTTGCACGTCTGAGCTGCAGGGAGGCCCGAAAGCAGCTAATGGGCTTTAAGGAGACAGCATGGTAGAACAGTCTGCAACACAGCGCTTGGCAGAGGAACTCCATAGCCAGGGATAGCAGTGGGTCAGCACTCCTAGCTTTTCCCTTGGCATCTTTCTTTTCTAAATCCCTTTTCTGTAGGGCCATATAGGTCCCAAGGTGGCTGTAACAGAGATGGGAGGCTGCAAAGCTCCAGGGGCTTCCATGTACAGCCAACTTACTGCAGTATATTGAGCGGGAATAGAGACCTCCCTGTTCAGTGAAAATAAGCCAGAAATCATCTTGCTGAAACTTGTGATCGTCATTCCAGAGGTCATTGTTTTAACTGAAGTGTTTTGAACCAGGCTACAGTTCCCTTTCAGAGGAATAGAAAGGAAATTTGCCAAAGGATAGAGTCAGTATTTTCTGCGCTTCCAAATGGAAATGTTACAAAGGCCCAAGCGATGCCCTGTGAACTGCATCACCTTTCCTTCTTTGCTTCAAAATCTACTGAAACCAAACCACATCCGAAGGTCTTCTGTGCAAATGTCTATTTGAATAGCGGTGGCATTTTTTTTTTACTTTCTCTCATAACCCATTGTGAGTCAAACTGCACATTTGAACCCTGATTGTTTTTTCCTTAGACCTACTAATTACGTTTGTCTTGATCTTTGCATTTGATGCATCTGTATCTTTTCAGTCCCCAAGGTTCTGCAAAACTGATTTCTCCTTGTCAGTTGTGACCTGTTTCCTTCCAAAACGTGAGACTCTTGATACAGTCTTGACTTAACCCAGGTCTGTATTCTTCTGGTCACTCCCTGACTCTCTCTAACACACAATACTCTTCTAACCTGCCTTGAGGTTTATGGCCTCACTTCATTCTCTCTAGAGCAAGCTCAAGGGGAATAATCAGCAGATAAGCTTTAGTTAGAGGAAACTTTCTGAAATCTGTCACGTAATATTGAGCCCAAGTTCTATACTGTGGTACTACAACAAAGTTCAGAGCTAAGTGAAGCGCTTGGCGACTGTATCTGTGGGAGCAAGACAGGAATATTTTTGCCTGATTGTGCATTTGTATTTGATCCTCAAAATGTTTTTTTGGGAGAAGACATCAAATCTAGATGAAATTGGATAAAACAGTTTTGTCCTAAATTAGCAGCATTTGAAGACCAAAATGCTCCACATGTGTGAAAATTGAATACTGTCTCTGAGATGCTAGTAGTCTAAATGTATCAGGAAGATCAGCTGTATAAGAGATGAAATGACACTACCAGACCACTTCATATAATTATTTTAAGAGTAGACAAGCTTCTCAGCATAAATTTGTACCATGAGGCTTCTGGAGGTTAATGCAACAGCAAGAATGTGGATTGTAGCAGCTCCTCTGTGGAGGGCAGCATGTGGGGCAGTGGTAAGAGGTGAAAATAAGGAGTTCCTCGGGACAACAGGAGACCAGGTGAGTTATCAGTATTCACCAGAGAGCAGTCGGTTAAAATGGACTTTTCAGACCTAGTTCATTATTTAATCTCCCTATGCACTAGAAGGGTGGACACATCCTCTGGAAAGTCAAGACTTGCACAAGCGCCTTGAATTTAGCATCCAAAATCAGGCTGCAGGGAGAGCATCTCTGGCTCTTGTTTCTGAGTGCCTTGGAATGCCATTGATAATAGAGAGAAGGGTGGGATTTTTTTTATTTTCTTAAATCACTCTGCAGTCTGCAGTTTGCTGAATGTTATTTTTGAGGATACTTTTCCCCCTGAACAGGCTAAATCAGAAAGGTTGTGTTCTGCAGCACGGGTTGTTCTAAGCCAGAAACCACAGCACAAGCTGCGTAAGCTGCTCCAGGCATTTGTCATCTTTCCATCTTGCGAGATGGAAAGGAAGTGGAATTTTCTTGCGGGATGGAAAGGAAGTGGAATTTTCTCTGAGAGCTGTAGCTATTCAGAAGACTTGAAGTGTCTTGAATCCCAGAGATTAGTTCCAAATCCTGATCAGAGAACGAATCTTTCTCAGGCTCATGGGCCTTTCCCCTTCCTGATGGTTCTTCCATGTGATCATTCAAATCCGTTTTTTCCTTCTGCACATGAAGTCCTGCACACTGAGTGAAAACCAGAGGGATGGGAAATCCCAGTGCTGATACTGATGTGACACTGGTCAAAAAGAATGATCAAGAGACTCCTTTGTAGCTGTTTGCAAAATATTTCTTAGGAATGAACACACAGATTGGCTTCCTCAGTCTGTGCTCTCTTGTTCTGCTAAGTGTTCGTGCAGACTGTTGATCAAAAGCAGAAAGCTTTGCCCAAAATGGACCTTCTTATGGAACCACAAGAGACATCTTCCTGAAAGTGCTATTCCCTGTTCTTTTCCTCCCTTTGAGTTTTTCTACCTTGAGTGCTAGAATTGCTAGAACTTTGCAGTGAGCTAGAAGTTGGCCTGATGACAAGTTTGTTTATTTGCTCTTTTGGCATGTGCTGATCTGTGCACACACTGAACGGCTCCTTTATCCACCCAGGGAGGCTGAAGAGATTCTAAATCAAACCTATCGTACGGGTTGGGTTCAATCCAGGCCCCTGTCTTGCCTAAATCCTAAGCAATATGTTTTTATAATACAAAATTGAGATCAACTGGATGATTTGGAGCCTGTTGACTCTGTGTATTATGCAAGAAAAATCAGACAAAAATGCTTCTTATTTTCAAGAAACGGAATACTTTTACTATTGTAATATTTACAAGTAGATTAGATGAAGAGAAAAATGGGTGAAGAAAACTGAGCCCATGTTAGAAATTGAATTTTAGTAATGAGATGGATGTTTCTTCCTCCTTGAGGATGTGTGTTTTTATGACAACTGGGAATTTAAAACATAAAAACAGTGCTGCTTGCATTAAAGTAAATGGTAATAGCACTTTATGGAGACAAGTTATTTAGATTTGACAAGTTCAAAAACAACCATGACTATATTCTATGAGGATAGAGATCACTTCAAAAAAAATCTGTGAAAATTTGATCATATTTTTCTCGATGGCTCTACTGCCTCTCTTTGAGCTCTAGGTTCAGCTTTGAAGGCAATGCCAAGTACCTATCTAAATAGAAAAGATCTTTATTAAAAGTTGGCAAAGAACAGAGGCCTCAAAATGGTCAAAGGAACAAATGTGCTTTAGTCTAAATTTGAGGAAAAAAAATTAAGGAATTAGTAGGATTGGCAGGGACTTCTAGAGATCATCTAGTCCAACCCCCTGCTCTAGCAGGGATACCCAGAGCACAGGGCACAGGGCGGCATCCAGGCAGGTTGGGAAGATCTCCAGAGAAGGAGACTCCACAGCCTCCCTGGGCAGCCTGTGCCAGGGCTCTGGCACCCTCACAGTGAAGAAATATTTCCTTAAGTTCCTGTAGAACTTTGGAGGCTTCAGTTCATGGACATTTCCTCTTGTCCTGTTGGTGGCCACCACTGAAAAGAGGCAGATCCCCAATGTTAGGAATCCCAAATGTTGGGAATCTCAGAGATTTGTCCTCTCAAAATTGAACTGATATGCTTGGGCTCTCTAGTCAAGTCAGGCTGTGCCCGGGTTGTGCCGGGGAGCCCAAAGCCAAACTTGAGGCATTAAGCAGTGTTCCTTCCTCAAATGGGGCCAGAGGTAGCTGTTGTTCCATTCACTCTGGAATGTGCACTTTCAGGGCATGTGGCCCATGTAGGCTGGGGCCTGGGCTCTGCTTCCCCAGCCCGTGGGCTCTCACAGCACCCACATGGGATGCTGGCCCCTTGCTCTTGGGTCAAGCCCATTTTGGGGGATTCCCAGGGACTCGCCGACACCTGTGGCCTTTCCAAGGATGGTGCTGTAAACACCTCTGAGGGGTTGCCATGCTGCCCGCCTAGCACCTATTTGGGAATATCTGGGAACAGGAAATGTGGCGATTGTCATGGTGTGACCGGGCTGGTAGTTCCAGCTGGGAGCATGGTCCTGCCTGGCCCTCGTGTTGTAGCACGTGTGTGAGCACAGAGGGGTTCTGCAAGTGCCTTGATTTAACAGCCTGTTTTAATACTGATGTATCTGAGCTGACGCTACCTGACATCTGGTAGCGAAGAATGCAGCTTCTACGTAAACTTGCTGTTGGAAGCCCCTTCAGCTTCCCTACCGAAATGATTCCTCCTGGCGAAGGCATCAGCAGGAGCTGTTTTTATATTTCAAAATGTTCTGTGGTGTCACCTCTGCATGGAGCCACCGCGTGCTGCGGTGAACGTCATCCTCCTCCTCCTGCTCGTCCGGCGTCGTGCGTGTTGTGATGTGCATTCTGCTTGACTTCCCTGCAGTAAGGGCGCTGGTGAACACTGTGTTTTTGTTTTGTTTTGCAGGCACCAAGTATAGATGAAAAAGTAGATCTTCACTTTATTGCGTTAGTTAATGTAGGTGGTCATCTCTATGAATTGGGTAAGAACACTTTTTATCCCTGCTTTCCATTTGCTTGAATCTAATACATGTTGTATTTGTAAAAAAAAATATTTCATTTGTGATATATTTTTTGATTTCTTATAGGGTTTAGGTCCTTTTATCAGCCTTCTAGGTTTTGTGGGTATTGGGGTAATTGGGCATTAGGGTTTTGGGAGGCTTTTTGTCAAATAATTTTAATCATAAAGAACTGTTTCTTGGAAGCATTTGCACTTTCAGGTGGAAGTATTAATATAGCAGTGCCCCTGAATTGCTTGTGAAAGCAATTGATAGATTTTAGGCAACTGCAGAAGCTGTAGCTGGGTTATTAAATAGTGCTATAGCTAAACTGAAATTATGTGGTCAAAATACTAACAGATGCTAATAGGTTGCAAATTATTGTTTATATATCAATACATATATTTATTACGCGTAGGCTGGTTATTTTATTTCCTTTTCTGTGGTCACTAGACAGTTAACTTCTAAACAGTGGCCTCTGTTTTCTGAATTACAGCTATTTTTTTCCCCCTTTTCATATTGTGTGGCACCAAGTTCTGCTCAAATACTCCGTAATGATTCTAATCTTAAACATGTTGCTGGGCAACTAGGCTTTGCTGCAGACACTTCAGAAAATCAGCAAGTAGATGGGGACTTAAAAACTGCAAGTCACTCTGCTCCTTCCTGAAGTAATTTGTGCAGTGTTTTATGGTGGGAACATCTGCCATTTCTATGGAGTTAAATCCTTCTGGAAAATCAACGTTTTGTTAAGCAATGCCTGTAACAGGGGACAATTAATTAAAACCTAGGGCATCAGCAGTATGTAAGAAATGCTTTTGTTAATCTGAAGGTGAATATAAGAATTGATAACAGTGATGAAGATTAAGAATTGATGATCATTAGACACAGATTTGTCGCTTGCCGTGATGCAGTGTGGGTGACATCAGGGAACTGCCTCAAATGCCCACAGCCTGCAGCGGTTGCCTATTTTGTGACAGTGAGTTTAGGCACGTGTTGCACACGATAGTGGCTGGCTCATTTCCTCCTGCCTGTCTGCCCTCCATTGTAGCACCCTGCAAACGGTGATTAATCTAATTTGCACTCCACAAGAATGATAAAAGAGGAAAAAATCCACTTCCTTTTTCTGCTAAAACCCAAAATGAGCTCAGCTGCGCAGTGGAAGCTCATAGGGCTTCCTTTCTGCCTAAGACAGGGAAGAAAGGTAGAAAAGCCTGAGGGCAGGACAAGGGGGAAGGTTTTCCCGCTCGCTCACCATGGGCCTTGGCAGGCCGCAGGCCCTAGGGAACCACACGGACGTTCAATGCTCCTGATGGATTTGCCATCAAAGGCGCATTACGTGTAGGCAGACAGAATAAAAGTGCCCCTGTACATGTGTACATACGTATATAGGCTGAGATGTATGTGGAAGCTGGAGCCGGGCTCAGCCCTGGGACCTGTGTGCAGGGCCTGGCCGCCCCTAGGGCACGGCAGCTCTGCCTCACATTTGTTCTTCATGAGGGTGGCGTGGCCTGGACACCCACCCAACTCCGTGGGGTTTGTGCTGAGGGAGGCGCCACGAAAGAGAGCTCGGAGCCACAGGGAAGCTGAGCTGGGAAACACTTGAGGGATCCTGGCGTGTCCTCAGGCTGCTGCCTCTTCACAAGTAACCAGAAACTTTTTTAGACTTTTCTACAGACAACAGCATGAAACAAAAAAAAAAATAAATTAAAAAATGGCCACAGCATTATTATCTTGTAAATAGTACTTTAAAAAAAAGCCATTTAAATAAAAGTTGACATTTTTTAATGCAAGCTGTAGCAACTATTTTAGACGTTATGAGCTTATTTAATACTTAAATCTCTTGGGTTTTGTTCACTGTCCTTTTTAATCAGAATACTATTTCAGTCATGTCTCTGGCTCTTTAAACTCTTAGAGATAGTGATGGTTTTGGTGTTGTGCTCCGCTGATCGGAGGCCTTGATCCCACTTGTCAAATACCACCAATCCACAGCAGTACTAAATGATTAAATACTGCGAACAGATTGTACATAACTGTATGAAGAAGGAAGAACATGAGGAAGAGCTTCTTTCCTGTGAGGGTGACACAGAGCCCTGGAACAGGCTGCCCAGGGAGGCTGTGGAGTCTCCTTCTCTGGAGATCTTCCCAACCTGCCTGGATGCCACCCTGTGCCCCGTGCTCTGGGTGTCCCTGCTGGAGCACGGGGTTGGACTAGAGGATCTCTACAGGTCCTTTCCGACCCTTCTCTGATTCTGTAGTATCTTGCGAAGCAGTAAGATGTAGGAGAGAGACCAGGCTGTAATTGCACATTATAATCTGTAAATTTTTTTAATGAAGAATTAGGTGGCACTTAGGTGGAGAGAAAAACCTGTTTAAATTATTCTTTCCCAAGAAAACAATCTTTTCTGTTTTCATTTTATAAATGCTTTGTTTAATCCTGTTTCAACAGATGGACGCAAGCCATTTCCAGTAAACCATGGGGAAACCACGGACGACTCTTTCTTAGAGGTAGGACTATAAAGCCATTGTCAGAAGTGCTAAACAGCCTTCAGACTTGGTGTATTTTTGCTTCTGTTGGTTTAGAATGAGTGGGATGGCGAGACAACTAGGTTTACTCTCTTAAAATGAATATTTCAGAATGCATGAAGTGGAACTGTGGATAAGAGAGTATCATAAAGTAAAAGCAAGCAGTGTCTGAAGGGTTCATGATCAGGGAGGCTCAGGCAGGTCAGCGTCTGCACCAAGACTTCCTTACACTACTGGTGACTAAGGCACATATAGGCTGAAGAGATCGCCTTGAAAACCTGATAGTAATTTCTCATTTACTTTGATATAGTTATGGTTTGATATATGCTCTGTTGGACACAGGCTGAGTCCTTTTCCAGCACTTTTTGTCTCTTGTCCTTTCTTCCTTGCCAAGTTGAGTTTCAGCTGAGAGATGAATTCTAAAGGAATAGACCCAATTGGGAGAATACATTCCCATGCCAGGAGAGGGATGCCAGACTGAAGCTGCAAGAGTGCAAAGTCTGGATTTGACTATTAGAGCATCCAGTGTGGATTAACTTTACAGAAGGAAAAAACTAGGAAAACTCAAACATGGTTAGTGTTCCCTTCATCTCTGTAAAGCATGCGTGCAGTTCGTGCTTGTTTGGAGATGTGGGCAGAAGTTGGGTAAAGCTTTCTTTCCTTCATATGTGACACTTTTTTCTATTTCATTGATAACATGTGCTCTCCATATTGCACCCTAAAGCTAGAGGAGGGAGTTATTTATAACCTTTCCCTTACCCCACACAGCTTAGGTTCTTCTTGAGACAAACAAACTAAGTTTCAGAATATAGCAGGACTAGTAGAGGCTGGCCTGAGTTGTACTTGGGAAGTCGGAACTGCACAGGCCTGGTGCAAAAAGCAGTCTTTAGTAACAGAAAATGCAGAGGTCTTTGCTCTCTCCTGCTTTCATGAGCACCATAAATTATCTTCACCAGGGGCAACTCAGATGTGAAATACAGTTTTAATCAATTTGTCTCATTAGTAATCCTCTCTGGAGAAGCTGATTTTCAGTTGTACTTCAGTTTGCTTTTTTAAGTAAGGCTGTTTGTTTGTTTGTTTGTTTTCCTTCAGGATGCAATAGGAGTTTGCAAGAAGTTCATGGAACGAGACCCAGAGGAATTACGATTTAATGCAATTGCACTGTCTGCGGCTTAAGCTTTTTTTGATTGGGCTCATCTATCATGACATATTGTAACAATAAAACTCTTGCCATATGTTAATAATAGAGATTTTGATACTTCCCTAACGTGTTGATTAGCTGTAGCACATGTGGAATAAACTTTGGATTTGTCCTTGCTCTATGTTGCTGCTTGTTCCTCAAGCAAACGGGATACTTGCCTATGCACACACACATGTACTGTGTGAAAACATTAGTGTTTTGGTTTTCTTTTTTTTTTTTTTTTAATTTTCTCTCAGGCCCTCTTAGAAGGTTTGTGAGTTGCTGTCTGTCATGTTCCACCCCAGCTCATCAACGTAGTAACGATGAGCTAATTTAGAGCAGCATTTTCATTCATATCTAATGTTGGGAGCCGAGCGTGTGGTGTGTTAATGGAAAGAAAACTCAAAGTCTGAGGCTATCTGCATCTTGCTTCTAGTTCAAGCAATACAGGTAATCTCTTGTAACAGCTTTTCAGGTGACTTGGAAGGACAAGGCAGGTTTTCACCAGATTAAACTCTGTTTCTTTATTAACCACTATAAAAGCCTAAACGGAGGACAGTTTCTATTTGCTATTGGTGAACACTTCACATTTTAAAACTCTTTATCTCTAAGTTTTGAATAAGAAATTAATTTTGTTTTTCAAGCCTGATAACATAAATAAACTGCCAACAGCTTTAGTTAAACTAGTCTTTGCTGTTTGTGGGAGGAAAAAAAAAAGGGAGGGGGTGGAGGGGGAAGTCACTGTAGTAATAAGTGCTAGTTCAGCTGCTAGGGCTGGGAAGGGAA
The DNA here is from genome assembly GCA_032353885.1 of Nothura maculosa. Classification (NCBI taxonomy): domain Eukaryota; kingdom Metazoa; phylum Chordata; class Aves; order Tinamiformes; family Tinamidae; genus Nothura; species Nothura maculosa. The sequence goes on along the minus strand of JAUBOD010001106.1, from coordinate 1,194,839 downwards.
CATACAGGTGAATACAACTGTGAGGGATACCTCACCTAACTGAAATTATGATGGGAAAGTAGTGTTTTTTTATGAAACCTGTGTCATAGAACGATAACCATCTCATGGATTTTAAGGTGGGTGAGATGGGCACATTTTTGTGCCTTAGGGACCTCATGTTGTGCATTTGTGAGGTGGTGCTACAGGTAACCCCTCTGCTCCTCGCCCTGCGTCCTGAGGGAGCAGGGACTTTGCTGGCGTTAGTTCAGCCTTGCAGGGAGGGCTGAGCAACCCTCTGCTTTGGGATTCTTCTGAGGAGCGTGTTGGGGCTGGGTGGTTGGGATTTTTTTGGGAGATTTCATGGTATTATTCCTTGCTTTGTTGTCGTGAAGGGAACGGATTCCAGGTGGCTTCCAGCGCGCGCTCCCGCTGGCGCCCTCCCTCCTTGGGCAGCGCAGGGAGAAGGGAAGGGCTCGCGCCGGAGCCGCCTGGCACAGCTCTCCTTTCTACGGGACAGAAACAGGCCGGGAGGCTCCCTTATCGCTCAAGAACATCTTCTGCACTCTGAAGAGAAAGAGAAGCTGCCTAATGAAGTCACCTGGAGCGTCCTCTGACAACAGAGTGTTTTCTGTGAGTGATCTGGTTGGAAAAGTGAGGAGGGAGAGCAGCGCTAACGAGCTGCCCTGTGCAGTATTTATTTTCTCCCAATAAAGTGCAGTAGTATCCAGGAAAGTTGTGCTATGGAAAGTTCACTTTGCCTTGCTGTGCTCGTCACTAGTGCCCTGAGCCTGCCCAGTACAGAAAGCCCTCAGCTTTGCTAAGCAGGCCTAACTGCGCTGTTTTCCTGCTGCTAGCAGCAAATCCAATAAAAGTTGCCACGCTGTAATTGGGCCATTGCATGTTTTGACGCAGAAGATTCTAGTTACAGCTCCGTTTCCTAACTCAGATAAAAATAAGGTGCTCTGAGGAGGAGGAGGAGGAGGAAAGGGCAGAAGAGGAAACCTGACTCAGAACTGTTGAACTGCAGCACTTGTCTGAGGCCGGGAAATGCCCCCACCCAGTGTCAATGTTCAGGTGCTGTCTGGGGTTTTAGGTGCTAAACGTGGAGTGTTAAACAGTTCTGGGTGCTGGGCATTTTTGTAAATATTTATTTCAGGTCCAAAATAACGTCAGGACTGGACTTCTACCAAGCCTCATGGAGGGGAGAGGAGCAGGGCAGCCCTCTCCAGCTCCCAACGCATCCGGTTATGGAAATGGTGCACAGAGGAGGGAAGGGAGTCCAGCCCTTAGGTGGGGAGCCCGTGTCCTGCAGACTGCTCAGCGTTGCCCAACCCTTCAGGTGCAGCACCAGGCCTTTCTCCATAGCATGACAAATGTCTTGTTGGGAAACACTAAGGATTTAAAAGACAGAGTAAAGTGGTTTTTTTTCAGGTTTTTTTTGTTTGTTTAGTTTTTTGTTTTCTTAGTCCTGACTGTGTGCTTAAAACAAGGTGAGAAGGAGAAAAAAACAAATATGCCTATGTCATATTTAGAAAATAAATATACTTACAGCCCCCATTTACAAAATAAAATAATGTCTTCTCTTCAGAAGGGAAAAAAGACTGCCTTGATGGAAAATATTTTGGCACCAAATATCTCAGGAACCTTTTAGGAAGGGAATATGACATCAGCTGTTGCTTGAGTTACCCTGGGTAGGGAGCATGTCCCATGAAAGGCTCTGTTTTGTGGAATAAATGAGTGTTTGCTGCTCGTGTTGTCATTCACTAGCAGTCGTGCCTGGGGTCCAGCATCTTTCTCTGACCTGCAAAGCCAATAACTTAGTGTGTTGGTGCAAAGGAATCCTGAACTGTCTTGCAGGGTTTGCCTTACCGAGCAGAGACATTAATTTAAAATTCACTTTGAGGAGGAAATGTATGAGCTACAACTCTGTGTTTTTACTCATGTAAAGTGAATAGCCCTTGTGTGAAAGCTGCTGTGGTCCTACCAAAAGGAAGATTTACTGAGATGTGCTGAGATATTTCATCTAAAAGTTAAACACTTTAATCAGGAACTTAAGGAAAAAATTATTGGCAGAGAGGAATGCCAGAGCCCTGGCACAGGCTGCCCAGGGAGGCTGTGGAGTCTCCTTCTCTGGAGATCTTCCCAACCCGCCTGGA
>JAUBOD010001106.1:1180141-1190183 GCA_032353885.1 Nothura maculosa | reverse complement strand
ATCCCGCACCGCACCCCCCCCCCCCCCCCAGCACCTTGCTGTGGGCCCAGAGCACAAGTTGGTGCCCAAGTCGCCCCACTTCCAAAGGGTCTCTGGTGTGGGGTAATGCTGGCCAGAGCTGGAGGTGGCTGCATTTCAGGGAGGATTCGGTTGTGCTCTGCTCCACGTTACAGCTCCAGGAAGCCAAAGGCAAAAGCCCTTCCCGATGCTGTGCTGCCCTGACGGAGAGTCCCTGCGGGCAGGGTGAGACCCCACTGCTCCCCACAACTCCTCAGCGGGATGGGGAGCAGTGGGGAAGCGGGTGCCTTGCACCAACTCACCTCTGCAGGTGAACGGTGCCAGCTCCAAGTGCTGGCGGAGGCAGCTGGAAACCGGAGCCGGGATGTCTGTAAATGTTTAGTTGGAGGGCCTGGGGGCGAGTAATGCTGCTCACGGGTGTTTATTCCCTGCTGCCTCCCAAAGAAGCGGCTGTGAGGGGGCACCCCTTGGTGGCTTCCTTGGATGCCCATCTTCCCCAGTGGTGTAAAAATGCCTGGCGTGCAGGGACTTCGGCAAAAGTTCCCCCTGGAGAGAAAAAGGCAAAACAAAACCTTCAAGTTCCTGTCTATGTGAAACTTGGGGAGCAGATTTGGAGGGTGTCTGAGCACAAGGGGCCACGTGAAGGCAGGACTCGAGCGGGGGCTGCTCGCTGGAGTCTCTTGGTCTGTACAGGCAGCGTGAGGCCTCTGACATGTGGTCGCCACATGTTTCTGTCGGCTGCAATAGCTCTAAGCCAGCCTTTCTGCTGTATATTTTGATGGCTTCTGAAAATGCAGCGCGAGGTCCAGCAGAAATGTGCTCTGTGCAAGAGGCTCCAGCCTCGGCGAGCTGGAGCTGAGCTTGCCCCAGCCTGAGCGCAGCTCATGCTGCCCGGCCTGCGCACCCCCTGTGGCCGTGGGAGCTGCCCAGGCTCATCCTGGGCATCCTGCTCCCAGCTGAACTCGTCTCGACGAGCGGTTTTCCTTGGATGCGGGCACGGTGCAGCCAGACAGCCCGTGCCCTGGGTGTTTGCAAAAGGAAAACCCTCCTTGAAGCGAGGGGGCCAAAGCTCCCTATATTGCGTGGCCTAAACCGTGTCTAATAGCAAGTGACTATTAGACAAGCCATAAAACGTGGGTGGGCTGGATCCTGGAGAGCTTCCTGCAACGCTGCCGCTGGAGCCTTGGCTGCCTCCTCAGTGTCGGCGCGCGGGACGCGCTTAAGCCCCCGTTAAGCAGAGGCATCAATATTTCATTATAGTGTGTGGCTGCCTGGCACCGAGCCCTGGCCTGGACTAAGTGTGTCCAATTAATACATAAACACGAATGGATGCGGGAGTGTGCGGCGCGTTAAGTAAATACTATGGGAATGTGAAGCCTGGAGTTAGTGTTCGCACTGGCTGCAGACTGAGAGGGCTTTGTCAAACTGCCGTGGAGCAGCAGTAACTTTTGGAAAGGGGAAGAGTCATATATATATATATATATGTGTGTGTGTGTGTGTGTGTATGTATATATCTGTATGCTATTTTTAACTTGGTTAAGCATTTTTCCAAAGACTGAAAGGAAGACAAGTTATCCATCGTGTATTTGAGGGATGGGCAAGGTAGAAATGGGACTTTTTTGAGGAGAAATGGGACTATTTTTAAGAATAAAATCTATTTACTCATTTCTGCAAAATTGCTTTTTTCACCTGTTTTTGGTTTCCTCTTTTTATGTTCATTAGATTGTAAGATTCCTTCAAGCCTGTCTTTCCTTCCTCTGGAGCATGTGTATGATCTGAGGTCCCAGCGCTGCTGCTCCCCTTGCAGGTGGCTGCCATCTCTGGAGTCTGTAGCCTGATTTCCAAGTTGTGCATTGAAATTAGCATCTTCAGGCACTTTAAAAGAAATAATTAACTTGCTGGGAATGCCCTGTGTGCTGGGGAAAGGCAGTGCTGCCAAAGAGGATCTGCGCAAGGAACCCAAGCGGATTGTTGTTTTCTCCTGCTCTCTATGTTGAGATTACCAGCTAGAATTGATCATGGAGTTACTATTGCTCTTTCCTCATCTTTCCTTTAGAGCTATGACCCGATCCATTCTTTTTTTTTGTTAGGATGTGTATGAGTTTCCCCGTAGCTTGGAGGAGAGGTGCTGATGACTTCCAACTTCACCCCCTGCCTTACTCGGAGCTGCCTTCTAGCACCTTCTCTGTGTCAAACACACTTTCTCCCCCCTCTCAGTGTTTTAACTTCTTTACAAGCACTTGGGTGTATTATATTAGACTGTGACCTTGCTGAGCCTTGGAAAACACTTGGTTTTCATTGTGTTTTAAGAACCAGATACATTCCAGCTGTTTTTTGTACCTGCCACTCTGTCTTTCAAGTTTCTTAGAGCTCTAATCTTCTGCAGGAGTGATGGGGGTGGAAAGAAAGAGAAAAAAAAGGACTTTCTTTGCTTAATGAGCCTAACATAACTTTAAGTATTGCTTTTAAAATGGACTTTCCAACTTTAGCTATTTAATGAAAACCACCATGTATTTTCAGCCTTGGTGCACTGAAAATGTGTGTGCTGATTTAAGCCGTGCTTAGCACACCTCATGTACCATATAAGCAACCTTAGGAGAGGCTGGTTTTCACATATCCCCTTACTGTGAATCCTAGTGAGAATCTGTCTTTAAAGGAATGTCGCAAATAAACTGTTTTAAAATGGATTCTTTGGTCTGTCCTACCACAGAACTTGGGGAAGCGGCCGTATGTCTAGCGTTTTATGAATAATGCTATTTTTGTCAATGAAAAGAAGGGCATATGGATCTAATTCCCTGCCTGCCCCACTCCAGTTGGACAGTGAGCCGCAAAGCTCTCATTTGTGCCGTGCTGCGAAGGGAAACTCGCTTCAGCTGCTGTGCGTGCACCCTGAAACTGGGGGGACGTTCTTACAGGGCTGAGGTGGGGAGTTGTGGGGCTGGGTGTTCCTGTACCGACTGCAGCGAAGGTCCTGGGTGATCAGGAGGTGCCTCAGCTCTGAATCCTGCTGTAAATGCCCCAGCGCCGGCAGAGGTGGCGCCGTTTACTGCGATGGGCATCGAGTGGGCCTGTCCTTGTGAGGAGGTGCCAAGAGGCCGGGCTGCAATGGCCCCTGTTGTGGGGCGACGTGGAGGTCGTTCCGGCCTCCTCTCCAGCCTATGTCGGGGCAGCCGCAGCCCTCGCCTGCCCCTCGGGTGCAGAGACCCCCTGGTGTCCTGGCCTGGTTTGCAGTGTGGGGCACCCCCTTCCCGTGAGGCAGGGAGAGGCAGGGAGGGCCCCATGGCCCCTGAGGCAGACAGGGCCGCTGCTCCTCGGGCTCGGCGGGTTGTGAGGCCCCAGGCAGGCTGCGAGGGGAGGCGGGTGCTTGGGTTTAGACAAAAGGCCTCTCCTGGAGGCCTCCACTCACCTGATTCCCTTGGCTGTTCCCTTGCCCGGCTTGGGAGCTGGCTGCTGCTGGCGCCTGGAGCTTGGCTCTGAGGGAGGGAGCCTGGGATCCCTCCATGCCCAGCCTCGTTAGGACGAAGCTCATCAGACTTAAAGCAACTTCCCCTCTACTTGTGAGCAGATAGCTCTGCCAGGAGTCTGTGGGCCAGCATGTTTGAAAGCACCCGATTGGCCTGTAGGCTGATTTTGACCGTCACAGAGATGCCCCTTATGTCCCATGGGAGTTGCCTTGTCTGGGAGATGATCCATTAGGAGGATGGGCCACTCGGCCCAATAGTTCTTCTTGTGACTGCCTGCCGTGCCAGGGTGCAATCTAACCCCAGATCTCATCTCCACTATTATTTGCAAATTCTTTCCTGAGGTGCTTTATTGGCTGTATTTTTTTCCTCCTTCAGGAAGGAATTTGAAAAATCTCGCTTGTGGAGTTTTAGGAGACTTTTTACATGGCCAAACAGCCATATTGGTTTGTAAATCATGATGTGAAGGGAGAGTGGGGTGGGAATCAGATACCCAAATCATTGCAGGAATGAAGAAAACTTAAGATCTGAGATTGACATTATTTATATATTTAGTGGTGTCAGTTGTTCTCCTGCTTTGACATGTTTCTTTGGGTATTACTGCAGGTTAGGTGAAGTGGAGGGCAAAGCTCAAAATTTCTCCTGGAGTAGAAGCACAGTAACTTCTTTTCCCCGTTTGCCATCCTGCTTTGTGTATAATTGCTACCAGACAAAAAGCATAGATCTGATTTACCTTGGAGGGAAATCCTGAAGTAAAACTGAGCTAGATTCCTGCTTGGAGACTCCATTTGGAAAACGGTTGTAGCACAGTGAGGTGGGTCATCTTGGCCAACTCAGAAGCCCTCCCTTCCACAGAGCCCTTATTGGAAAGGGCGCGTGGGGCTCCCCACTGAGCTCCCCTCGCTCAGGAACGTCGCCCTGGCTTGGACAGTGACGTGAAGGATGCGGGCGAGCGCTCCGGCTGCTCATGGGTATCTTGCACAGACGGAATTTCACAAAACAGCTGATCAAATAAACATGGCCCTGATGCTTATTCAAGTAGGTATTGCAACTGCGAGGCCTACGTGTAGACGGGCTGTTCCACAGACAGGTCCCATTAAAATGCACAGACTTGGGTGCTCACTGATGATCCGGCTTTAACGCAGCTGATAAAATCCCAGCGTCTTCTGTGGCTGTGGAGGAGGCTCTGGAGACGTGGGCTGTGCTCTCCAGGGAGAGCCTCGCTGAGGACTCCGGCCCGTTCTGTGCAGCAAGTGGTAACGTGTGGGGCTGAGGGCAGTGCGTGGGGCAGGGATGATGGGGAGTTGCTTGGGGTGCAGAGGTGAGAAATGTGCTCCTGAGGTTATCTGCAAATAACGACCTCTGACCAGATGAATTTCTTACTGAGTGAGTACTTGTGCTATGGATTTCAGTAGAGTGTGCAGTGGCTTTCCAAATCTTTGTTGGTTGCTTAAGAGATGGGGGAGTAAATGAGTCAGACTTGGGTAGAGTCGCCCAATATATCATCACTCTTACTTTGCAAAGTATAAGAAAGTCAGTGTTTCATCTTCTCTGGACTGTTTGAAAAGCGTGTCTATAAGTGTATGGTTAACTCTTATCATCTTTCTCCCTTTCCCAGTTGAGATTTTCAATATTATTTTTTAACTCGGCAACTTGGTTACTGTGGTTTTCAGTCTTCCAGTGTAAACACTTTTGTGTGTGGAAAAACTGACTTTCCTACAAGTTGATGCTAAAAAATGGTCCCTGTTCTTCTCCCAAACTTGCACTGATATTCCTTGTTTCAGAGGAGCGCTGTAGAGGGAGGCTGCACTGGATGATCTCTGGAGGTCCCTTCTGGCCTCAGCTGCTCTGTGCCTCTGGGCTGATCTCCTCTGGTTCTTGGTATGGTGGTTGATCTTGTCTGAGTGCAGGATATGTAATGTGCAAGGGGAGGTTGTATCTGGTGGAAGGGAGTTGGTGAAGAGCCAGGAATGCTGCAGCTGGTGTATTTGGGCAGCAAGATGTGGTCCTGGCACCGGGGCCACCTCTTCGGGAAGAACAGAGCCCACTGGTTGGAGCGGAGCTGAAGGTCAGAGCAGTGTTTTCCAGGGCAGCCCCAGGAGTGTTCATGGAGTCTCCCATGCCAGATGATCTGTGTTTCCAGCCCTGCAGGCTGCCCGCAGTGACGCTTGTGGCCATCCTCCTCCCCAGAGGTGGGAATAGCACAGGGAGTGTTGCGTGTGCTGGGGGATGTCTGTCATGTCCTGCTGCCTTTCAGCTCTGGGCGAGCACAGTATGAAATGCTGTGTGGGGTGTCTTATTTGTTTTTTATATTTTTTGTCACGGTCATTTTTGTTTTAAGGACCCACACTGCTGTGTCTGATCTTCTCTGTTCTTACCTTATTGCAATGGCTCAGATCATGAGTAGCAATGCAACCAAGGAAAGCAAGGAAAGTTAATAGTAACTTTAATCACAGGGAAGGCACAGAGATAAGATCCTGGTCACCCCATTTGAGCTGCCCACATTGGGGAAGGAAGTCAATAGGCCTCAGTTCCCTCTCAAGCTAAGGGGACCCCAGTTGGGCTGGGGCTGCTCTTTGCTCTGCAGCTCAATGTGACATGCAGCAATTTTTAGCCTAGTAAATCTCTTTGGTGCCTTGCTTGGGTATTGGCTGATTGAGAAAGTGGTACGAATCCTCTCTGAGTGTAGCCTGATAGCATCTTTCTGTCTGTGCTGTTGTTGTGCATTTGTGTTTTTGTTTTTTCTTTTGATGTATAGAGGTGCATAATGTTGCCTAATTTGCACGTAATGTTTTTAATCTCGGATAGTGACTCAGATTTAAGACCCTCGGGTGCGTTTGCTGCCTCCTTGGCCTAGGCTGGGTGCTTGGAGCAGTCCAGCTGCACCAGCACAGAAACCTCAACTAGTTGAGATCCAGCATGAACATCCCGGAGTTTCCCAGCCTTTCCCAGCACGTGCTTGGAGACAGGATATCGAGGGTGAACTTTGGCAGGATGCAGTTGCTCCTTCTCCTCATCTGAAGAGCCTGGATATTGCTCACCTCCTTTGGACTTGGTTGGAATAGATTTGAAGTGGAAGTTGCCTCTCTAATTTGCTCTCCCGTCTCCCAGCAAGGCTGTTTCCCAGAGCAGTGTTAGCACATGGGTTCCTCAACCTGTCCTCCTAACAGCCTTAGTCATCGGGAGAAACATCTTTGCCATGACAAGTGGTAAGCGTCAGGGAAGCTGCTTCCAAGAAAGCCCATTTAAACCCTCTCATGTTTGCAGTAGGTGTGTGGAGCTTGTATGTCCCTTTCTGCCCGAGGTTAGTGGTGCAGTACCATGGTATGTGAGTTAAAAACTGTGTTCGTGTTGCATATCCTGTCCTATGCACGTTTAAAATAATGTTTGTTTTGTGATTCAGGAGAAAAACAGGGAGCATAAGGGAGACAATTATAAAAAAAATGTATCCTGTGGTTGATTGGTGGAATGGTCAGCATGATATTCAGCATTTTAACCTGCAATAAAAATGCTCTGGGGATTTGGTGTTACCTTTAACACTAATGATCAGATACTGAATGTTGCTGTACACACGTGTGCGTTGCTGTCACATTCCCTAACTTGGGCAGATGGCTAAAGCTTTTCACTAAGTCCATGAGCATCTCCTGTTTACCAAGAACAAAAATGGTAACTGTCCAGCCAAAATGCCCAGCTTAAATCCTCATGGGTATTTTAGTGTAGCTTTTATGGATATAATGAGTTTTGCTCATAATACTTTTTCGGGTTTCTGCCAAGAAAATCTGGTTTTAATCTTGAGCTTGAAGCTGTATTTTTGGGAGACTCTCAGAAGCAAGAATGAGTCTTCAGTGTGTGAACTTGATGTTTGATGGTTTCCTGGCTCTAAGTGCCAGGACACTTTCTGCTTTACACTGAACTTGACCAGAATCTGGTGCAGCAGCTCCCAGTGGTCATTAAAACATCATTTTTCCTGCTGATGGTTCTTTTTTTAACACAGAATTCAACAGATGTATTTCAGAATATTTACACAGCGCAACTTCTGTTTGGAACTTCTGGCATAGTTAGACTGCAGCACTGGCAGGAGAACAGTTTTGGTTGATACCACAAAGGCTGACAGTCTTTAAAGAGGGCTCACACTGTTCTAAAGTCAGTAAATGAGCATGGTTGGGACAGCCTCCTGTAGCAGTCGCCCAAAGCACATAATGATATTTTAGAGGCCAAAGTCCCCTGTGCTCCCCAAACCTGTATGGTATCAAGCAACACTTGCTGGTGGTGCTTGTGCAGATGCTGCTGGGTTTAGTCTTGGGGGGGGGAGCTGCCCAAAAGGCAGCAGCAGCAGCAGGTTGTGCTCCCGTGTGCCCTATGCAGCTGCACGGCTCTGGCCTGCACTGCACGCAGCCTGGGAATGCAAGGAGCCTTTGATCTCCCCAACTTCATGTTTGCAAATGCAAACGATGCCCTTCTTTTGATCTGCTGTTTAAATTACATGATAATTGTGGAAACTGCATTAGGCAGCTCTCCACTTAAAGGGCTTGTGCCCTTCATGTCGCAGGACGTTAATTTTAAGCCAAGTGCCATTGCTCTTTTCTCATCACTGAGGGCTGCTGAGGGGAAAACTCTTCTGTCTCTTCTTGGCCTAGAAATCAGCAGCGTCTTTGCTTAATGATAGGTCCTAACATGCAGTTCCTCCAGCACTGACTCCGGGGGTGGTGGGCTTTGCATATGTGCATACATATATATTCCTAGCTGGGGAAATTATCCTCCTCAAGGCTGAGCAGTGGCATGAACAGTTTTAGCCCCAGGGATGGGGGAACACATTTGCTCACTTAGATTGGCAGGAAATTCCTGGCATGGGCTCCGCTGGAATGCGGTGATGTGTCCTCCCAAGCATCTGTTGATAGCCAAGGAGCAGAAACCTCTGTCTGGGTTTTTCCATGTTACAGACCTGCTTGCTGGTTCTCCTCCAAATTGCTGTCAGCTCTGACTCAAACACCTGGGTAACTCAAGGCTCCCGAAGTGCCCATGAAGCTCGTGCAGAATTTGGTGCAACAGTTTCCCAATGCACAGTGCCTTTGTTGATTTACTCCAAGTGAAGTGGAAGGGGGAATGCAGAGAGGAAGAGGCCAAACTCTTCTCAGTGGTGGCCAGTGACATGACGAGGGACAATGGGTGTAGGTGGCAACACAGGCAGTTCCATCTCCAGGTGAGGAAGAACTTCTTCCCTGTGAGGGTGACAGAGCCCTGGAACAGGCTGCCCAAGGAGGCTCTGGAGTCTTCTTCTCTGGAGATCTTTCCAACCATCCTGGATGCCGCCCTGTGCCCCGTGCTCTGGGTGTCCCTGCTGGAGCAGGGAGTTGGACTGGATGATCTCTAGAGGTCCCTTCCAACCTCAACCAGTCTGGGATTCTGTGGACCTGCCTGCCCTTTCTGCTCCCCTCCCTGCTTTTCCCCAAAGAGCCCTTTGAAGTCTGAGGGCTGCATCAGGCTGCCAGCTTCATAACTGGCGGGCTCACTCAGAGCCCTACCTGGGATAATAGTTTCTTTTAAGTTTCAGTTGCATTAAAGGCAACTAAAAATCAGCAGCTCAACTGAAACAGAGGCCCAAATTACCACCATAAGGAAAGCACTTTGTGTGGCTTTCAGTTGTTATTGCTTGCTTTCAGCTGTTCAGGGAACGAGTTTGTGGGGGTGGAAGGGAGAGGTCAGGGAAGTTTCAAGGCAGTTAGTGCTGCCTCTGTCCCTGTTGAGAAGCGAGGGCGCTCGGTGCGCCCCACGGCCCAGCGTGTGGGCCTGAACGCTGGGATTCAGTGGCGCCCTTCCCTGGGAGAGGCAATGGGAATATCTCCAAGCAGGGGCTTAGGAACACTCCCTAAGGAATGGAATTCAGAAGTCACTTTTCTGATATGCTGGAAATGGTCTATGTAGGGTTTCTGTGCTTCAGGGAGATACCTTCCTCATTGAATATTTTTAGGTATATAAACTTTCCAAGTAATTGTTCTAATTAAAAATGAACTCCCTTCTGACTTCCTCATCTGGGAGTTGGATGCTTAAATTTCTTCTTCATCTAAATGGGGAGAATTTCCCATCCCCCTTTCTCCAAGTCTGTCTTCCCCTCCATGCTCCTTTGGCTTGTATATTCCCCTGAAGAAGGGAGACTGACTGAAAAGGGTGAGTTTTCTGGTAGCAGCCAGTTACCTGACTGAAATATCTCTTACCTGACTGAAATATTCCTTGCTCCATGGACCTGAGTGAGGAGAGGTGAGAGGATGGGCACAGTGCTGCCCCAGGGCAGGTGCTTCCAGCACTAGGGCGAGTTTTAACAACGGCCACTGTTAACCCCTTGTGCGTGTGGAGTTTTAGGCCCTTGTTGCCTGTGTCTGCCTCGGGTTCAGGTAGTTGCTGCTGGTTTCCCCTCCTTGGAGGCTGCTGTGACCCGGGTGCCCTGTGGCTCGAAGAGGGGGCTGGTCACCCAGCTCTGTGCCGTGTCGCGGCTGATGCTTGGGATCATCCATGATGTTTTCCATCCCAGCTGCTCTCTGGCTTCTCTTAGTGGTTAAACTTGTTTG
>JAUBOD010001106.1:1148405-1165018 GCA_032353885.1 Nothura maculosa | reverse complement strand
TTTGGTGTCCAGGTCACCAGGAAGGTCTCTGTGGCCACCAGGCCTCCGGAGCACTTGCCCACATCTCGGGTGCCTGCCCTTGCCAAGGAAGGCAGCCGGATAGTTTGACCTTGAATTTTGGACCAGGCAGCCCCCCAGCTAAGAGGGGTGAAATGCCAGCAAAGTCTTCTTATCAGGCGAGATAGAGCAAGCATAAACACACCTTCTCTACAGCGTCCTGTGGTCTAGAACATAGACTTGGCCTGCTCCGGAAAGGAGGTGTTTTCTACTGCCTGACTTTGAGACCTCCCCACGGCTTTAGGTAGTGAATCTGCAGGTGGAGTGTTTTAGTGAAGGGGAAAAATGTATTTGGAATAGAATGGCCTTGAGATTTTTGTGTTGACTGTGTTGTGCATCTACTCCAGTTCCTGCCAGACAGTTTGGGAACATTTCCTCAGCGCTTGCTGGCGCTAGGTTTAGCATATATATCTCCTTGTGCATCCCACTATGCTTGGGAACAGCGCTGTTCTGGAGCAATATATTGGATAAGGGTGGCTAGAGCCAACTGGGTGCTTCCTGTGGAGCTGCCTAGCACTAGAATTGGGAAACGTTGGAGCTGAAGGCACTGTCATCTGCTCTGGATTGGGCTACTTGGCCACAGGCCATTAGCAGGGTGGTAATTCCGACATTTATGTGTGGACCTTTCTTGAACAAATGGCACAGAGCCAGCTCTGCCTAGGTGGGCCTTGAGACGGGCTCAGGGAGGCTGGTGTAGCTGGAACTGTAGTGGAGGCTGCCGTACACCTTCAGGTTGGCCTTGCTCTAGTTTGTGTGTGGCTGTGTTGATTGCACTTGTCAAACAGCACTTTAGCAATCCTCCCCCCAGCATAAGCAACGTGGCTTTGGCTGCTGTAGGCTGAGCTGGGGACCTCAGGTTCATAAATCAGTTTGGTATTTTGAGGTGTCTGCCTGATAAGTTGCTTGCCAGCAACATCCCAATGTGACCCAGTATTAAGGATATTTGTCACGGCTCACTGTCTATCATGACTCTTCCATCCTTAAGCGTTCACCCTACATCAAACAGTGGTGTCTCTTTTGCTCCTGCCGTCCCAAATGGGGACGTGGTTGGAGTTGACTCCAACTTGAGTGTCTTCATCATGGCAAAATTAGAAGCTGGTGACCTATGGCCTGTGCACATATGAGAAGTAAGCTCATTAAAAGTTTCTGCAATCTTACAGGAAAGCTGCTTTGCTTAGAGAGCCGCTCATAGTAGTAGAAACCATTGAAGTAATTTGAAACGAACTGCATTTATATTTTTATTAGCACTAAAAAGAATACTTCTGCCTTTTTAATTATTTTAAGACAAGAAAAAACTATTAGCAGCAGTTGTATTTGGCCTTAAGTGAGACAAGCTGAAGAAATGCACTTAATGCTGATTTTTGGCCAGAGGCCTGTAATTAGCGTCATCTTGTATGCATTGTGCTTTTTGTTCAATCTGCTTGTGATTTCAATTTTGTGCTATGTTCAGAATGGCTTATCTTGGTTATTTCTTCTCGATTTGCTTTCTGCTGTGGAAATTACAGTGAACTTTAAATTAGACTGACCCTATATGTGTAAGGATTCTTAAAATGCTTGAATTTATGTGAAGACTTGATTTGCATGCTATTTGAAATAAAATGCTTGGATCAGGCAATTGTGAGTTACCAGGATTTTTGGGGATGCTTTCTTCCAAAAATGTAATCAAACTGTTTTATAGTAGCAATTAAGTGTGAGTTATATAGTCTTCTAATTAAATCACTCCCTTCTCTATTAAACAAGCAGAAAGGCAGCACATGAAGGAAAAGAGAGCGGCTTGCAGCTTGCAAAGGTGGTGTTCAAAGATGGCTAAAATTGCTTTTGCAAGGTATTTATTTCCTTTAGTGTTCGCTGGATCACGTGGTCCAAGTGGTTGAAAAATTGTCCAAAATCAATTATGTCTATTACATAAGTAAGTGCACCGCGCCCTGTGAAACCTGCCTTAATGAGTAAACAGTGACTCAGAAATCACAGACGTCGTTTGAAGATGTAATATCTGAGGGTGGGATTTGTTTCGTCTTACTCAGGTTCTTAAAAGCTCTGGAGCTCTGAGCCACTCGGGGATTCTTTGGACTTGTGTTTTGCTTCTAAATGATACCTGCTTCCTGCAGGGCTGGGAGGGTTTTAGATGTGCTTGATCTCTTGCAGCACGTGCGAAGTGCGCAAAAATTCAGTCTCCCAAAATTTCTGCCTCTTCTTGGTTTAAAAATCCGCTTTAAAATGGAGCATTTCCTTTCATGCCCTCAGCAAATTCATTGTGTTGCACAATTTGGAAAAACGTTTCGGTTTCAAGTATTGGTATTAAGTTGTTCACTGCAAAACACCTGTTAATTACCTAATTACCAGCTCTCCCTTGGCAGGCAGCACTGGCAGGGCTGCCCGTGGCAGCTTTAGCTGAATGTCCACTCGCTGCAGAGTCTCTACCAGCTCCCTCCTCTCACAAATCGCTGTTGACTGCCACAAATAACTCGGTTGAGACCCATCCCGATCTCAGTTCTTTTATTTTTCCGTTCCTGTTTATTTTTCTTTGGCAAGGAGGACAGAGTGCTCCTCAGGCCTGTGCCATGCCGCCCGGCACCACCTCCTTGTCCCAAGGGCCAGTGCTGAAGGACAGGGAGTTGTCAGCGAGATGCCTCGCTTGTCTCCTTGGGAGTCCCCTCTCAGGGGTGACCTCCTGAGCATGAGAAGCTCTATGTTATGGAGATATTTGCCCCTGGGGCCTGTTTGCAGCCCTGGGGACATTCCCGTGTGGGGCAGGGCGCGTCTGGGCACATGGGCCTTAGCTGAGGGAAACGTGTTGGCTGCCATGCGCTGGCCTAACATGGCGCCCGCGCTGAGGGGTCCCTCTGTGCCAGGGACCCCACGGGTCACAGGGAGCCCCTAAAATGAGGCCAAGGGCTGTGAGCTTGAAACCCCATCCCAACGCCAGACCAAGCATAATCTGACACGACTCCCATGACACAAACCTGTTGCACAGTGTGTGGATTTTAGGTTTCTTACCTGTGGAATGAAGGAATTTAATTTATGAGCTAACCTAGGGAACACAAGTATTTCCATTTACCCTTGTAATGCTGTTTTAAAAGGGCTGCTTTCCTCAATTATCACAAATCATAGCGACTTTCTGCACAAGTTTGTATGCAGAAGACAGTATTTACCTGAAGCAGCAGTAATTATGAGATGCTATGTTTAAGGAATTTAAATGAAAATGATATCATGAAGATGCAATATCTACTCTTCTTCCAACAACTGTCTGTAGTTTTATGTTTTCTACAGAGACAATTCACCCAATTCATCAGTTCTTTAAATGACTCTTTTTTTTTTTTTTTTTTTTTTTAAATTTTTTTTCACCTGAATGGTAGAATTTTTAATGTCTTGATCTGTCGTTATTCTTTCTGTTTACTTTTTTGGTTAAAGGCACACAATTTTCAACACAAAGTCTTTGTAATATCTAATTTTTTTCAATAGGGAGATTAGAATTATTTATCTGATTAATAAAAAGAAAAAAAATAAATTTTAGTATTTCTGATGCTAATATGCACGTCTCCCACAATTTAGGGAAATAAAAGTGATAATTTAACATGCCTAAAGAGCTGCCTCCTGCCTTGCTCTTCTCCCAAGCAAGCACAAAGTGTTGTTCATTTCACCACTAATTTCTATAATTATCACAGTAACCAGTAACTTTGGTGTGGACACACACAGGCTCCTCAGCACATTTAGTGTGCCCTTTGCAGCACCAGGCACAGATTTAACATCACAAAAAGGGGCTCATAATGAAGAGGTGGCTGTACCTGGACACATCTCAACTAAGTCTGATGAAATGTGCTGCTTGGAATCAAATACTGGGATAAAGCCCCCTCTTTCGGAAGTACTTCCCAAGATACACTATCTTGCGTCTTCCAGTTTGGTGGTGGTTAAACTAGAAAACAGCAATAAGTATTCCCTTAGAATTGAGCTAGGGAGTGATCTACAATGAAGGAAACCATGGGGTGATGTTGAATTTGCCTTTTTCTAAGGCAAAAGGATTTTAAGGGTTTTTGTGTATGTTTTTGTTTTGTGTGTGTATCAAATTAACTCCCAATTATTATTTTTATAGACAGTTACTGGGAAAAGCTTTGGAACCAAAGACTTTCGAGCAGCTCTAGAAAATGGAGTCCTGTTGTGTGAGTGAGTATTGTGATCATGGCACTTGGCTACCTATAGACCCGCTGTTTCTTTGTGCTTTTCTGTTTGTTATGCAAAGTTACTGTGATGATGGTTCTCTCCATCACATGATTTAGAGCTATGTATTCTCACAGACCTTTTCATAACAAAGCACTTTGTTTCAGAAGTGTATATTACGAAGTTGTAAATTAAAGATGACTTGCATGTTTTCATGTATATGCTGCTTACTAATACCCCCTTTCATACTGAAGCATGAGAAGGGTGGTTTAGTCTTCTGAGGAATTGTGGTTGCATCAAAATATCACAGTTATGTAGACTGCATTGGATGCCATTTAGGGATATGTATAGTCTGTAAAAATAGACATGCTTTTAACAAGCACTTAAGATGATAAAATTAAACTAACTGGATCTCACAAGAATGTAGAAGTTCTTATTTGCATGTTCGCATCGATGTTGGTGTCAGTTATGGACTGACCAATTCCTAATTTCAATACTTGAAAACACCTGAAATGTAAATCCTAACTTTTCTAGGAAGCTTCCTTGTGCTTCCATGTTACGGGCCTGGCAATAATGGGACTCGCCTGGCTTGGTTGGTGTACCAAGCTGGGGAGGGAAGGGTCAATGTCCTCATGTCATCTCTGTTTCATGAGGCTGCAATCAGCATTGTCCCTATTAGAGTGAGGTTCCTGGGCTGCCAGCAACACCCATTCCATAGGATTTTAAGGAATGGTAGGTATAGATGTCCTTTGAATGCTATTGAGAAAAATCTCATTATAGGACTCCATGGGAAATTAAAAATTCTTTTGAATCTGAGTCATCCTTAGATCTGTAACATTCATCCAAGCTAGAATGAAGCTCTTTGAATGGCAGTATGTGAGGAAAATGACCAAGTTAAATGCAAATAAGCGAGTGTGCTGTATCCTTCCTCCTGCAGATACTGCTGCCTCTGCTCTGTCTCTTCTGGCCTTTACTCTCCTCCTTGGACACTTCTCCTTCCAGCCTGTTTTCCCAGGGCTTCTGTACTCACTTTCAGGCACCCATTCATATACTGGAGTTGAGTTCTAATAATTAGATGCTGTTGTAAAGATAAAAACTGTATCTTCATCACAGATGTAATCAAATATCAGCCAGAGTAAATGTTGTAATAAAGTGGTTTATACTTCAAGAAGAGTTACCTTAGGTATGTGCTTAGTGGGATATGTGTATTATGTTCAGTTGTAACTTTAAAGTATTTTTAAGAATTGGCACTGAACTGCTATTTTCTAATCCTCTGTCTTCGCTGTTGACACTTCTTTGGCAAAAGAGGGTGAGCTTCCATCTGCCAAATGCAAATCAGTTAAATTTATATATAATTAACAGCCATATGCAAGAAAAACATCCTGTAATTTCTTCAGCTGAGCAGCTCACCTTAGGAGACATACGGCATCCTATAAGGGAAAAGGTGCCTAATTATCTTGCACTAAATCATATAGGTGTCCCCCTGCATTGTTTAAAATTTTGGCATACTTGAGGTAGAAGTGGTTTCCATAGAAATTCCATGGAAACAGCAAAGAGCAAGATGTGGAAGGCTCTCAGATGTCTAATTTTCACCAAAGTAAACAGAACACAAGCTCTTTCATGGAGACAAACTAGACCCAGTGTTTTTGGTTAGTACAGTGCAGCTCTCCCATGGCTACTTCAGCTTTCAGAGAGAGGGTGTTGCTAGAAATGATACCTTGGCCCTAAGCTGCAGCAGAGCAGACCTCCACCGTGCTCCTACAGCAGCTCCACATCTCTGGTACGCTGGGTTGACCCAGTGTGCGTGTTCACTGGTTAGCTCATCAGGAGCTGACCAAATTCCCTCTGCAGGAGAGTAGATCTACACAGGAGAAAGCAGCAGGAGAAAGCCATTAAAGTTACCCTAGTTGCATCTTATTTCATGTTTTAAAGAAGACTAAAGATTAAAAAAAAATGGCATTTAGAAGATTAAACACTTAAAAATCCCACTCAAAACAGATCACCCTTTATTTTGTGGGAAGGCCATCAGAAGTCTTCTGCTTAGTCAATTATTTGATGCAGTTTAGAAATCCCAGGATCTGCAGCCTTTTCTTCAAGCTTTAATTCTTTGCTTTTCTTCAAGCATTTAAAAGCCATCCTCCAATCCATTTTGTTTGCAGCAACTCTCATCTTTTTGTTTGTTTTCCAAATAAATGTGCTGTTTGAGCAGAAAAAGTTCCTTTTCCCACATACAGTTTTGAGCTCCAGGTTCTGCCTTAGCCTTGGTGTGGGTAGATCACAAAACCTCCCTGATGCTTTTTGTGGGCAAAGGGTCTGGCCAGACTTGCACCAGCAAGATGAGGGAGCAAGGCCAAAATCCACCAAGCTATTTAGGCAGATGGAGTCTCCAGGGTGTCCTGAGGTTCTAGGCCTCTTGTGGTCTTGTGGTCTGTGTATACTTAAGTGAACCATGGGTTTTCCCTACCTCCATGACTGAAAACCAGAGTGTATAGAGGCAAGGAACCCTCTTCATCTGCATCTTTGCCTCATCTTCATTGCAGGGCCAGATGTGTGTGTGGGCTTGTGCACCTCAGTGGTGATGCAATTGTCCATCTCGTTATCTTAGTTTAATTATGAATCCTAGATAATGAAAGCTAGCATTAATATAAAGAAAAATAAATTCTTCTGGCTGAGATGGAAACTGTAACTTGCACATCATGGAATAAAAACAGTTGTTGCAAGCATCATATTGGGACTGACAGTGACACATATTGTTATGCTTATAGGAATTTCAGAACTTGCACACTGAAAGCTAGTATTAAGATTTTTTTTTCCTGTATCTGCTACATCAAAACTTTTATCAGGTGAAAAAAAACCCCAAAACTTAAAAGTAGGGAATTTGAGTCTGATTTACATTTCCACCCACGCATCTAAAATATGGTTCCAATCCTTCCTACAGCTAACCTTGCACTTCTAATTTCTTCCCCCCTTTTTTTTTCTTTTTTATCACCTTGCCATTCTCAGCAACCTTTATTTTTGTGACTTGTCCTACTTTTTGCTTCTGCAATCTGTTGTTGTTTGCTTGTTGCGTTTTAGGAAGCGTTAAAAAAATTTATATTGCCAATGAAAAATATATATTATTTGGGTTTACATATTCACATTTTCTTGGCACAAGGTACATCAACTAGCAATGTAAGTAAAATATTTCTTAATAAACATTAGTATTCATGCTCAAAGTTGATTATATAACAGAAAATCATATGGCTTCCTTTTAGTTTGATTAACAAGATCAAGCCTGGCATCATTAAGAAGATCAATCGCCTATCAACTCCAATAGCTGGCTTGGTAAGTAATGACATGAGATCTAGTATCTGCAAAAAAATGTCCTTTTTATTTTTAATGAGGAGTCTTTTGCCTTTTTGTTCTTAGTCTCGCACACAAACCACTCCAGCAATCTTTCTGCTGGGGAATGGACAGACTAAGGAGCATTCTGTCTAACCGAAGCATTTTGAGAATTTTCTTCTTCCCAAGCTCACCAAGCTCAGGTTGCACTGAAGTTACCCGGATCATGTGAAGATCTTTAGGCTTCGGTTATGGGATTTCATAATATCTTGGCTATAAGTCACACTGTCTGTAAAAGGACAAACAAGACACAGAATCACTCTATTTTCACAATAATCTTAAAGGATTTCCTATGTAGTGTTAACAAACTTGACAGTAAGGGACTGTTGGGTAAATTTGGTAGCCATTTGGCATCGTAAACAACAAAAAATTCCACAAATGTTTTTCTCTCCCAGGCTGTGCTCAGAAGGTAGCCCGGTTGGCTGTTCTTGTCCCCTGCAATCCGAACTGCTGCTCCCACTTCAAAGGATAGAGGGTCAACAGGGACATAGCTGTGATTTCTGTGAAAAATAAAAGATCCTCTTTGTGGCTAGCATGATGCTGGAGAAAGCTATTTAACTTGCTAATGCTAGTAAAATGTGAGCAGTTACATATTTTAAAGGCCTGAGTTTGGTTTTGCAGGTCAGCTCTGCAGCTCTCTAAAGAAGGTGGCATCCTCTTGGTAGCTTAGCTGATCACTCTGAGAGTGGGTTAACTTGCCACATGTTGGTGCAAGCTCAGAATGTGCCTTTCCACATCAAATGGCCATGCAACGTGTTGGTCCTCCTTGTTCCAGAGAAGCTCAGGGTCTAGGACTTGGGAATCATGTGGGCTGCACATTCTGTTCTTGTGAAGCATCCAGGCAAGGATTCAAATCAAACCATAATAATCTTGGGGAACACAAAACAGTTATTTTATCGCTGCCTGGCCTAAATGCCTTCTGAAATAGCCATTAATCCAAACCAGAAAACCATGGATTAGATCTCAGTCTTGTGGTGGCTTAAGTGTTGTCCTCAATAACAACTGTGTCAACTCCCAGTTTTACCTTATTTGTTTGTTTTGGATCCAAAACTTTGGAGTATTCCCTAGGTATGTAGTTCATATCTTGCCACTCGTGGTGTATTATGGTTCCTTCAAGTTGTTTCTAGTTCCTGCAAGCCTGCAAAAATTTAAGAAAGGGAAGGGGTGAATGAATCCAGTAAACCGAGATGATCCAGTGGTATCATTGATCTTAAAGCACCTCTTGAAGATAATCATTGGGAGAGCTGGTGTTTAGTGTAAACTGCTGGAGAAGGTTTTGCATAACTATATAAACTGCAGATGATCTTGATTATGATGCCCCTAATGGGGAGCAGGGGAGGTTGGTCCTTCTTGGCTTAGGAGTGTATGCCATTGTGGCAGCTCCCATCCCTGCATGCAAACCTTGCTTTAGAAATCATGGGCTTGTGCATGTGGAGAAACACAAGCCCAGGGTGAACCCACAGGGTTTCATGATGGAACGGACCCAGTCTTGCTCTTGAGAAGCAATTCCCCAAATAACTGTTTTTGCTGGTAACTTCTTTGTTCTACTTGCAAGTATAGGAGAGCAAGGTTTACAGTGCTCCTGGATGTATAGCTTGTTCAGAAGTTACCCAATAAGCTTGTGTGTTCTGTGCTGCAAATATTTTGATAACTTCTACTTTTTTTCCATGCATCTTCCTCTGGATGACATTCTCTGTGGCTCTTTATATGCTTCCATGGCTTATATTTCTGTTGTATCTCATGTCTTTCAGCCTTAAATTAACTGCTGTTTCCCAGGCCTGTGTGAGGTTCACACATACTGTTGGTACTGGGACTGTTTTTAACCAATTTCTTTCTTTGAATGTGAGGATATCCCCCTCCCTCCTTTTTTTTTTTTCCCCCCCTCTCCTCTCAGGGATACACTGGTGCTATGACTTGAAGATGGGTCTTGTAATTCCAGTGACTTGCACTAATGCTCAGTTAAATCATTATGCCACTTGCTTTTGTAGCATCTTAATTCTCAGAGAATGCACCAGGCATTTCTCACTAGCTGGATCACTTAAATTCCAAGCCCACTTTAAACAGCTGAAAAGGAGCTTTAGTTTTCATCTTTAGCTTGGCTATACCTGAACCTTTGTTCACAATCATATCTATGCTGTAGTGTATTAGGATGAAGAGATGAATGTATTTGGGGTTAATGTCTAAGTGAAAATGGCCTCTTTGGAATGCCAAATATGGTTCTAGTCCAACTTTAAAAAAACACCGTAACCTGCTGTACTTCATGTGGAAGGGCCCTGAAACGTGGGGTTGCAGCTTGTAAAATCTGACGCTTTGCTCCTGCGCTCTCCCTTCTCTGTTGCACTTCTCAGCTGTGTTCGTCCTATCCCTCATGATACACACATATATATAAAATATATAATTGTTTTGTTGTGCACGTTTGGAAGCTGATTCACAGCGGGTCAAGGTTACGGCCTGCAATGCCAAAGGGGAGCAGGAGACAGAGGGCAGAGCAGGCCCGTCCTTAGCGAGGGCCCTTGTGGCACCTCAGCCCTTCTCCTCACTGCAAGAGGGCAGCGGATGCTCCTGCTCCTGCCTGTCCCTCTCGGCATTCCGGAGTCTTGTTCCCAACCCCCAAACTCCCAGCAGGCTTCCCAGGCTGCCTCATCCTGGAGCTGAGGCCGTGAGGAGCTATCAGAGTGACAGCCGGGCTGGAGGAGCAGCCCCGAGGAGCCGTTCAGCCACGAGCCCTGCTCTGGGTTGGGCCTTAACCAGGCACGGCTGGATACAGGCACAATGAGTTCCAGGTCTCCTGCAGGGAGCCTGGGCAGGAGTGTTTTCCATCATTATTTTTATTTCTTAACTGGAGGAGCACTCAAGGAGAGGTGCTCGAAGGATTGAGCAGCCGACCAAGTTGATGCTTTCTCTAGAACGGCTGCATTTAAGGTGAGATAATGCGACTTGTTCAAAAAAAATCTGCATTTCACAGGGATTATTTCAGCAGAAAGTTAACTTATGCTTCTGTTTTTCACTTTTACTCTGTAAGATCTGTAGCTTTTGAGAAGTTTGAATGTATTCCCTAGTGCAGTAGTGTAGGCAGAAGCCAAATGGGTTCAGAGTGGCCATTTTGGTTCTTGTCCATTTCAGAGGAAAACTGTAGTTGCCATGAGAAGCCAGAATTGTGGATGCTGGGATTTCGCTACCCAAGAACTAAATGTGTGGCTGCTAAAGCTCCGCATTTAGCTTATTATACATAAGCTAAAAATCCACCTTTGCACTATACTTGGAGCTAGACCTGTGTTGTGGGGATGTGCTTAAAAAGCAAACAAACAGAACCCTCCTTTATGTTGCTAGATCTTGCTAGGCTGATTTTATGCCATTGCTTTGCTTCTGTAATGGAGAAACCCCTGTTTTAGAATGGCCCAAGCTATATCTAGGCAAGGAATTGCAAATTAAACGGCATGTTCCATCTCCCAGCGTGTCAAACAGGGCAGGATCATGTGGGCTGACAACACATCTTCTAGCAAGGCTCTTCCCAGCATCTTGAGAGGGTCTCCCTGAGGAAGCTCGTGTTTGACAGCTGGCTGAAGGCCAAGGTAGTGTGGTACACTGGGATTGAAGCCTTGAGAAAACCTCTCCTCCCCAGTGGAGAAAGGATGAGCTTTGTAATGGCATGTGTGCAACCTTGCTGCATCTGTCAGAACATTCATTGCTCAGGGTAGATAACTGTGTACCCAGTAGCAAGGCAAAATTTTAATAAGCCAGAGTTTCTATTTGAGGTCAGGCAGCAATTCCAGATAAGAGTTAATATCTCCACCACCAAGTGGTGATTCATGGTCAGCCTGCCTTGCAGCTTCCCAATTTAGTCCTTTAAGACCATGTATTTCCCTTTGCAAATCCAGGTAATAAGGTGGAAGTGCAACTCTGATTGGGAAGTGTTGTCCCATTGAAGGCCTCAGGACTGTGGTCAAACCACAGGGTAGACAAGATGGCTATTGGGTTTATTGGATTTTACATGAAATGCCCTTAGTCCCTCTGTGTCTCTGGGTCTTATTGATTCTTTATTAACTGATCATTCAAATAGAGCTGTGTGTAGAGATTTCCCTGTTTGCATTTAGAAAACAATATACTGGGATTTCTTTTGTTGCTTTTCTAGTAGAGAATGAGGAAGGCTATCTTGATAGTTTTCCACACAGTGGTGGGTTTTTTTTCCCGCCACTTATTTTCCTGGTTCATTGAGACCCCATGTGCCATTCTACAAGTGTGTATTGAAATTTATTTGCATTTCTCCTTTGATACAGTCTACTATAACAGTACTATATTTTATGACTTAATATATTAGAAGGAGTTAATTCCTCTTGCACCAAGGCAGGCAACGAAAATGGCAAAGGAGAGACACTTTCCGATGCAGATGGTTAACAGAGACCTCGTAAACCAATGAATAGGTAATAATACAGGTAAGAAGGATGAAACGGGAGAAAACATCTAAAATGAGACGGAGATGAAGACAAGGGTGGAGAAGAACAAATGCTAAGATTCTTTTTCTGAGCCTTTGTGCCTTGTAAAACTTGGATCCACCCTGGCACATCTTTATCTGCTATCATCAAATATAGCCAGCCAAATATATCTTTCATGTGGGATAATTTTCTTGCTGCAGTTCTTGCTGTAGGAGCCTGGCATTCACATGTTAAATTCCAGCTTCATTAGAGGACATTTTGAGACAATTTTTGGGGGTAGCATCTTTGATTTGTGATTGATGAGACCGATGATCAGAAAAATCTTCACTTTTGATGTTTTGTTTAGGCTTTGGCTACAAAGCTCACTTTCTAGATAGTTAATTGAAATCTAAACTAAGTTTTCCATTTAGAAAATATTAAAATCTGAAGATAACATTCATTTTTTAATTAACGAGGTCTTTTATTCCCGTCTGTTTCTTCCTCCCTCAAATGACTCTGTTTCCAAAGTGCTTCCTGCTAAAATCCTGCCTGCATTTATTTTTCTGCTATCCAAAACCTTATATTTAGTATAACCTTTATACCAGTTCATGTTTTCTGTCATCTTGCATTTTTGAGATGGTCATCTTGTTTATCTGGTTTCATAACCAGTATCTTTTTTTCCTCTCTCCCTATTGATCTTGAAGGCTTGACATTTTTTCATTGTTCTTTTTGTGTTGGGGGAGGTGGTTTGTCTTAATTTGTGCTTTTTAAAAAAGGCTTTTGCAGCTTCTCATCTGTGAATGTGACTAGAATGGGCTAGATGAATATTAGCAATGCTGACAGCAATTTGTGTGACATGAGAAAGTGAATAGCAGAAGAGGTGGTTTCTCCTCCTCCTCCTCTTTCTATTTTCTCATTGAAACTGAGAAGGGATAAAAGGTAAATATGTGGAATAAGTTACATAAAACTAGTGGTGTTGGCCTTGCTTTGCTAGCAAATGCCAGTAAAAAAAAGCAACTGGCTCACACCAATATTATCCAAAAACTCTGACCAGAAGTCGCTGGCCCCATAAATTTGGGGCTGGGAGCTGACTAATGAGCCCAAACCATCTCAGGGCTTTGCTTGCTTGTCTGCTGTTCCTTGTTGCAGTGACGAGAGGGCTGGGAGTGCTGAGGCAGCCCAATGTAGGGAGATTTGAAGCATGGCCCTCTCTTTTGAAGTTTTAAGAAGCTTTTTTGACGAGTCCCAGCACATGTTATAGCCAAGGGAGCGGTGAGCTCGAGTCCCGCCTCCCTTTTCTGTCGTGGCTGAGCCATGGCCTGGGATTTTGACTTTGGACTGTGAATTGCAAGGTGCAGGAGAAGTCTTTGTGCAGCACTTGTGCCAAGTGTGAGGTCAGATGCGTCTTCACCAAGCAGCTGATCTGTCCCTCTTGGCTGATGCTCCTTGTAGGGTGAGACACAAGATGATGCTCGTCCCTTTCTCAGAAGTCTTCCAGTTACTCAACATCATCTGACCTTTCACAAAGGTGAACTTTGCTCTTGCAAAGCTATTAGTGCTTCTTGTGATATTTTTTCTTCTGTATGCATAAAACTGAAAATTGGGGAGATAGGTGCAATGCAGTTTGTTCCCTTTGACTATGTGGTGCGTTTTGTCCCAATCCCCATGTATGCTTTCCTTTATACGACCCAATTTGCTGCTGGCTCAGGAACATTTCAAATGACAAAGGAGATTGGTTTCCTCTTTCTAATGGCAGTTATTTATCTTTCTTCATTTGATACCCTTTTTATGCTGCTAGTAATATAATGCCTCCAGTAAAGTGTTGGCTTGGTTTTTCCTGTAGAAAGCAAGAGGTTTTTACTGAGGAAAGTTTAATTGCCAGAAAGGACAGTATAATTCTAAGTAATAAGACTTTACAACATACAATTAAAAAAACAGGCTGAGATGCTCTATTGCTCATTCTTTTCGTCCTCTTTTTTTTCTTTTTTTTTTTTTTTTTTTTTGCTTGCCCATTTTTCCTTCTGGTATTCCAGACTGATGTTACTTAGCTGGAAACTTGTCTGCTGTGACAAATAATATATTTTAAAAAGGCACTGAGGAGCATTTTATTGTGTAGCAGTGTGTTTATTGCTCTGCTTTTTAAGCTAGGACCGTAACATCTTCAGATTCTTCGCCTTGAACTAGATGAGGACTTCTTTGACTGCAACCACCTTAAGGATCTCATTTTGTTCTGACAAGTAAAATCATGTGGGAGGAGAAACATGTCTTTTTCTTTGATCAGTGGTCCAGCTGAAGTGCTCCAACAAGTTTCCTGGACATAAAAGAACAGGCACATTAGGCTGAGAAAAGATCTTCTGAGCTTGTGCAGTGTTTTGAATGTACCAACCCATGTGTAAGTTTCTTCTGTTAATCTTAGATTTGTCAGTGCTGTGAAAAGTGTAATCAGTTATTCATGTACAATTGAATATTAATGTGTTTTCAGCATAGCTTTTCAGTAAAATTCAGAAGTTTCGTCTACCGTTTACTTTAGACTCCAAACCAAATGTTGCTTCAAATATGGGAAAATGATGAGCACATTAATTGTGGTATGAAAATAATGAATTTAAAGGAAAAGCAGAGAATGTGACCTTATTTGGTCTTTGTTAATGATGAAATGTTACAGAAATCAGCTCACTGTTCCTCATAATTTAAATTAAAAGCTTGAAAATGTTTGGTCTCCAAGTATGAGGGTAGAGAGGTTGTTCCCCCTCCTTCACTTCTGCAGCAGAAGGAAATGAGTACGAGCAGAAGGAAGAGCTTAAGCAACTTGTTGAGGTCAAGCAGGACGTGAAATCTCAGGCTCCTTCTCTTAGACCAAACCACAAAACCAGGAACGCTTGAGCCAACTTCTGAGAGCCTTGAGGGATAAATCAAGAGATGGCAGCCAGGAATGATGCAGGGTTTGATAAGAATGTGTGTGGAGCTGTAAATCAGCTCTTGGATTCTTTCTGCTGCCTTTCTGGAAATAGGAATATGGCTTGTATGAAAGCACCTTCCCTAGGCAACTGAGGCAGAGGGCTGTGTGCTGGAAAGGAAGTCTGGTTATTAATAGTTATGAGTGACATTGTTTAATGGCTGTTTTTCAGCGCCTGATAGTGGGAGTATGCGATCATGGCAGAGGCTTATTCATGTTTTCTGCCCTTCTCCTTGAAAACCTATGGTGTGGTTCAGCCTTAGCTCTCAATTTCCTTGAATTGTTGTCTTTGGTCGCTGCTGCCTCAACGCCTTGAAATGCAGGGTGTGGAGTGCGCGTAGGTCGGTGCCAACTCGCGGTGACATTTTTAGGAGCCGCCTGAGATTGCTCTGAGGTGGCCTCAGCCTCAGCTGCTGTGCTAAAGTGGCAGGTCCGCAGAGATGGTGACGATGTGAACTGCGGCGAGGGGACGAGCTGGGAGAAGCTGCATGTGGGCAAGGCCCTTGCACAGCCCTCAAGCAGCCCGTTCAGCTCCCGGCCCTGAGTGCCCTGCTCTGTTGAGCTCAGCCCAAACATCCCCCCAGTGCTCCAGGGGCTTCAGGTGGAGATAACGTCCTCCAAGCTGACACTTCCCAAGAGTTACTGAGTCAAAATGGTGATTAATGAAATTAAGAAAACAACTTAATGTCAATCATTCATCTTTACAGTTGGCTTACTTTAATGCTGAAATTGTTCATCCTTCCTCCTACTTTGAAAAATTACAGCTTTTTCCATGAACTTGCCAGCACTCAGTAAGATTCATGAGTGTGGCTGCCAAATAAACTGCAAGAAATCTCCATTTATCAGCTCAATTAGCTGTAGCTTGTGGTTCACCTGGTCACTTAAATGCTGCTTTTTTTTTTCCTCTCTCATTTCCGTAAATAGCTGTGACTATTTCTGTATTTGGAAAGAAACATTCCTTGCTGTCAGGAAAAAACTGGCAGTCGTAGGAAGGGCACACACCTTAACTGAGACTTCTGGCACCTGTGACTTGATTTGCCCCGCTCTGGCTGAGGAAATGCATCTTTGAGGCTTCATGTGGCAGTTTGTGTTTCTCTGTGTTAAATGTCTAAGCTGGACACTGCTGTGATTCTTTTTTAATCTGTAGAGTTTAAAGTTCATAGCAGTTTCCAAAGAAAATATGTATTAATTGCAGGAATGATGGCTTTTTTGGCAGGATCAGTGTGGGAGGTTTGTAGCTGTGCAGCTTGCTTCTCCTTTTGGAATGAGACTCCTACCCAGGGCCCATAGGGATGTCTCCCTACTGAATTGTCCTCCTCTGCTGATTGGGATAGCAGAGCCAAATGTAAAAAGGCAACATGAACAGTGAGGGTGTCAGAGCCCTGGCACAGGCTGCCCAGGGAGGCTCTGGAGTCTCCTTCTCTGGAGATCTTCCCAACCCGCCGGGATGCCGCCCTGTGTCCTGTGCTCTGGGTGTCCCTGCTGGAGCAGGGGGTTGGACCATTCTGTGATTCTGTAGGTCCCTTCCAACCTCAACCATTCTGTGATTCTGTGTGTGACACTGAAGTGCTGCTTAATGTGGCTGCAGGAGGTTGTGCTGGATGTGAGGAAGCTGGGCCTGAAGGCAGGAGTGGAGCGGGACTGAAACCCAGGCA
>JAUBOD010001106.1:1100158-1110158 GCA_032353885.1 Nothura maculosa | reverse complement strand
GAGACGGCTGGGGGGGTCTGTGATCAGTGTGTTCATACACTCGAGGGAGGGAGGGAGGAGGATGAGGGGGGACTCTTTTCAGTGGTGGCCACTGATAGGACTAGAGGAAACGGCCACAAACTGAAGCACCAAAAGTTCCCCCGGGAACTTTAGGGAGAATTTCTTGCCTGTGAGGGTGCCAGAGCCCTGGCACAGGCTGCCCAGGGAGGTAGTGGAGTCTCCTTCTCTGGAGATCTTCCCAACTTACTTGGACGCCACCCTGTGCCACGTGTTCTAGATGACCTTGCGTCTGCGGAGGTAGTTGGACTAGATGTTCTCTAGAGGCCGGTGCCAACCCTAAGGATTCTATGATTCTTGAACATTACCAGGGGCTTTTCATGACAAATTCTGGAAAATGACACTATATTGCTTACATCTGTCTGGGAATGCTCATAATCTGTCCTGCCACAGGAGGTGAAAATCAGTAGCGTTTATGTGTCCCCCTGAAGCCGTAGGCTGTGCACAGTGTGTGTACAAGTAACTTCACATTCCACTGAGATGTACTTACTCTACCAGTACTTTTTGCTGCTTTTATCTACTCCCATCCTAATCCTTTCCTCAAATGTTTCTACCCCGTGTCTGAGCTCTATTCAGACACTCCCTAGCTTTCCTTTGGATTTAGTGCTTTCTGTGAAGAGGAGTTGGGAATATTTCCTTGGCTCTGAAAATACGGCATTGCAAGTTGCAGTTGTCCTGCTGTGCGTCCTCGCTGTGTGACTAAGGCTCCTCCATGTTCCCCTCCATACTTTGGTGGTGTTGTGTTTAATTTGTAAGCTTAATGCTGTTTGCTGTTACCAAAGTACAAGCTTCACTGAGAAATATGTCTGCAACGTGTGACGAGTGTTCACATTCTAAGAATGAGTTCAATAGAATAACTTGATATTCAAGTGCACTAAAAATCCTCTAGGATCCCACTGGATGTATATGAGTCTCCACTTAAGGCCCTAAACTTCTGTATAGGGCCTTTTGTGCTTTACATGAATCACTTTCATGTAGTTGGGAGGGGTTTAAATTAATGAGAAAACCACCTTTGAGACCCTGGCTCCCTGTTGGGAAAGAAGTTGGCTTTAATGTCTTCCAATAAGTGTCTTTTGAGCGTCATGCTTCCCAGCCCTGCCATAAGCGATGCAGCCATCCCACAAGGCCCTATTCAAATGCCCAGTGTTCCCAAACGTGGGAGCACTGGAAATGTCAAGGGCAGCAGCCTTGTTCTGCCAGGCTTCCCTTGCCCAGCTCGCACACCACGCAGGTGCTGATGTGTTTCTGGCCAGTGTCAGGTCTCCACGTGCTCTTCCATGCTGGCTCCTCCTCACGTGCTCCCCTTCCCCTTCACCACAAGGGCTGCTCCAAAGATCATGTGAATGTTGTTGTGTGCCTTGGGCGAGACACTGAACCTGTTCTCTTTTTGGTTTCTGCTTTCTCAGACTGTTTCAAAAGCTTTCTGATGAGCAAGGGTAAGTTTTGCAAAAGCTTGGACGTTCTTCTTTGCCTGTTGATGTTCTCGTGCATGCACAGTAGCTACAAACTAGGCTCCGAGCAACTTGTGCATGCTGCTTTGTTCTGCGCTTGGGCAATCACATAGCAAATGCAAGAAACCCAGAACTTTGGCCAAAGATCCCACTGGCATCTGGAATATATAAGTTATGGTTCCAAGTATCAGCGTTTCGAATATCAGCTCTTCCTGCTCCTGAAGTGCTGGAGTTCTGTCCTTAAAGATAGGCTTTAAGAGATTCAGGAAGAAAAAGCAAGGTTAGTAAATACCTTTATTTCAAAAGACTGTACAGCTGGACATCTGAGTGAATTCTGAATTCACAATATGCATATTTGCAATGGGAATCATGTCAAGGTCTGTCATTTTTTGAACTAGGACAGATTGAAATAGTAGTAATGTTGACAGTTCAAATTCATGTTGAAAAGCTTAACTTGGCAGTTGTTACTTTGCATTTAAGGCTTTGCTTTGAAGTTAATACTAACTTTAGAGTTTAATTGGAGCTACTTTACTTAGTAACTCCTATTTTCATAGAGGAGCATAGGTTCTGGAGGGTGGCAGTTGAACAAAGCTTTAAAAAGCCCCCCGTGACAGGAGTTTCTCAGGGTTATTCTGTTCTAGTTTCCCTTAAAAGTACTGAGCTTTATGGATATTTTATGATTCTGTTATGTACTTTAGTTCTTTGAGTGCAGAGAGGTAAACATATTTACCTGCCAGTTAGGGCCATATTAACTTTTGTCTTGGATACAACGTACTGTAGTCAAGAGAAGTATTTTTTCTTATTTATTACCTGAGAGCATTTCACATTCTGCCTTTTTTTTTTTTTGTTGGTTGCTCTTGGAAATCAAATATACATCCTTCTCTCTCTCTCTTTTATTTTATTTTTGTTGCCCTGAGCCAAAACCCTGCACATGACTGAACACTGCCAGAGGAAGCAAGAAATGCAGGTGTCTTGTGAAGAAGCTGAATGTTAGAGGAGCAAGTCCTGGAAAACTCAGGTCACTGGTTAGAACTTGAGATGAAGCCTATGTTTAAAATCAACCTACTCTTGGATTCTGATTTAGAATATATTAGTTTTTAAGCCTAGATTACAGAACCCAAGAGAATGCAAAGGAAACCCGGTCTTCCAGGTTTCCTTGAACAAATCTGAAATCGTTTTGATACTTAAGTACAGTTTTGTTACCCAGAACCGTTTTTACATGTGTTGCAACTTAACCATAAAAACGAGGAAAGGAGCGCAAGCTACTTGAAAAAAGAGTTTCTGCAATAGCAACCCTGGGATTTTTGCTAAATCTGGCATTCTTCCCATTCAAAAAATAAACAAGTGAGCAGGAATAATGAGTTACGGCCCCAGCCTTCTTTTCCAGAGGCCAAGGTCTTTTGTTACCAGTGAAAGTAAGTTGGGCCTCTTGGGAGGAAGTTGAAGAAACTGGCTTGTTAGTTAAGAGCTCTCTGAGTATGCAGGAGTTTAGTTAAATACTCTGGCTGCAGCAGTTTGGTTTTGACCTGATTTTCCATCATACCAGAGCAGTGGGAAAGTGGGAAAAGGAGACGATGAAAAGGGAGCTTAGTGAAATTTGGATTAAGGGGAGCTAGTAAGTGGGTGATCACGGGGCTATCTGTGGAGGAATAGGTGAGAAGAGGGGTGTTTTCTTATCCTCACTTGGACTGGAAGTGGCAGGGAGGCTTGGAGAGGTGCAGAGCAGGTGGGTGAGACGGTATGATGAAGTGGTCATTTAATAGGGACTGAAGCTTGATTTTTTTAGAGGTGTTTCAGTAAGAAAATGGAAAATAATGCTGGGGCCCCTAATGGGGACAGCAAATGATGAAGGAGATTTCAGACTTGAGGGGAACAGAGGAGCCTTTCACGTAAAAGAAATGAGGAAGATCATTCAATAAATAGCAGCAGTCTTAGTCAAATATGAGAAGCCCAACGTGACCATCAGCATGAATGGCTCCAATGCTGCAGAAGCAGCTGATTCTTCCCTTGCCCTGGCTCTGTTTGCTCAAATACTTTACCCCGTAGCAGGCTTGCTCAACTGTCTGCTCGTATGCTCCCTGCCTTGTTTAGTATTAACCCTTTAGAGAGCTTATTAGTACTAACAGACATCTCCCTCGAAGGCTCGCTGGCATCAGCGATGGCTCACATGTAAAATCTGAGTGCCCTTCCTCTTTTCAGGAGCAAGTCCTTGAACGACGTCAGCGCAGAGGAGCTGCAGTCGCTGCGCAAAATCCGTTACGAAGAGCTGCAGAAGATCAAGAAGCAGCTGCAGGAGCAAGACCTGCAGTGGCAAGAAGTAAATACCCCTCATTTGCAGTGCTGCTTCCAGCTGCTGCGCCGCTCCAGGCAGTCGTTTGGGTCTAAAATCACCCATTTCGCACAACTGCTGATGATCTGGGGAGAACTGAAGTTACCTTAACCAAATACTTGGCATAATTTATAATATTATTGGATAAGATATGTACCTAGTTCTACAGTATCAACATAAAACCCTTTGACCCGATTTCTGTGGCTATAAAGCTAAGTTAGGGCATAGTTTCATGTGCAATTTGAAATTGATGAATTCATTTTTGTGAAATGATTGGGATGCCCAAGTATGTGATGATTCAGGGAAAGATGTGGAAGGGAAATAGTATCTTCACAGGCAAATGCTGGAGACCTCAGAACTACCAGCTCCATTAACTTTGTGTTAAACTGAGTTAGAAAACTGGTATCGTGGCCTTCAATCTCTGCATAACATTATCTTCAGATCTTTTCTTTTTATTTAATTTTGTAATTTGTAAGGATGAAAAATGACTTGGCCAATTAGAAATTGAGCACTGAACAAGCACTGTGTAGCTGCTGAATTGATGTTAGCACTGATATTCAGTACTTGTCTTAAAGCTGCTCTGGTATTTCATGGAGAAAGTTGCCACGTTATGCACACATTATGGTTTTACAGAAACAAAAATATAGATGTTTCTCATGTATTTTCAGTTTAGAATTTAAATTGTGTTTGTCTAACATACTAGGGGGAAAAAAAAGCAAAGTGATTGGGAAGAGTCTGAAACCAATGACAAATTCTCATATTTAGTTGTGTGTCCTTCTGTGAGGCATTCTAGAATAAAACTGAAAATGTCAAGAAATATAAGATATGTACATGTTTACTTTTAGTGCAATAGTTATGATTATTAACTTTAACAGGCAGCAGGCCTATAACCTATAACTGAAAGACAAAAATACCTTTATCATTTATGGGAAAGATGCATTAAAAGCAGCCTGGATGCAGATGTGTCGGTCAAATAAGGACACTGGTGTTCAGGCAGCATCTAATGGGATGTCTCTGGGTGCAGGAGGTCTTGAGAAAATCTGATGTTTGTCCATTCATGTAATTCTCTCAGGATCTAGCAAAATGGAAGAATCGTAGGAAGAGCTTCACTTCTGAATTGCAAAAGAAGAAGGAGGAGAGAGAAGAGATCCAGCGGCGAGCCTCTGAGGTTTCTGGAAGAACTAGCAAGTCCCTGAAAGAAATGCAGGAAGAGAGGTAAGGAACCTGCTTGAGGTGTGAGGCTTGGCACATAAATCTCAACATTTCTGATTTCTTTAATTCTGACACATTGCACATTCTTTAATAATGGCACATTGCAATTGCTGATGCAGAAAGCTAAACAATTTTAGCACTAAATTATACTGTAGAAATCCAAGTAATTGCATGACAGGATATGGTCCTCTGTTTTCAGAGATTGTTAAACAATTCTGTAGTATAAAAGTTATTTTACAGAGCTAAGTGTGAATAAATGTATTTTAAAGCCAGTATTTGACTTCACTTTAAACAGGTTTAAATAACAGAGAGTTAACCTGGATAACTGCTCCTCTAATTCTCCGCTTAATGAACGACATCTCTTTACTCTAACACTGTATTTACTGTTCTTCAAGCAACTGTGGATAAGTGCAGCCAGAATCTTGTGCCTGTCCCAGAACTGTGAACTTTTGCTTCATTTCTACTGTATCCCCAGCTGCTCCCTTTGGTATTCACAGAACAAGATTGCCAAGATTCTCTAAAAAAGAGTAAATTTGGTAACATGATACCATTTGTCCTCCTGACAACTTTTTTATCTTTTTTAACGTATTAACTGAGTTGAATGGCTAAAAGGTTGTGCATGTAGTATATAATTAAAATAGAGGATACAGGTTACTGTGGCTTGAATAACACTACAGGTACAAGTTATATGGAATGACCAATATTGCTATCACCTCAAGTATTATGTATTGAAGTTCATCCTTTTTTTTCTATATGACAAAGAAATATATAGAAAGAAAAGAAACAAAAACAAAACTAAAACACTTCAGGACATCTTCTCATTTGCTATCTAAAGTTGCATATCATGATTGCATAGAGCAGAGATGCTACCAAAGCCGTGGGATTCAGGTGATATTATGTGGCTTCCTTCTTCCCACTCTTTCCTCAATCAAAGCTGGATTTCTGAAGATAAATAACTGAATGTCTATCTCCTTTTGTTGATGAGGAGTTATTTTGGCCTGGTGGCAAGCTGATAACGTGACTGCTGTATGCTTGAGTGTTGGGGGCAGTGTTGATACAGAGCAGGGTAAAAACAAGGCAGGTCACAGAAATTCTACTGAAGCTATGCAATTATTTTTCCTTTAAGAGACAGGTAAGGGAGTTTGTCAAGTCCTTCCATCTCGATCAGCTCCTGCGTTTGTGCTGCTCGGCCTTTCAGCAGCTGCAGCTCTTGGGGCCCACCTGTTGGTCGGGTCACTCGCCTGGTATGTTGACGCTCCCTGTCTCCACAGGGAGCACCGAGATGAGGGAATGCACAGGCAGGCCAAGCTGGACCGCCAGTGGGCCTACTCGCTCAACGACGACGTGTTCGGGGAGGAGAAGGGCCCTTCCGAGGAGGCAGTGGTGGAAGATGCCCCCCATGGAAGCGAGGCCTCCCCTCATGGCACCAGGGAGAGACGGGCACTGCAGAGCGCGCCCAGCGGCGGAGAGGAGGAGGCGGCGGCCGCGCGGCCTGCGCCCTGGGAGCAGCGCCCGCCGCCTTTGTCCGCCCAAACTGGGTCAGCTCCGGTTTCAGCCTCTCTCCCCAGAAGCTACCAGAAAACCGACACCTCCAGGTTAACGGCGGTGGTTACGCCGAGGCCTTTCGGGGTGCACTCGAGAGGCATCTCGTCGCTTCCTCGCTCATTCACGGTAAAGTTCTGCCTCTTTCCTCAGCTGTGTGAGTGGTGCTGCCTTGGATGTGTGGTCAGGATGTAGGCTCCCAACCTTCATGGCTTCTTTTGAGAACCATCTGCTCTTTAATGAAGGCTGTGTTAGCAGAGTAGGCAACTCGCCTGCTGCTCTAGGTGTCTGCTTTCATTTCTCTGTTTTAAAGGTAGCTCTCAGAGTAAGTTTGGTAAATATATTTGGCAGAATAATCTTTTCAGTTAGGCTCTCTGGTGTTCCTTATCAGAAAACCCTCTTTGTCAAATATAATTGTTCTAAGTTAACATAATCAAATATTAAAGACAAATTTTCAAGTGGTATAGATTTCCTCTACAGTCTCTGTAGTACTGAAACACAAAAATTGTATTTTTTTTCCATTGTGTTATAGATCTTTGTAGATTTTTCATAAAGCCCTAGTTGGCCCTGTTCTAGAAGGGGTAAGAATGTGAATATTTCTAAGCATATGACTTGTAACACATTTATTTTAATAAGCATGCATTATATGTTAGCATGCATTTCAAGGAAAAAAAAGATCTTGCTATTTTTAAAAGTAAATAATTAATAATGGATATGGTCACCAGAAGTTTCATGAAAGGGAGAGACCTTTTTTATTAAACATTTAGATTGCTGAAGGATTAAGGATTTTTTCCATTAAGCATACATTTACCACAGTCTTTTTCTTGTCTTAGATGGATGATACCCAGAAATATAATGGAGAAGTGGAGAAAACTAAGCGAACACAGACTTTGTTCAGCAGCAGTTCATTTTCACAACCAGACTCTGCACACCCTCTTTCCACAACTGCTCTCGGAGGCAGAGGTGAGGAGGAGGAGGAGGAGAAAGGAGGTGTTAACACAACAGCTACTCCTGTACCTGTTAAATCCCAAGACCAGGAGGCTGGAAGCTGTATTCTTAAATTGGATTATTGTTCTCCTCCTGATTCTGTTTCATTTGCATCTCCCGCAGTAAATGCGAGTCTGCCAGAGCCTGAGCCTTCAAAAACCCAGGTAAGTTTGAAATTTGTCATTACTTAGTGTAACTGAAAGCAACAGTAGGCTTAAAAAAATACGTATCACTGAACTGCCCAGAGAACTGTTACCTCGAAGTGGTTGATTTACAGGAAATAGGATACTGTTCCTTTTGCTGTATTCTCTGCACTGTGCTTGTGTGGGTTGTTGTTTGTTGTTGCTGTGTGTTTGTTTTCCTCTAATTCAGATTCTAATTCACTCCTAATGTTCAGTTTGGTACTTGACAGCTGTATGTTATTCTGCAAATTAGCATACCCTTGGCATAATCAAGTTTGTCAGTTAGGTGAATAATGCAAGCTACTGTCCCATCCATTTGCACTTTCAAACTGGTGCCAGAAAATAAAGATCTGCTTTACTAAAACCAACCCTAAACAGTAAAATCACCATGCTTGCTTTTTCCCTCTGCTATGAGGTATTTTGAGATAATTTTGTTAATTATAATAATCATCAAGGTACTTTTCTTAAAACTTATTTGCTTGAAGTTATTTAGCTTTACTAGTTCAATTAACAAATCACCATTTCTGTTTGTATCTGCTTATCCAGCAGTTGGGCTTTAGTGTTTCCCTTAGAGCTCTGGAATCTTCCCATGCTGTTTCCTCCAGCTGATCTTGTGTTTCAGAAGCTTAAGAAATGAACAGCAGTAATTTTGTTGGTACCTTCCTGCAGCCACTAATGATGTTGATCCTGCCCCTTGCTAGATTTGGGTTGAATTCCTGGCATTCCTGGGACTGCTGAGCAGCTTATGTCAGTTGCTTGGGTGAGGTTCAGAAAACCTTGGATGCTGATTTATGAAATGGCCTCATACACCAGTTATTTCACTGTATCTTTAGTCACTTGGAACCATTCTTGCTCCTGATCAACCATGGAAAAAAGAATGGATTTCAGGTTAATATTCATGATATGAGGTACCTGACTAGCTACCAGAATGCAATTACAACAGCTTTTGGAAACTGTGGTTACTGCAAAAGGAAAGAATTTATGGTTTTTTTTTTTTTCCTGTGTGCGGGTTTAAATAAACAAGTAGGGGTTGCAAGCAGTGAGAAATGGAGTTACATGTGGATTCTTTTGTATGAGTACTTCTGTATGAGTAGAATGAAAGCTAAATGTCCTATATTTCTGTAGGTGGTTATGAGATTGTAAATTATGTCACCTCCGAATGGGGAAGATGTTTATAAATGAATATGTGTACATCAAACAACCTATTATTCCAGTTAAATGGAACTTATATTCCTTAAATGGCATGTTTGTAAAAACTATAGCCATGCTTGAGATGCCCTGACCATTAGTGACCTATGCAGTAGTGTAGTAATGGTGGTGGGTACTGAGTGTTAGAGAGAGGACCTGTCCAAATGATGAAACTTGATGCCCCAGGTAGCTTTACTCCTCTCCCAAGGGGTAGTTTCAAAGGAGAGCTGGTTTGGGATGCTAGAAAGGAAAATAATAATGATTTCTAAGAACATGCTCAAATTCCAAAGCTTTGGATGTGCTCAGGCATTGCTTCTGATAGCAAGATAACTTCTAACATTTGTCTTTTACCTAGTGGAGTTGATGGTATAGAAGGGAAATATCACTTGCAGTATGGAGCTTTTGCAGGTTAATGGCTCGATTTTGAAAAGAGTTTCTTCCGTGAGCTTGTGCAGTTTGCTGGGAATGTTGCTGTAGCACGGGGAGAACCTCAGGATTTTGCCCTGTGAAGTTGCCTTCTTGGGCACCCCCTGCCCAGGTGCTGCCCCTGCCCTGAGCCTCCCCCTTGCTGATTACTATGAAGCTTCTCCAGGAGGTGCCCGCTTCTTTCCTAGGACCGAAATGGAGGATAGAATCATAGAATCCTTAGGATTGGAAGAACTTTATAGACCTTTCAGTCCAATCCTCCTGCACACACAGGGTCACCTAGAGCAGGTGGCACAGGATTGTGGCCAAGTGAGTTTGAAGATCTCCAGACAGGGACACTCCACAGTTTCCCTGGGCAGCCCATTCCAGGGCTCTGTCACCCTCATTGTCAAGAAATTCTCCCTTAAATTCCTGTGGAACTTTCGGTGCTTCAGTTTGTGGCCTTTTCCTCTAATCCTATCACTGTCCACCACTGAAAAGAGTCTGCCCCATCCTCCTAAAATACCTCAAGGAAGGGAGTGATAGACTCTGATCAGATTACCCCTCAGGTCTTCTCCAGGCTGAACAGGCCCAGCTCTCTCAGCCTTTGCTCATAGGGCAGATGTTCCAGGCCCCTGATCATCCTC
>JAUBOD010001106.1:1082015-1100058 GCA_032353885.1 Nothura maculosa | reverse complement strand
CCAGGATCCCATTGGCCTTGGCCACCAGGGCACACTGCTGTCTCATGGTCAACTTGTCGTCCACCATGACACCCAGGTCCCTCCTGACAGAGCTGCTCTCCATGAAACTGGCTTAAATACCTAAACTTTTAAACATTTGAAAATGAATGCCACCCTTTGGGAGGGTTGGTTCACCGGCAGCTCAAGTTTAGGCATACATTGAATGTGCACATGAGTCTGCTCTGTCTTTTCTGTGTTAGCTTTTCTGCCTCTTGTGTTTTCTAACAGTGCTTGGAAAAAGTCATCTTTTTTCCTGTTTATAAGAGCTGTTTCATTATGATGGAGTTAGTACCATTCATTTGGGTGTTTTAATTGCCATCTAAAGACTTCATATTAAAATGCTAATGTATATAACACGTTATATGCCTGTAACATATTTTTGACCTTTAAAGTGTTTCCAAGTGCATTCCAAATCAAATATTCATCTAATTTTAAATAAGAACGTTAAGTCTCACTCTGATTCTGAAAGCTTCTTCAAAGGCCCTTTGAATGGCAAGTTAGAATTGGAATAGCTGGATTCCAGCTGACTTGGAGACTAACTTTACAGTCTAAGGCCCTCGCTCTGAGTTTCCCAGAAAATTAGTAGTATTTCACACAAAATTAGGAAGATGACTATTTACTTGAGTCACAGTTGCAGCAATGAACCTAAGGACACTGATACTGGCTTCTCTAGCATGTTTCTAGAATAATAAGGTGAGTTACTGTTATCAAGCTTGTTCACATTTCTATTTGACTGATACTTTGTCAGCAGGCAGTGGGCTGCACAAATTCATTAGGATATTTATGGAGACTTATATATGGTTTTAGTTTCCTCAAGATTCATGTGTTTTCTGACATTATATTGTGTTGAAATTACTGCTAGAAAAAAAGTACAACTGAGTGAGTGTGTGTGTATTTATATGTATTTATATACAGGAAAAATCAGGAAAAATAATCTAGTAGTCTCTGTGTAAACCAAGAATGTACCTTTTTGAATTAAAAGCAACCTAGTTAGGATATAAGTCCTGTTTTCTCTGTGGAAGATGCGAATAATAGATAATTAAAGTGCATGTTGTGAGTGGCCTCACTTATTTAGAGGATAAACTTTCCCTCATTTAGATTCCTGCGATACCAGATACTGCAGTGTCATGTTTTATTTTTTCAGGAGCAGTACAGTGAAATGAGAATCAGTATAAACCAGAGACCTGGCCACAGTCACAACTTAGGCTTTACAACAAACTGGAGCTCTTCGGGGGCCTCTGTACAGACGGTTGAAGAAGGTAAATGTTTATTTAACTACACAAGCTGATCTCTTTACTTGGGGAACGTGGCAGCTATTTGTGTTTCTCTTGGGCAGAAAGTAGAGAAAATATCTTTGCTAGTGCTTTTCCGTGGATTCTCATCTCCTGAAATGTGTTTAGTTTAGAAGCATTAAACAGCATTTCCCGAAGCAAGGACAGTTTTGTAACCAAAGGTATAAGTGGGATTTCCCAAAGGTTTCCCAAGACGCTTACAGAGAGTAGCGTGGGGTACCTACAGGTGTGAGTGGGTTGGTTGGTTTTAACATGCAAATTATTCTTTTGCCTTAGCTTTCGTTTTCTATGGTCTATAAAGACATGCAGGGGAAACCTGGGATTTAGTATTTTCTTTTCATTTTTTTTCTTTCCTTTTCATGTTGGATTTTGGAGGCAGTATTATAAATTAGATGTAATTTCCAAATTAACTTTTAGTGAAATTTGTACAGATGTGTTAACACCAAGGACAAACATATTTGTCTTGAAATTGAACTTTTGCTTATTTCTGGCTTTTATAGCTTTTTCTGAGACAAGCTTTTTTGGTGTTTTTGTTTTATGAAACAAGTGTACAGTATGTATTTTTGCATTCTGAACAGGATCTTGCCCCAGCAATATCTCAACAATACTAACTTGTGCCCTTCCTTACAACTAACACAAGATTGTCCCGAGTAAAAGAGATTGTCCCCTTTCCATTTGTCATTAGGTTGTACTAATTAGGCAGTCATTATGCTGTTCAAGAAGGAAAAAATTCCATTTAGAATTAAGTACTGAGCAGCTTTGCTTTTCATTTCAAAGCCATTTTTTTAGCCCTCCATTATAGCTGGATACTTCTTGTAATTAGTTTGCAGTGGCTAATTGCTTTCTCTGAAGAATAACTTTGCATCACTTTTCCCTGGTGCTGGACCT
This sequence comes from Nothura maculosa, assembly GCA_032353885.1. Taxonomy (NCBI): domain Eukaryota; kingdom Metazoa; phylum Chordata; class Aves; order Tinamiformes; family Tinamidae; genus Nothura; species Nothura maculosa. The sequence goes on along the minus strand of JAUBOD010001106.1, from coordinate 1,097,839 downwards.
CAGGCTGACTCTGATCCTGGGAGGCAGAGGAGAGTTTCCTTGGGCTGCCAGCTGTAACTGAGAAACCTGAGGGCAGCCAATGCCCCTGCCTGTGGTTCAGGGGGTCCAAAGGAGCCCTTGGGCTGACCCTGCAGGGTGGGAGGAGACAAGGCCCCGTCGTTCTCACCTTGGCTCTGCTTTAATGCTTCCAAAGGAGAAGGATAAAGCTGAGCCTTTGGAGTGGACTTGCACTATTACCAATAATAATGTAACATCTTTTTGCAGTAACTGACCAGTGTGTCCTCATGCAGGAGCTGTAGCTTTATTTAGAGGTAAACAGTTCACTGAAACAGTAAGACTTGCTTTCATCTGGGCACTTCTGAGTGCTGTGGGTCTTTTTTACTACGAGTAAATCTTACGGTAACTGAGGTAGGAAGGGACCTTGGGAGATTGTCCAGACCAAATCTCTGCTCAAGAACTTGTTTAAGGCTGAACTCAGACCTGGTGGTTGAGGGTTTTACCCAGCTAAGTTTGGAAACCTCCAAGGATGGAAACTGCACAGTCTTTCTGTCTGAACCTGCTCCAAAGCATAGTTATTTTCCCAGTCATTTTTTCCCTTATATTCAGTTAGAATATCTCTTGTCTTAATTTGTGATCGTGGTGTTCTCTTTTCCTGCTGTGAATCTTAATTAAAAAAAAGCAAGTTTCCCATTCTGAACAGCTTCCCTGTAGGTGCCAGGACTGCTGCTGCTCCCTGAAGCTGTTGCTTCCCCAGGCTGAGCAGGAGTCTCTTGGCCTCCCAGGGCAAATGCCCCATCTCTGCCCACCCTGCTGGCTCTCACCAGCACCTGCCCTGGCTTTGCAGGACCTTGCTCAACCAGGTGTCCCAAGCTGGATGTTACTGGTGCAGTGGAAAGAGTGGCCTATGACGAAGGGGACAGTCACTTCTGTCCTGTTGGCCATACCTGTTGGGAGCCCTCCTTGCTGCCAGGGCATGTTGCTCAGCCCTGCACCAGCCGAGGTGCCCCTGTCCTGCTCCCCTTGGGCTGCCCCAGCCTCTCCCTGCTCTAGGGTTAGTTTCTCCCAGGACAGCACTTTGCATTTGTCCTTGCTCAATGCCATGAAGTTCCTGAAGGGCAGCCTGACCCTCCAGCTTGATGTGACTTCCAGGCTGGTTGAAGAGGGTGCATTTTGTCATGTCCCCTTGGTCACACATTACAATGTCAGCACATCCCAGGATATATCTTTGTAGAGCTCTCTAAGCTGCCTCCTGGTAGAACATGAACCATTAACTGCTGCCCTCTGAAACTCACGGCCCAGCCAGTTTTTTCACCCATCTAGTTGTGCCCCTCTATGTGCACCCATAACATCCTCATTGGGGTACTAGGAGTACCAGGATGCTGTGGGAGACCAAGTCAAAAGCCTTTCTAATGCCAGGGAGGTAAATCCACCATGTGCCTCCTCCACAGATCTAGTCATTTCATCACAGAAGACAACCAGGTGGTGTCAGCATGATTTGGGATTGCTAAATCCATCCTGACTGTTTCAAATCACTATTTTTCCTCAGTCATGAGTCCAGAAATAGCTTCCAACAAGAGCTTTCAAGTTGTACTTTCTATCTTACCACTTAAGGCAACTAACAACCCTCTAGGGATCCTCTTAGCATTGGTGAAACCAGGGGGCTTTGGAGAGTGAAGCATCACCCTGATGTAGGTGCTCAGCATTGCCTTCCAGAGAGGCCCCCTCGTTTGTTATGGAGACAGTACAGGAGGAGCAGCAGGGCACGTTCGCTGCCAAAAGCAGCGGTGTGAGGTCTCCTGTCTGTGCAAGGTCTGCCCGAGGAGGCTGTAGCTCTGTCCATTCAGTGTGTGGTTGGGATGGGAGTTTGTGGTGATCACATGGGGGGAAATGTGCAGTCTGAAATTCCCTTCCTTCCCTGGAACCCGGGTCGGGAACCCTTCTCCTGCCTCACCGTGTGCTCCGTGGGGCTGCTCTGCTCCCTCCATGGCTGAGCCTTGGCTCAATCCAGCTGCTCGAGTAAAAGGAGCCCGAACTGTTTTGGTTCCTAGGGTTCATTCCACGCCACTACTTAGTCTGCTCTCTTTCCTTGGGCTGGAAGTGGCTTTATGCTTTACCCTAAGCATAAAGTTTAATTAATGGGAGATTGAACTATATGGTGCTGGAGATCTTAGATCTTTAAGCAAATCAGTTCCAAATGTGCTGTATGTATTTCAGAAAATAGTACTTGCCGTTTGACACCACTGCTGTTAACTTTCAGTACATCATCGTTGTCCTTTAAGAGGTGCAGGTTCCTCCCATTTCGCTATTGCTTAGGCTTTATTGCTTCCTCAAAACAAAAAGCATTTCTTTTCCTCCAGTAAGATTGTTTGAAATTGGTCTATTTGGAGACTTTGCTGTTTAGTACTATTGGAGCTCCCAGCCTGTACTTTCAAACCAAACAAGTACAGAAAAGCAGAGTGTGGAGCTGGGCTGCTGCTTCCAGCGTGGTGCTTAAAGTGTTCTGTGAGCTCTGAAATGGTTGAGAGGAGCATTAGGATGCCCAGCATTTCTGCATCTCTTGACTTCCTGGGGTGCCAGCAGTATTAGAGGCTGTTTGAATCCTCGGCAGATGCTCCAGACTTCTAATAGCATTTCTCTGATGAGTCAGAAGGTCAGACGAATCATGAGGGGTCTAAATTCCTCTCTCAGGTTTGTCCATGCTTGTTTCTGGTAATATAATACAGCAGTGTACAGCAGGTATGTTTTAAATATATCTTTTTCACTTTAAATAAGGTGAATGGATTTATTCCTCTTTGGAAAAAGCTTGCATTTTATTATACAAGTTGGTGTAGCTTTTAATTTATTTTGTGTGGATTTTTTTCCTTATTCTGCTGAGGAAGTAATGCTAATGGAAAATCCTTCAGATTCCTGCATGAAATCTTACAGAAGTCTGATGATCTCAGTTACCCATATTCTGAATTAAAAAAAAACAACCAAACAGAAAAAAAAACAGGCTTATCAACTATCTCTACATGCTGGTAGCCTTTACAGCAGGGGGATAACCTGCCAGGGCCTAGTAATAGATAAAAAGACAGTGTAAAGTACAGTGTGTCTTGCAAAATGTATGTGGAATTCAAAGTCCAAGCTGCAATAAAACTTGTCCTCCACTGAGTTGTAGCTGCCAAGAAATAAACAGGAGGAAGCCTGATGATACGGCACGCTACAATACCTTGAGCGAGTCCAATCTTCAGTTGATTCAGAGCTAACAATCTATTTTAAGAAAGCAACTGAGCAGCATATTTGTGTTAGCAGAGCCCAGAAAAAGTAAATAAAGCAGTTTATCCTGGAGTTAACAAAGCAGAGGGCATTTTTTCAGGCAGACAAGAGGATTACCCAAACACTGGCTGGGTTTCAGGTAGCGCTGGCCACAGATACTCTGATGCTGCCGCTTTCTCCCTGTTTGGGCTATACAGGTGAGTTAGGGAAGGCAGGAGCAGACAAGCTAGGGCCCATTTGCTACCTGAGCTCAGCCAGTGTGTGAATATTTGCAAATCCCAAAGTCTCTGAAGGCTCTGCCTCTTTTCCATGAGGCTGGTATTGACCATTACCATGGTATTAATGGAGTTTACTGACCTTAAACACAGCACAGTAAACTCTTGGAATTATTTTGAATATTTTTCCCTCTCTTTCCCAACTGAGAGAGAAATAGTTGTGAATGGAGAATAACTTTTCCCTGCAGGTAGCCCTGCAGCACTAGGGCAGCTGCATGTAGGTGACGAGATCATTGCTATCAATGGCACCAAGGTTGCACATATGGACTCGGGTCAGTGGGAAGAAGCCATCGGCAGAGCACTAGAAACTGGAAACCTGCTCCTGGATGTCAGACGATACGGGAGGAGTGGTGAGTTCTGCAGGGCAGACGCTGTGTGCTCTGGGAGGCCTCATTTCCCTTGCAGGAGCAGCACGGGGCTGAGCGCAGTACTTGGCTGGTGCTCGGTGCATTTTAACACCACTTGTCTGGGTGTTTTCTCCAGCTGCTTCTGCACTGCACGTGTCTCGGTGCGAGTGACTCTTGTTGAGTGTTAAACTACTGACCTCTCCTGTGCTCTGGCGTCTTCTGGGAGAAGGCCCAGCTAAATTGTGCTGCCAGCACACGAGGGAAGAGAAAACTCTTCTGCTACCCCACACAGATGGAATAGGGGCCTTTTTAGGTCATAGTAATTCTTGGAGTCTCTTTCAACTCTTTTACTCCTCTCCTTTCCTGGTGGAAGGAGGATCTCGTGCCCTTACTTCCAAGAAGGGCATTTGGTGGCCAACAAGCTTGTCATTGAAGCAGCTCCTTCCACCCTGTGGTTTTGGCCACTGCCCCAAATGCTGGGTTGCTGCAACCTCTCAGCATGGGCTACTGGTTATCCTGATGAGGGAGGGATCCATAGGGATCCGTCCTGCCTGAAGGACTCATTGCGACTCGACACGCCGTGGGATGGGTAAGGGAACCCTCTCCTAGCCGTTTTTGCCAGTGTTCGAAGTGTGATCCCTTTGCTGTTTTGGAATATAATGATACACAGCACTTTTAGGAAGTGGAAATAAATCATTGGGGTGAGGAAGAGAGAGCAGAGGTGAAGACTGAAGTTACTCTGAAGAGCGGGGGTGTAGGATTGAGGACAAATTCATGATTTGTCCTCCCTTCATTAGTTTTGGCAGTTCAGTTTGGAAAGCTTTTTTTGGGCTTTTAAGACCTTTCCTGAGTAGCATGGACATGAAAGATACCTTCTGCCCTCAGTATTCTGTATTTCAAAAAGTACCTTGTGTGAACTGAAGTTGGGAGAGTTTCCTTGTTTCTTACTAATGGAATGATTTGCAATAACTACTAACTCTTGGTAGTGGTGGGCAGCATCAGTCTGCATCCTGGGCAACTTTGACCTAGCTTTGACTAACCCCTCTATTTTGGGGGAAGGCGGTCTGCTCCCAAAAGCCCCTTTTTCTCTCTTTGCAAATTCTCCCTGATTTGTTTGTCTCCTTCTTATGTGTGTTGTGGTTGTTTTGTTTTCTGTTTTTGTATTAGAGTGTGGTTTCTCTAACTCTTGTTCTGTTCTTTGAATTACTGTCTGCATTTAATTTCTTCATCTCCACCTACCAAAAAGACTGGGGCGCAGACCAGCCTTCCCTGCCACCTGTAAAGCATAAAATCCTCAATCTCACCAGTATGGCTACCAACATTATAGGTGCATCTGAAAATAAATGGATTGATGCAACTTCTGGAGAACAAGTTCCAAACGCTTCAACCGTATCCCCCAAAAGAGACTTCTCCAGCAGCCGTCAGAGTCCTGTGAGTGTCTTTAAAGGGTCCTGGCATTTGTGGGGGAGTAGAAAAGTCAAGATTTAAGGCTTTAATGGAGGGGAACAGGAGGGAGAAGAAGAAATTACTTAAGAAGACATTACTTAAGAAATGTTATTTTGCTTGCTTATGTACTTGTTGCAAGGAACTAGTATTTCTGCAATATACAAAGAGATGAAGCTATGTATTTATTAAGGTAAATAAAATCTGGCTACTGTCTGTTGGTGAGTATAGACTCTGTATTAACATGTCTGTGGGCAGTGTTTTGTCTAAATGATTGCTCTTTAGAAAGGTATATTATTCCTTATCAGCTTAGATGTGGGTTGTAGTGTGGAGGCCCAGGAGGTGTGCATGCTCCCCAGGGTGTTTGCAAATAACTCCCTACATGCCAAGGAGCTGAACTGGGAGAATTACACCAGCTTCTCTCCTTCTTTGCTCTCTTTCAGGATGCAGAAGCCAAATTGATCAATGGGATGCAAGGGGATCTTGGCTCCACGGAACAGCGAGGTAAAGTGCCTTTGCTTTTGCCCTGCTAACTGCCTGGCCTTGGAGCAAGCCTGGGTACTAACCCCGTAACCATCATGAGCTCTGCAGAGCGGGCTGCGTGAGACCGGCCCGGCCCCAAAGCCAGCCGGGTGGACAGGGATCTCCCTGCAGCCAGGCCGCCTGTAGCTGGATCCCACGGTGTGAAACACTGGGGGACTGACAGCCACACAGTGCCAGGTCCCTCGTGGCAGGGTTAGTGGCTGTAAATGGCCTCTGTGGTGGGATGAGAACTGTGACACTGATGAGAGCTGCAGCGGCGCTGTGTAGAGACTGAGTTAGCGCATCCGTCTAGTTCTCCATTTGGGAAAAGAGTATTCAACTCTCTGTTTTCTTTTCCTAACTCAAGTGTGGAGGTTATTCCTGTTTGTTTTGGTTTTAACTTGTGTTCCTGGAGAAAATGCGATGGTTTCTGGTATGACCAGTTATTCATGACGCTACAACCAAGCGTAGCTTTACTTGGCAATAGAGGGAGAAAGCAGGCATGTCTGCCTCCTGGTGGAACAGCAGCCCTAGAATGGGAACCTCTTGATTTACCTTGTGTGTCCTTGGTGGTTTGTGAGGGAGTTTGCCCTCTGGAAATGCCTTTCTGCTGACCTTGAATGGAGCCTGTGCTCCTCAGGTGGCATCTCCAAGGGGCTCCCTTTGGACTAGGGGAAGAGTCTGGAGTCCTCGTGGTACCTTATGCTGTTGTCACAGCAGTGTTAGAGCTAGAGAGAAATACTGACCAGTATATAGGGTAACCTGTTAAAAACTGTATCTGTTGTTACTAAAGATCAGATTTTATCTGTATTCCAGTTATTCCAGTGCAGTAGATTAGAGGTCTAACAGATGTTGCCGGCTCTCCAGTGGTGGTGATAACCTAGGAGAAGACAGCACCTCACTGACTTGTCTGTGTTCTTTGTATTTTTTCAAATAGCAGCTGAACCTATTTCTTTGAAAAACTTAAAAAGGCGGTCACAGTTTTTTGAGCAAGGTAAAGCAAAGAGCTAACCTCTCCTGTGCTTCCCACGAAATTCTTCCTGCTGCCCCCTCACAAGGCCCGGGTGCTGGGAATGGTGCCTCTTCACCATTGCTTGATGCAGCTTTGATAAAGCAACATAATTCATTTCCCTTCTTTCCCCAGGGTCTTCAGGTTATTCTTACAATTCATGGGTCTACCTTTGTGGTAATGGGCCTTTGTGTGTTCTCTTATATCTGAAGCTTTTTAAATGTCTTATTATGTTATTTGAGCTTTTCCTTTTCCTTTTTTTTTTTTTTTTTTCCTCCCCCACTGGGTAGGAGTAAGAAATACAGCACTCTGTGTTCAGATTTGCTACTACCTACAAACCAGAAAGATGCTGACCATTTCAGTGGAGCTTTAGAGCAGAATTCAAAGCCATCCTGGTGAAATGCTTAACAGCAGATTGGAATTTATTTCCAGCTGGAGCTCTGTAACTCCCATCTAAATTGACCCGGTGCAGCCAGCGGCTGCAGGCCTTCTGTTACGTGGCTGTGTCCCTGGATCTCAAGGAAAACAATACAAATTTTGAATGAAATATGGTATTTTTAAAGGCTGGATACGGCGCTCGACTTTGGTTTTGTAGGTTGTTGTTTGGGGTGTTGCATGGCACCGCTCACGCGCTCCCACCACCGCTCCATGCCCCACGCTGCCCTCAGGTTCTGTGTGCTTTGCTCTGTGGCCTGTGAGAGTGAAGTGCTGGCCCACTGGAAGCCCTGGGAAAGTTTGGCCAGGGATTTGAGTGGAGCCAGGGCTTGGGCCTCTGTGCTGATGGCTTCCTTTGGGTTTTTAATTCCTTGTATTTCTCAAGAAGCGATACGTGAACTGCCAAAGCTTCAGTCTGTGTTTATGGTTCTGTGTGCTTTCAAACACTTCCCCTGCATTTGTATCTGTAATGCGAGTGAAGTGGCTGGGTATTTTGCTTGATCGGATATTTAAAGGCTTGTTATGAATTTTGATTTTATTTGTTAGCTTTATAGCAATATTTAAAATATTTGACCTTTGCTTTAGGGAGAGGAAAAAGGACATCTTTTTAGAGTGTCCATTCAGTGCTTCCTGGTTCTTTTTCAGCCTCTCACACCTTGATGTTGCAGGAAAATGGCTCTTTTGAGGTCTTTGTAGGCCAGCAGAGGTGTCTGTGTCCTCTGCAGCATCCCCTGGTGCAGTTGCACAGGGCATTGAGCCCTAGTGTCACTGCAGCCCTTCTAGTCTCACAATGAAAAGAAAGCTCTGCCCAAGTAGATTAGACCTTCATCTGTGATTTATCAGGTGTCTTTTTTAACCCAAATCTTCTTCCCAGCTCCCTCCGCTCATACTGTAGAGAGATGTTTCAACTCTCTCTACATCTCAGTTTTTTTCTATATTCTCTCAGTACAAATCTCTGTATTTTTTTAAACAGCAATTTGGATAGCTAAGTAACAAGTTCACTAGCAACAACCACAAATCAAGTCATCAGATGATGCTTAGGAAAAGGTTACCCTTACATTTGTCCCTGCCTCTATCTTACCCAGTTTTATTGTTAGCTGAACACGTGCCCCTCTCAGCCCTGTTGTCATGGGCTAAAAGGGAGCATGATGGCCTTGCTTGGCCCAGCTCGTGGGGAGCATTGACAGGCTCCAAGGCCAATTCGGGAGCAGAAAGGAGGGCAGTGGCCAGGGAAACCTCAGCTCTGTGGTGGAACAGTTGCCCTGGAGGTCTCTTGCTGGTGCTTCATGCCCAGGGCAATGCTGAGCACAATGACAGGAGAGCCAGGGCCAGGAACTGCTGCCCTGAGAGCTTCGCTGCCTGCAGCCCTTGCTGGTGGCACCTGAAGCATGTGAAGTTTTTTGGCCACACCACACGTGAGCTGGAGGTACCTCATGAGTTCTGTCCTCCACTAAATGAGGGAGGATCAGATGCAAGCATGGCTTACACAAGAAGCAAACAGTAGCCTGAAATTACTTAGATGTAGGAAGTCTTAAGTCTTGCAGTAACAAATGGTTCTAACTCCTGTTAGAACCATTTACCATCTAACATGTTACCATCTAGTAACAGGATTCTAACAATTTATGTTTTTTGTTTGCTTTCTATTCCTACATCCTGCAGGAGGCCCAGAGACTGCCATGCCTGATGTAAGTACTGTCTACAAACTGCTTGCTAGCTGTATAACCCTGGTGATTTTAGGAAACTCTGTTTTGTATTGCTCTTTGCAGGGCCTTGAAATTCTGGTCAAGTAACTCAAATGGCTGACTTAACTTTTTTGTGTGTGTAAGCAAATGGTTGCATTCTGCTTCTTTGGAAAAGTGTGGGTTTAGGTGCTTGTCACTCTTAAGCTATGCTCTTTGTAAGGCCTTCTATATTTCTCATTTTGTAGGAAAAGGCATTAGAGTGGTGATTACCTGGGGGAAGATAACAAAAATACCTCCTTTCTGTGATTCTCTTTTAGCTCCCAGTCCCAACCATTAGTGCTCCTACTCGCCGGGTTTGGGATCAAGAAGAAGAACGAAAACGACAGGAAAAATGGCAGAAGGAGCAGGAGCGTTTGCTGCAGGTAAAGGTGATGCTCATAGCCACGGGTGGCATCCCTTGGGAGCTAGTAACTGCCAGGGAAGAAAACCTTCACAATTCCTGAAGCTGTCAATAATGCCAGGAAGAGTCTCAGATGGTTTTTGGCAGAGCAGAAATACACACAGGCCACTACCCAGCAAAAAAGGGGGAAATGCATTAGTGAGCTCCATGAAATCAAAACTTAAGCTGTGTGTTCACTAGAGGCAGCAGTGCTCAACCATTGCAAGTCTGAGATGGTCTTGCCTGCAACATAATCAAACATAAAGGGCAAGCAGAAACCTAAGCGACAGCAGGCTTCACTTCTGAATTTATTTTGTTTTTAATAAAGTTGTCTCTAGGGTGGTGTTTACCTTTGATTTGAGGTATCAGCTTGTGTTTGGAGAGGGGAGCCCCATTGCCTTGGGTAGATGCCTGTTACCATCCTGTTTATTGGCCACTGATTCCCAGGTGCTCAGGAAGCTGAAGCTACTGACAGGCTCCAACCTTCTCCTCTGATCTACTGGAACTGGAGGGAAGGGATGATGTGTCTTGCCTTAGGACACTAGTTAAAAGCCAAAATGAGTAAAAATGGTTCAGAGTTGAATGGGTTCTGTTGTAATGAGCTGTGGTTATTGCTCTAGGACTTATTTCTGAAATAAAGTTCAGGTTAGTTATCTCAAGTTGGCTGGCTAGCAGAGACATTGGTGAACATCACTTGCTCTGCAGGAGGCCTCTGAATGATGATGCCTGTAGATGTCAAAGCTTACAGGATGCAAGTACATTAGCAAACCCACTGTTCATAGGATATTTCATCTTTCCCCATTCCTCCTAGCCTGTAAAGTCTGCAGGCCTAGAGCTGAACCTTACTCAACATCTGTGTGGTTCTGTTTTGGGTCTTCTAGTTGAAGTTTGCAGAGATGTCTTTAAAGAATAAAACTTGGCTACTGTTTTCTTCCCAAGAACAGTCTCAGCCCTTTCCTATCACTTCTTTCTTTGCTTCTCCTTTAAAGAACTAAATGTGGCCGGAGCAATAACGTACCTTTCTTCTTCATGATCTCAGTGATGATTTCTTCAAATAACAAAGAAAAATTTTTTTTTTTTGCTTACTGCTAGTGTCTTAGAAGCAATACTTGGGATGTGGCTAAGCATTTTGCTTTACTCAAGACCTCAGTGGCAGCTAAGCCCACTATACCATCTATTGTGTGCCTTGAGTAGCACCGTGAGGCATTGCATGGATTTCACACCAAAGCCAGTCAAAGGACAAATTTAGAGCTCCAGAAATTGGCTTTTGTTTAGATAAGCCTCCAAAAGATCAAATGTTCTTGCTCAAACCAAATGATTGCCTCATATTTCACTCAGAGGGCACTTGGTGTTTACCTTATTACTGTGTCCAGCTCCAAGTTAAACACAATTACTCTGTCTTTCAAGAAATACCTTACATAGCTCAGGCTTGTTCAAATGGAAACTCAACTGTAAGGCAGGGAACGTAACAGATGTAGAGATGGTTGTTAGGAGGCCCTGCATGTAAACCTGGATTCCATGAAGTCCCAGTCCAAATTCCCTTTGAATCGGTCCATTTGGACCAGTGTTTTGCTTGCTCATACCAGACCCAATGTCCTTCTGGAGCTCCAACATGTTTTTAGAACAGACCACACCAATCTGTTCTATGCACACTAAATATAACGCTCATATATTTTAATGCAAGTAAGATAGTCCATAGTTCTTATTTGTGTGTCTACCTTTAACCTAACAGGAGAAATACCAACGGGAACAGGAAAAACTGAGGGAAGAATGGCTACGAGCTAAGCAGGAAGCAGAAAAAGAGAGCTCCAAATATCTAGATGAGGTAGGCAGTGACTGTGGCTTAACCTGTAACAGGACAATTTCATGTCTTCCTTTTTTTTTTATCTCTCCACTGTCTTCACTAACAGTAAGAAAGTAATTTGCTTTTGTCATATATCTTCTCTTTCTGGAAAATAAATACTTGTAAAATAAAAATATTGTCTATGATTTGGCTGGATGCAAAGTCATAGGATGCTAAAATAAGGCAAGAAGAAGAAAGGGGATATTTTTGCAACCTGTTTTGCCTGATAGATGAATTAAGTAGCTGATAGCAGAAATAAGTTGACCAAAAGTTACAACGTATGTGATGTTATTGTGACCAGAATGAGAAGATCCCCTTTGTTGCTGAATGATAAATTTAACTCCTTGCGTCGCCTATTTGAAGCTGCTCTCCTGCTTCAGCTTTGCACCCTTTCATAAGTGACTTGCTTGTTGCTGTCATCCTATTCATCTTCTCTGCGATAAATTTACATATTAAATGAGCTTTAGCATTGCAGTATTTCAAAATACTGCATGCATCCAGTTTGTTTCATACATGAAAGACTTTTTTCTTCATGCATGTGGGAGATGTCTGAGGTCTCTGTTGCTGTAGGAGATCAAGGAGTGCTGTTTCAGACCTTCTGGCCCAGAGCAGTTGGGTTTATAGAGAGTCATGAATAAGATGACTCTAATTGGAACCTTAGGACTTCAGTAAGAAATCTCTAGACCTGTTAGAGGACTTGGCAGCAAGAGAATGCAAGACATGTCACCTTTGTGATCATTAAAATCAAAGACTGAACCAGTTTTTCATTTGCACAGAGTATTGGTTCACATCAATTAAAAGATTTTTAGGCCTCTGAAAGACCTTCTCTCTTGTTTAAGAGAAGTGTCATAGAGTGGCAGGGCTGAGCTTGACATCCAGATGCTTGAGGGACCCAGGAGGATGCGGGCCGCTCCATGTGCGGAGTCATGTGGGATTCATTATTCTGGTAAGTGCTTGGAATGCTTCCCTTAAGTAGGTCTCAGGTTTCTGAGTAAGAAGAGTAAGAAAAACCATTGGTATGCATGGATTTTTATTATTGTGGGCATCACAGAAGAGTTTGTTTACAGTGAGAGTGTAAGGGGAGACGAGCTGGACTCGAAAAGTGGTTTTCAGATGCTTTAGAAAGAAGGATGTTTCACATGCTGGTGGACACATCAGCCATGGAGCTGAATAACTCTGCTTGAAATGAATGTATGAAACAAAATTCTTGTAGTAGGAGAATGTGCTTGTAGCCACTCAAAACATGAAACCCAAGTACCCAGCATGGACTGCATTGAGAAACGGGGGTTCATTTTTATCCTAGTCTCCCGTTACAGAATAAACAGCCCCAAAGCTCCAACTTTCCTCCCTCACCGTAACCTTCTCCCCTTTCATGCTGCAGGAGCAGACGGTCCTGACGGGAGAGCCCGTGTCCTTCCCTACATGGGCATCTGGCTGGAGCGCTCCCGATGAGCGGGACGTGAGCGGAGGGAGGCAGCCCGCAGCAGCCCCACTGCAGGAGCAGCACCCAGAGGAGCTCCAGGAGGCCGAGCAGAGCCAGGAAGAAGCAGCCCTCCGCTGGCAGCAGGAACGGGAGCTCCAGGAGCAGGAGCTGGAGAGGCAGCGGGAAGAGCAGGAGCAGCAGCAGGAGGAGGAGCGGAGGCAGCGCCAGGAGAGGCAGAGGGAAGCGGCAGCCGAGCCGCCTCGCTACCAAAGGTGGGCAGGGGGGAGCTGCTCTCTCCCACCTGCACAGAGATTCAAACACACTTTAAGCAAGTGGAGGAGTCCCACATGCATTGGGAAATTCCTGCCCACTAATACTCCTTAGCCCACTTTGTTGCAAATTGTTTTATCTTAAGTACACCTGATTGATTTTGCCCTGCAATCAATCAGAAATAATTACATGTGCGTCTTTGCATTCTGCCTTTAGAAGCTGTTTGGTAATAGCTTAAACTGCTGCAGCTTGACAAGAAATGGCATAAGTGTCATATTGACATTTTATTGCACAAATTATCCAGCTGAGGCTGCTCATCTCTTAAAAAGTCAAAGAATTGGGTCTAAGGCAGACTCCCTCCTCAAGTAGCAAGTGTTCTTTTAACCCACTTCTGCTCATTTTTGAACAGGAAATTAAGTATAAATGCCTTAATTGCAGCCAAATCAAAGATGACCTGAAGCACTTAACTGTGGAAAATTTAGAGTTTCTCCATAAAATTGTAGATTGAAAGCCAGTTGTTCAACCTAATAGGACTTGAGGAAGAACTAGCGAGTTAACTATTCTCCAGCAATTACATGTCTGTTTTCAAGAGATTTCCCTCCTTTCAGTTTGACAGTGCAACAATACAGTTAATTGCTGTATTAATTATCCAGTAAGGGGCATCATGATATCCGAGATGACAGACACTGGCCTAGATACTGCAGCCTGGTAGAGGTATCCACAGTGGATATATTTATTCTAGATGTGAAACAGTTTTTCTTCTTCAACAGCTGATTAATTGCCTTGGTTTTTTTTTTTTTGTTTTGTTTTTTTTTTTTGAGTCAGCTGGTCTACAAGTATGTGTTCTTGCCCATAAAAGTTTCATCCTCCTATTCTAGGTGTCATGGGAAGTTAATCAGTCTAAAAGACTAGAACAGCTTTTTCTTGTGTCATTGTGCTCTTAGCTACTCACACGCAAGGCAGCAGTTTTTGTTGATTCTCTTGAGGGCTTCCCCCTTCCCTGTTCTACAAGCAAAAAGAGATGGCTGAAGATAATGCTTTGTATCAAGTTAAATCTTAGAAGAAAAAGGGCTACAAAATTGCATAGATTGTGAGGTCTGGAGTTACTCTGTTAAATGGCTGCTGCTGCGGTCCCCACTGAGCAAAGCAGAGGCACAGTTGCTGACGTGGCTGAACAGGTTCTTCTTGGCAGCCTGAGCATCCCCACAGCCCTAGCTTGCCACAGTGATTGGATAATAAGACTTTGTGCAGTAACTTATTAAGCTGTCATGATGTAATTGCATATCTAAAGCCTTGATAGATACTTCATTCCTGGAGGATTTCGTTGCTCCTGAGATTGCCACAAAAGGATGCGTGTTGCTAAACACGGATGGCTTTGCTTAATATTAAATGAACAGGTTCAGGTAAACTGCAGTCTTAGGTACCTGCTGTGAAATGCTTGTTTGTGGTAGCACAGGTCCCATCTGACGTTCCACAGCCATGACAAGGTATGAAAACCTGATGGTTTGCCCAAGGAGCTGTGCTCACTGTCAGCTAGTGACAGAGCACGGAACATGGGGACAGACTGGTAGGAATGAGCTTCACCCATCCAATTTCTTCAGTATTTTTCCATCTGGATCAGAGGCTACATAAAGAAAGTTTGCTAGAATGACCCCAGCTCATATGGGGCTGCAGTGCTTGGGCCCAGCTTACATCCTGCCTTTGAGACAGATGAGAGAAGCACTGTCTTTTACTGATACATGGGATTTTTGCCGTGTTTGCTCATGGATTTTATTGTTCCTAACCGATACACTTGAGCTTTCTTGTTTTTTTTCTCTCTGTATGTCTACTGTTTATTCAACTTTTTTTTTGTTTAATACATATTTAATTGTGCCTGTTTTGCTTATAGACATTATGAGCGCTATGAAGTATCTAAAACAATAGAGGATCGACCTGGCCATCCCCTTGTTGACAGGTAAGACATTGAACTGCTAGGGAGGCTGAAACACTATCTCCAGCAGTAGCTGTTAACCTGTGTGACAGGCTGAGTTTAGCTGCTGTGCCACTTGCAAGCACTTCCAGGCAGATTTGCCAACAACCTCATTTTGGGTCCTGTTTAGGATATAGACCCTTTTTCAGGGTCTGCTCTTAAGTATTTTTAGTAGGAAATATTTGTATTTCTTTGTACATCTGTCTTGAAATTGATAATCCATCTTGTTTGTAGGCATTATGAGCGCTATGAGGTTTCTAAAACCATCGAGGAGCGACCTGATCAGTCATTTGCTGACAGGTATGTGGGATATTGGATTTCAGCATCATCTATAACATCTCTGTTTGAGGCAGAAAGCCCTGAAATGTCCAGTAACCTTAACAGTGGTGATTAAGTTGATATAATGTCTCACTGCTGTGTTTTGCAGTTTTCCTGTCATGTTTATGTCGTGAGGAACAAAAAGAGACCAACTTCTGACAGGTTTTAGGCTGCGTTGTAAACAACAGTTACTCAGCAGGACTCTAGTCAGAGAAGCAGAACCATAAGGAAGTCAGTATGTGGGTGGCACTAGACTTACCTGACTGGAAAACAGCCTCAGTTAAAGCTGTGGTTGTGTCAGAACGTGCTGTGCAAAGGAAGGCACCGCCGTCCTTATGGCTCCTGTGAAACCCGAGGTGGCAGCAGGGAGGGAGAGGAGAGGGAGTAGCAGCGTGAGGAGCAGCAGCTTGTGCCACGCTGCACATTACAGTGTCTTCTCTGTGACTGTTTGCTTCTAGTCTGTGCTGAGGAGGTTGATAGTTTTTTTTGTTTGATTTTCAGGGGCTTTTTTGATTCGTTTCATAGAATCATAGAATGCTTAAAGTTGGAAGGGACCTTAGAGGTCATCTAGTCCAACCCCCCTGCACACGCAGG
>JAUBOD010001106.1:1058556-1080862 GCA_032353885.1 Nothura maculosa | reverse complement strand
GACCTCCAGAGAAGGAGACTCCACAACCTCCCTGGGCAGCCTGTTCCACTGCTCTGTCACCCTCACTGTAAAGAATTATTAGTTGAGATACGAAAATGAATGTTTTTCTGTGGCTTTTAGGAATAAGTCCAAGTCAACTTCAGAACTGGATGAAGTCACAACAAACAAGAATGGTAAGTACTGTTTAATTTAACCCTGTTCTTTAAAAGAATCTTTCTGGAGACTGGTTCAGCATCAGATGCAGTCAGTCTAACTGGGTTAATTGTCAAAGGCCTTTTTGATACCTGCATCAAACATTCAAAATATGGACCAGTCTATTGCAATTTAACTGGAAGAGAAAATGGATACAGTCAACAGATAGGTCTGAGAAAAATATAATTACCTGTTCTCTTGAGTGTCTTAGTGGTGATTACAAAGGAAAGTTAGATGACTGAAACTTCACAAGATAAACTGTCCTGTAGGCCTAGCACTCAAATTCTTGTATGTGCTCATGCTGTGTTTGCTCTGTCCATAAAAAGGCCCTGCATACCAGGATGATAGGTCCTTGGCACAGCTGCCAGCTGTTCTTAATGTCTGTTAATGTAGTACTGACACAGCCAGGATTCAGTTCTTGGTACCGTCACACCACAGAAGCTCTTTATTTATTTTATTTTTCCCCAATACCCTGCTGCTTTTCTTGAGTTGCTTCTTTCAGTTATATAAATAATTTTCTAAACCCCTTACAGCAGTAAACTTCTAAAAGTGATTTCTGTGTCTGAAATACGATGGAAAAGGTTTTGCACTAATAGTGGATTTATACTAATAGTGGGTGGCAGTGAAAAGAGTGGATATGAGTAAAATTATTAAATAAATGGCTGCAGCGAGATGACTTTAAGCAGAAGCAGACAAAGGAGATGTATATTTTTATAGATATTAAACCTTAGCTATGAGTTTGAGAAGAGTAATTACTGTATTAGAGGAAATATGAATTGATAATAGTGCTTGAAACATTAAAACTGGTCATTGAAACTCATGAGAGAATAAATTTTCACCATATTGTATAATGGTGATCTGTAGCAATAAAACAGAGAAAAACTGTAGTCAGAACACAATTCATAAGGTTTGAAATTTAAATTCAAGTGACTTATTTCTGAGTAATTTTCTCAATTCAGTAGTTGAACCATAAAAGATATTTATAGTGTTTAGAAAACAATAAAAGTGCTGCCATCTAACACTTAACCTATATTAAAGATAATTTGTTTGCTTCCTCTTTCAAAGTTTCAGGCAGGGATCAAAAGATGTTCTATACCATAAATGGCACTTCCCCTGCCTACTTAACAGAGCCTCCAAACGACAGAGGAAAGTCTCTATGATGGTAGAATAAATGTATGTGTATCAAGATAAGCATTTCAAGGTTAAGCAGTGTTTCTAGCACCTTGAATAGGGAAAATATCTTGAAAGTAGAAACAACTTTCAGACTTTTCTATAAGGGGAAGAAGGTATCCTACCATTCAGTTATATATTGTACATATGCTCCAGTGATACTAGAGAGGAAGAATCTAACTTGTGGAGCTAAGAAGTGCCATCCTCTTTCAAATGCCTTTCAATAAAACTGAAGGAAAATACCTATTTATAGATGGCATTGAACATCATTTAAAGGGCCGCACTAATAGCCATATAAATGAAACAGTTTATTACAAAAATATATTGTGAAGTTTGATGCTGGTAATTTGAAACCCGAATCTTAAAAGGGAACTAGAAAAACCTGTGAACCGTGGTGAATTGCTGCTCCTAGAACCATATCCAGGGTTCTGGTTGCTTGGTATCTAGCTATGTGCCTTAAGATGTCTAGGAACTGTTTCTGCATGTTGCTCAAGCAGGTACCCACAGCAAGTCCTCGGAGAGGTCTTGGAATACCAGCGAGTCACAGAAGGGGTCTCAGAAGGAGCACGTCCTGTCTGCAGCAGAGCTGGAGAGACAGCAAATCCTGCAGGAAATGAGAAAGAGAACATCTCTGCATACGGACAGCAGCTGGATTAGGCAGCGCAGTTCCAGTGTGCATAAGGAGCCCATCAGTCTGTATGGCAACAGCATGAGGAGGTAGGAATCATCTCAGGAATGAACTTGGTCTCTCATTACATGCTCGTATTTGGTGGTTCAAAGCTTTGGTTCACATTGCAATTATAGAAACAAATCCAGCCTGTAAAAATACTGTGAGGGAGCCTGGGTGGCAGGACAGAAAGTAGCCTCTGAGAGAGGGGGCTCAATTTTGGTGAGTAGAGAGCCTGTAGGGGTGTCTCTGTGACTTCTTTTCTCTTGGGGAACATACCACTAGCAGTAGAAATCAGTAGTGCACCTGGCCACTGACCAATTCATTTAAGGATTTCAGTATGACTCTTCATTATGGAAATTGATTATTATAGCTAAATAAAACTTTTATTTAGAAATATCATTTTGGAAAGTTTAGCATTGCTGTCTTGTTTTAACATCTAAACGTTGGATCTGTCCCTTTGGAAACAGGCCAAGTTATCAGTCATGGGAGTGTTTTGCTTTTGCACCAACACCTTGTTTCTTAACCACGTTGTTATCCAGTGGCGAGTGGGTTGTTGTTTCCAAACCGGTATCCCTTGGAGAAAACAAAAACAAATCCACACGCTGAGCTATGCTGATATGTAATAGACCTGGATATAGTTCTGCCCAGTAAGAGAACACTGAGGACTGTTCTGCTGTCTTCGAGGGGAACCTTCCTTTCACCTCCTCGTTTTATTCCTGGTGAAAGGTAGTTTGCAGCTGAAACACTTCACATCAGTGTGTTAGAAGTATTGCTCAGGGTGATCAAACAAGAATATTCTTGCTGGAGATCCTTAAAATGCTGGGATAATGTTTTGTTTTTTAAAAGCAGAGTATAGCTCCTGGTTTACCTGTGCTGCCCCTCACGTTTGCCTATGTAACTATATTACAGGGGCGAGTCTTTGGACAACCTCGATTCCTCAAGAACAAGCTCCTGGAGGCCTCACTCGTGGATGAATCAGTCCGTGTCCTCCTCCTCCTCCTCTCTGTCATCTAGTCAGGACTTCAGTCGCCCGGTGTCCACGTCGAACCGGGCCTACATGCGCACTCCTTCCTCCAGCAAAGCACCTCCGCCAGCCAGCCCCGCCAGAGCCCCCGCTCTGTCCCAAAGTGCCCCCCGGGCCCCCTCACCCAGCTCTGCCTCCCAGCCCGGGGCGCAGACACACAGCAGGTCAGTAGTGTTCTCCTGCCACAAGTGTAAAACCCATGGGGAGCTGCTGGCTGTCAAAGACAGTGAGGTTTGCAGCAGTGTTCTCACCGGTAGCCTTAATCAAGAAGTTAACTTATTTCCTCTGAGAGTACCAGAGCCCTGGCACAGGCTGCCCAGGGAGACTGTGGAGTCTCCTCTGGAGATCTTCCCAACCCACCTGGATGCCACCCTGTGTCCCGTGCTCTGAGTGTCCCTATTGGAACAGAGAGGTTGGACTAGATGATCTCTGGTCCCTTCCAACCTCAACCATTCTGTGAAAACTGCCTTGAGTTTTCTGGCTGAAAGGGATATTGGAGCTACAAGCTGGGGTTACCTCGCTGCTCCTTGCAGCCATGTAGAAACTTCCCCTGGCTTTGTCATCACTGCTTTAAACTATCCCCAGAAAATAATAAATCATTAGTCTCCAAGCCGTTTGATCATCAGAATGATTAGTAAAAGCTTTCCCCAGATGGCATGTCAGGCATTTATTTTCTTAGGCTTCTTTTAACAAAAGATTCCTAAAACCCACAGTTTCCTGCCTTTATCTTCATTGCCTCTCCACCTGCTTTCTTGCACGTGGTCAGTATCTTTTAAGGAGCATTCAGGAATGCTCATAACCAGTGACCCTGGAGAATTAGAGAGTAGGATGTTGTCTTTAATCTTGGAATGAGAACAAGAATTGCAACGTGCTTTGAAATAAAAAAGGAATTCAGTTGGTGCAGGGTGGATAACTGCTGTCTTACACACTTGATGTGTTTTAAAAAGTACCTTGACCTGAGACTGTAGAGAATCATCCACACCCAATTACATGCACTGTATAGAATAACACTGCAAAAGCTCCTGTTGTGTCCTGAAGCACTTGATAAATTGACTAATTTCCTTAAAGGTAGGCTCCTGTAATCTCTATGCTATAAGAAAAATCACCCTGTTAAACTTGTTTTCATTTCCATTTTCATTTCCATTTTCTGTTTTGCTAGCATATTGGTAGATCTATGGAAACTGGCCTCAGTGTGGCCTGCATTCAAGGAGTTACCATAGTACTGTATGTCCAGGAGTGGCCTTCTGCTATGTAATAAGGGGCAGATGGTGGCATTTGGCAGAGAGGTTGTCATAATACAGCCTGGAATGATTTCCCAAGAATAAGAAGTGAGGCAGGAGCAGGAAAAATAAAAATGTGTGTGTGCACTCTCCAAACTTAACAATATCCTTTTTTTAGGTTTGTTTGTGGAAGGTGTTCTATGCAACAAAACATCTCCTGGGAATTTGATGCAATTTTCTTATTTGTTCCTGTGTAACTTTAGTTTAAATTAGCTTTAATTAACTTTCTGTAGTTCTTATCTCTACATAATACTCAGTTTCGGGTTGTTTTCCAAGGAACATACCTAACGGTCCACCGTTTTTGCTTTTAATCTCAAAAAGCCTCTGGTAACTTTCTCCTTGCCTTTGAAACCACTTCGAGCTGATTTTTTTTAAGGACTTTCCTTCTGTATTTAGGTCGGTCAGCGGGAAGAGAACCTGCTCGTACTGTAATAACGTTCTGGGCAAAGGAGCAGCCATGATCATAGAGTCTCTGGCTCTCTGTTACCATTTGCATTGCTTTAAGGTGAGAGGCCGGAGCAGTGCCAACGAGGAGCAGCAGCAGCGCGGCCGGAGCGCGCGGGGCTCTGGGGGCTGCGCTCGCACGGGCTCCACTAACCTCCCGCTTGGCCTCCTGCTCGCACGGCGCTGCAGGGCCCTTCCATGGGGCAGCCCCCTCTGCAGGCACCCGGCACGCATCTCCAGGGCCCTGCTTCAAGGGGCACAGGGAGCAGGTTGACTTGTGTGACGCGGTTCTGCCGCCTTGCATGGACCTCCAAAATCAGAAGGTGCTGAGACGCCTCTCCTAGAGAAACCATGTCCCTTCCAAGTGTCTCGAGTTTGAGATATCTGAATATTCAGTTGGCAGCTGAATTGTTTGAAGGCACTGATCCATTCCAGCTGAAGGGGTGGAGCCCTCCATCCCTTCAGCTGGAAGGGAACAGTCGCTCCAGGTAGTTCAGTTTTGCCCCACTGGGGTAACAGGCACAGTTTTGCCTGTGGAGCTGGTTGTAGCAGACAGTGCCAATTTGAGACATGCCTAGAGCTGAAAGAATCGTGTCCTTCTAAAAACACATAGAAGTTAGTTCCCTTACTCTAGAACCAGATGAGGAAGTTGGCTCTGATTTGGAGACCTACTTGGAGCCTGTGTCCTCCAGCAGGTTTGGGAGGACCTCTTCTGTGTCTGGATCAGATCATTTTCCATCTGTGCCCAACTCTAATGCGTCAGCCAGAAGCTTGCCAGGGATTAGAAGGCGTTTACTGTTCCTACCCACCTGTGGAGGAAGGGCTTTGGTCACCTGGACAAGTTGCTTTTCATTCCCTTTCCACAGAGCTTATGTTTTCTGCAAGAGGATCAATCAATAGATTTTGACCAAGCCAAGAAAATTACAAACTTGTCTTCTCTAAGATCAATGAGCTGTTGAACAAACTGCCATCCAAAAGATTAATTTCCCATTTAAGCGGGCCAACCATCTTTCCCTCTGGAGACAGCCAAGCAATTTGCTTAGTAAATTCAGAAGGGAGAACATTATGGAGCATTTGCAGAGGCTCCATATCCATAGGAAAGGTGGGTTCAGCCACTGCACTTAAATAGGTAACATGAAAGCTATTGAGCCAGTCACATGTTTATTCAGGAGGGATAAAAATTGCAGCTGCCCCCCTCAAGAAGAGCATGTTAAAATGATGCAAACTCCAGTAAAGCAGGAGGTTTTCCTCAAGAAAACCTGAGGATTTGCTGCTTTGAGTGCCGAATTGCTGAGGAACCCCATGGAAGGTGCTGCAGCGTGCCCAGGTGCCCAGTGCCAAACCCGCCATTGCTGCCTAAGGAACAAAGCCCTTCACGCTGGGCCAGCTCCAGCCCTCAGAGAACCTGAGGTTCAAATTGTAGATTTCATGAACTAATCTCTGCACAGCTTCTGCTTTGTATCTGTTTAGTTGGTGCACGTGTCTCTGCTGTTCGTTGTCCAGTATTCGCCTTAAAATTTCTCAAGGCTGGTTGCGTTTTGATCTACTAATTGTCACACGTTTGCTTTTAGTGGCTGTGGGTCTATGGCTCGAGCTTTCTGCATTTTAATCCAAGCTGCTTTTGAGCACTGTTTTCTCTTTTTAGTATTTTGTAAAGATTTGCTAACACTTGGTATACTGTGCAGTGTGTCGCCTGCGGATGCGACCTCGGAGGATCCCGCTCCGGAGCTGAAGTCAGAATCCGAAACAACGAGCTCTTCTGCAACGATTGCTATCTCCGATTCAAAGGTGAGGTGCTTGCTCAGCACGGCTGTGGGTCGTCTTGGTGGTCAAGTATTTTGTGCTCAAGTATTAAAAGAAAAAAAGTTAAAATAAAATAGAAATCAAGTGTTTGTACAGCTGAGCCAGTCAAGAGCTTTCATATTTAAGTTGGTGTGTTAGTGAAGAGCTTCAGTAGGGCTTGATTGGCAGTTCCTCTTTCACCAAGGTAGGCACTCCTCACTTTTAACCTGCTAGTAGCTGTTTTACTGCCTTGTTATGGAGCAGCTTCAAACAGGCCAAGCAGTGCAGTTGTCCTGCTTTCTTAATGGATCTAAGGAAGTGGTGCCTAGGAGTCATCGTCAGTTACTGAACAGGCCCATCTTGATGACAGGGAAGTAATTTTGAAAAATTAGCTAAATTTATAAAAAACTAATCTGAATATGTATTCAATTTAGTCCAAACACATGCTAGGAAAGCTATTAGTATATGCTGTGCAGGTGGCAGAAATGCTGTTTTCTCTCCCTGGTGCTATTTCTTGAATTACTGCTTTGTGATTGGTTGTCCATTTAAGTTATCAGGAAATTGATTTACTTACAGATCTTAATTGAAAGATGCAGTATAATTTCTTCCATTTGTTTGCAGAATTCTGACTTACTGGAGCATGATGTTAAGGCTTTGAGTAATAGGGTGGTCTTTTTTTTTGTTGGTGTTTTTCTTCCTTCTCTCTCTGCTGTTATAAGAGGTGCTAGAAAACCTCCAAAATTTTAGAAATGACTCCATGGAATCTATATAGCTCTGTTTTTAATATAGCAAATGCAGAATTCCCCAGAATTATAATCCTGACTTCAGAGAAGGGGTTTCCAAATGACTTGCTAGGAAAATTGTCCATATTTCTGCCTGAGTCCAGCACATTTTGCTCATGGAGGTCCAGGATGCAGCCAAAGGAGTGGGCTGCTTGGGCTGAGATGAGGAACAGACCTTGGACATCTGCTGGTTGAGAGAGCCCAGCTCAAAGGTGGATCATTACTTGGCCTGTCTACTACTTATGGTGGTATAGTTGGGTCATATCCCAGTTTCTAATCTTAGACTTGGCTTGCTAAATCCAGAATGTGTTACATTTTTGCTGCCAGCATATTCAATAAATACTTAAAGATAGCATAGTCTGTCAGTCTCTAAATTGAAAATCTAACTTCGTCTCCCCTAAGCTGCTTCAATGGCTAGAATTTAATTGCCGTTTCTCCTCTCTCTCTCTCTCTCTCAGCAGCTGGACATCCAACCTCCATGTGAAGCAAATGTAGATATGAAACCACTGTTGCAGATAGAAGAAGAAGAAGTGATTGCTGCTGATGTAGATCTATAAATATATATATTGTGTGTATGTGTGTGTTTTTCTAAGAGTAAATCTTGCTTGTCTAGTCTTCATAGCAATGCATTATATCCTTCATATAACTGCATTTTTATTTATGAGAAAGTAATTGTAGTACACAAGCGTCTGGGGAAAATACTTTCACTTTTCAACTCTAAGTACTGAAGGAACAAGGGAGAATACATCTATTTTCAATAATAACTTGAGAATATTTTTGAGGCTTATAATCAGCTAGCTAACTTTCCAATGGCATATGAAGAGGGTATTTTGTTTCTGAGCTCTTGAAAGGAGCCTTAGAGAAATAGTTAATATAAATATATATTGCAATTGCTGTCTTTATTTTTGACATATACTGAAAGTGAATTCTCTAGGTTATGAAGTTGCACTTAAATGCACACAATGTGTTTGCTTTTCATATGGTGGTTTCTAAAATTAAGTGCTTTTTGAAACTTAAATACAAAGTATAATCTATTTGCTCAGTGGTGATGGCGTAATATTTTGGAATCCATCGAAAGGGAAGAGTTCTCCTTTTTGCTTCCCATTTGAAAAATGTAAGTATCACTTTTTTCCTCCATACACTGAGTGGAGGATGGCTGTTGAATTACAGTATATTTGTAAATAAATTTTCTGATAATGCATTTATTAGAAGTTTCTTTTCTTTCTATCCAGCAAAATATGTCCATAAGGTGATTTGTTGAAAGAAAAAAATAATAAAATGTGTTTGAATTTTGCTTTGAGAAAGCACTTTTATAAAAGGATTAAAACGTCACCTTAAATATGCATAAGAGCTCTCACTCTTCTGTGTGATATTTGTTTTATTTTATATTTTTTTCATGCTCACATCACACTTCAGTTTTGGTAGATGCTGTCAGGCTGCTCCTGTTCTTCCCCTTCAGCACTTAATGCAGCAGTGGGATTATTTGAAGTGCCTGCCCAGTCCTTAAGCACCATGGTCGGGAGAGGTGGAGATTCCTCTGGTGTGGCTGGAAGTGGAGCCCTGGAGAGCCTCTGGCCTGGGCGCTGCTGCCTCTGCAGCACCACAGCAGTGTGTGCTCAGCTCCTCGGCTGCAGCTCCCACACTGCTGCTGTCGGTGGCCTTCCCAAATCAGTCCAAGCACCCCTTCCCTTCCCTGTCCTCACAAGGACAATGCGGGGTGTCCTGGAATCACAGGATGGTTGAGATTGGAAGGGACCTCTAGAGATCATCCAGTCCAATCCCCTGCTCCAGCAAGGACACCCAGAGCACAGGGCACAGGTGGCATCCAGGCAGGTTGGGAAGATCAGAGGAGGAGACTCCACAGCCTCCCTGGGTAGCCTGTGCCAGGGCTCTGGCACCCCCCACAGTAAAAGAAGCTTTTCCTCACATGCAGATGGAACTGCCTCTGTTTCAACTTATACCCATGACCCCTGGGCCCATTATCATTGGCCACCACTGAGAAGAATTTGCCCCCAAGGGCAGGGGTAGACACAGCAGTAACTCCCTCTGGGTCTTCCCATCCCATGAAATTCACCCAATTATCTATTTAATCTATAGCATTAGAAGTATATAGCACAGGTAATAGTGCAGTGCTAGGAAATTACTTTTTTCTTTAACCTGTATGGGTCTTCTGCTTGGTTTTGTTGTCTTGGATCGTTTCCATGGACAGATACTGTATGCCAGAGAATTCCCTCCAAATAAAAACTGAGTAAGAGTTATACTTAGATGTTATTTTTAAATGTCAGTTATTTTTAAATGATAAATTCTTAAATGTTGGTTAAAAATACATTTATGTGTCTAGGATGCCTGGTCCCACCACAGCTGCCCAGCTCTTTGTTGCATTGCATTTGTGGAGTGATTGGCTTGGGCCTTGCCACATTCCATTAAGTGTCCGCTGTGAGAAAGGCCTGCAAAGGTTTGGGGGTTGGTTTGTGTCCCCCAGTGAACACCAACTCTAGTAACTCTGTAGGTGACAAGTGGGACCTACAGGCTGCAAAGACTCTGCTCTCCAGATACACCGAGTGCAGAGGGAGCTTCTGGCTGCTCACACAGCTCTCCCAGATCTTGGTGCTCTCTGTTGGTTGCAGAGGATCAAGTTCCTCGGAGACTTTCAGAGTAGGAATCTGAATTAGGTGCTGTGGAGACTGGCTCTCATTTGGGACGTGAAAGTAGGTGCTGAAGGCAGACATTGTCCCTATATGCTACCTGTTTTTCAGGCTTTTTTAACGGTAGGCAGTATCTGACTAGTATGGGTTAGTGGGTTAGTGGGGTTTTTTTTGTTTGCTTTTTTTTGTTGTGATTGGTTAGGTTTTTGTTGGTCACAGCTCAAAGTTGCTTTATTCTATCAGAGAATTTAGCAAAGCTCGGCTCCTGTCTCTGCTATGGAGTCAGAGTTCCTGTTCCCCAGCTGGTTTTCTGCATCCTGGAGCAACTTGGAGCCAGATGGTCTTTTCCAGAGTATCATCAAATACTTCCACATGGTCTCTAATTCAATTTTCCCTAGTTTTTTTTTTTTCAAATCAGTTATTTCATTAATTTACTCCGAATTACTTGCCAATAATTAACCAAAGTGTGGAGTTTCAAATGTAGTGTGGATTAAAAAGCTAAAGCAATGAAACTCTTGGAGATTTGAATCTGAATTTCTAATCCTTTTTTAAGTCCTGTTTGTGGGTTTGAAGGAGCTCCGTTAAACAGCAACTGTGAGCAAAAGAAAGTCTCATCCTTCCCTCCTCCTTTGGAGGGGAGAAGGCAGGAAAAAAAATCTTATGAGCATTCTTGTGTCTTTGTGTTACTGCATTTGGACTCTGAAGGTCAACAGAACTCATTTTATCCTCACGACACAAGATGGCAGTGTGGAAATGCAGCTTGCACAATGGTTTTAATGGTCTGTGTTCCTGTTTCTGAAATGTTAAAAGCTGATGTTATCTGTGCATTAGCGTCTGACATGTGAAGTGGTCCCCAGTCACTCAGCTGGAGCGTGACAGGCACAAGGAAGGGGAGAGGTCAAAATCCAAGCGAGGGCGCGTCGGGCCTGGTAGGCCGAAGAGCAGGTTTGTGCTCTGGCTGTGTTGCTTGGAGAGTGGAATTGTTGGTGTTTCCCTACAAAAACGCACATTGAGGTTGTGAGAGAAAGGGAATTTGCCCTGGTATGGCAATTGCCGCCTTTGCTGAGTAATGGTCTGTGTGAATGATAAGGAGAGTAGTAAAGACACGTTTCTCGGGGGTTTTTCCCTACCGCTGGCTCCATGGGGTGGGGATTATACGCCTCAATCCAAGCAGTCTCCCTCAGTCTTGTCTGCGAGTTGATTGATTAACTGTTAATTAAACCAGGGCTAAGTAAACATATAAGCATGGCATTTCCTGTGAAGAGAAATAGACTAGAAGACTTCTGGTAGAGACGTGGCTTGGTTTTGAGATGCTGTTCAAGGGAGAACACATGCTTGTTCTGACTCCTTTCAGCAACTTCATGCTCTGTTTTTCTTAAGGTTAAAGCTCTTAAGTGTTGGTGTCTAAGTGGAGCTGACAGTAGATGTGCTCTGCCTCTGCGTTGCTGCTAAATTCTTTAGAGATTTAGGGCTCACTTTCCATGGTGTCAAATGCAGTTTGGGATCTAGTAGTGACTGGGACATCTGCCTGGGGCAGGGGATAAGATGCAAGACTTGAGAGATGTTCCTGCCCTCCTGGAGTGGCAGCCGCAAGTCCCATGGAATCCCCTGGGGCATCTTGAAGGGTGCTAGATATTTAGGAGCAGGGAGCTAGATCAAGGCCAGCTCATACAGACAGTGACACTGAGGAGCAACAAGGTGGCCCGTGGAAAGGTGTCCGGCACAGGGCACAGTGCTTACTGCTCTGTGCTTGGTTGTATTTAGTGGGAGCTCAGAGCCTCGTTCGCATATAAACATCTGCAGTTTTTCACAGATGTGTTTACTTATCCTAATGTTGACTGAATTCACCAAAATGCCTCAGAAATAGCAGTTCAGCTGAAGAATTTTCAGCCCTAAACCTACCCCATCTTCACAGTCACTGCCTATAAGCTAAATAACTGCTAATAGTAGTAAGTGGCTATTTAACTGCCATGTGCAGGTGAATGTGGCTTTGGTACTGCGTGGTCTACAGAGGGAAGCTCCAGCATAGGACAGTGGCAAAATGAGGCCTCAGAAAATGCAATCGTTTTTATGTAACTTCTAGTAAGAACTTGCCCGGAGCCTTCTCTAAGAGAGAAGGAATAAACAGCCTCTCAGAGCAACATTCAAGTATTGCAAGAACTCTTAGTTTTGCTGAGACTTACAAGCTAGATTGCCTACTTGCTCACCTTTTCATGCAAATTACAGCAAGGAATGTGGGTTATTGGCAGGATTTATGCAGCGAGCCCTTCCTTAGAGCCCAGCATCCCAATTTGGTGCTCACGCAAGTCTCTCTATTTTCTAAAAAGTCCCACATGGGTGAGTCCCAAGGGAGCTTTCCTCGGGATCCATCCAAGTGAGAATAGTTCAGCACTCTCCATAGATAGCAAGTGTTGTAACACAGTTCACCTTGTCCTTTGTGAGGGTGGAAAGGGGTTGGGATCTGACTATCCAAGCTCAGTAGGAGATCTGGAGGTATGCAATATTCCAACCAATTGATTGGAATAGATGGACAGAATTTGTGTTCGTAGTTCTAATGGAAACCAAGCAGTAATAGGCATAGTTGCATGGAAGAGCAGCTCCGTACTGAACACCCACCGGCATTTTTATTTTAGCTCCTTGCTGGGGCCTGTATTTAAAATAGCATGGAAGGGTAACATAGAGCATACATTCACAATAGAAATATTCTGGGGTGATCAGTAGGGCACCAGTTTATTAAAGCAGAAGAATTTTTTAATTGGCTCAAGCTCCTGCAAACAAGCTTGGCCATTAACAGGCAGCTGGAGGCAACAAACAGTCAGGAGAGGTATGCAGGGCAGCGAGAGCCCCTGACATTGGTGAATCTGCCTGTGCAAAAAATTCAAGCACCTAAAAATACATATGGCCTTATGTGTATTCAGGCACAGGCTCTCCTTAATAGTCGTAATAGAAGACAGAAAAAAGGTAAGAGCTGTTGAGTGAGCTGCTCGTGCTGACGTCCACCAGTAAGAGCAGGGCTGCGGTCAGCCTTGCGTGCCCTCCGCAAGTGGCCCCACCGCAGCAGCTGTCCTGAATTCCCTGACCTGGAATTCTCTTCCTGCCTTGGCCTCCCCCAGGCAGTCCACCAGATGTGCCATTTATTGGTGCCTCTATTACTCATGGATCTTCTGGGACGGAAATCCATGGATTTTGGTGTCGGGCGGGACCATTGTAGTCGTTTCACCTGACCTTCACAAAGACCTGAATCTCTCACCCTACCCTCCTGTATTGGGCACGAAACTTTTGTTTGAACAGGGATGTGCCTTGGTCAAAGGAAGGCCGGTGTGGATCTAAAGGATGCAAATGATGGAAAATCTGCCACGTGTCAAAATGAATTATTCCTCTGGTTAATGATTTTTTGGTTAAATGTTCATTTTACTTTTGTCAGTTTTATTTTTAGCTATTTCATTATAATAGCCTTTGTAGATTGCTATATGTATTTTTAATTCATTTTCCTTGATTTAGGTTTATAGCACTGGGTTAATTCTTTTTTTTTTTTTCTTTTTTCTTCCCTTAGATTACATATGCTATTTTGATAAGATAGCCTTTTTGTTTATTTTATTTATACTTATAAATAATACAGTAACATATCCTTATTATAATGCAAATTATATATAAATTGTTGCTATATATTTAGAATTAGTATGATAATAATTATGCAATGATATAGTATAATATGTATAGTAATTTATTTATTTACTTCTTTTTCTTTGTTAATGTACCTGCACGGAGGGCTTTTATTGCCTACATCATTCAAAAAAATCCTGGAATGCTTCTGTGGGAGGCTACTATGGAGACAGCGGTCATCACTCAAAGAATTACAGCACAGATTCCTCAGGAAATAAAAGAAAAAGAAAAAAGAAAAAGAAATAATCCTGCTGAGCAATAAAAAGCTGAAACTCTTTAAGATTTATGTTTCGCATATCTCATAGTTTTGAAATAAGCGCTTTTGTCTATGAGGGAATTTTCCAGCGTAAGTCTTCCGGCTTAATAACTAAGGTGTAGAATTGCCTCTGTGGGAATGATCATCGCAGAATTCCAGGGTGGTGCTGCTGTTTCTCTGCTTTGGGCGGATGCAGGTAGGACATTCCCAGCCAGTGTGTCTCGGCTCCCAGGGGCAAGATCATGTTTTGTTTTTAATTCCCAGCATCTGGCATGAAGAGCACAAGTAGAGCTTGTTCTTGCTGGGTTTAGCATGTGTGGATAGAGCAGGTCCACGTTGTGGCCCTTCATCAAAATGCAGCTCTGCAGACACAGCTATTGCTGTCTGCCGATGCTCATATAAACAAGACTCTTGCAGAGAGAGAGAGATTACTTCTGCTTGCATGTGATACTTCATATTAAGTAGCCTTCATTCCTGCTGATGTGACTTATTCCTTTTATGAGGCATATCTTTCATGGGCTGCAGTTCATTACTAAAGGCAGCAGTTGTGCCTGCGTGCTCTTTTCCGGGGGAATTGGAGGAGAATCACAAAACAGTTGTAGGAAAAGCCCTTTTGATTGCAATGGAGCAAGGCAGTAAACGGGCAGCCTGCAGCTGGTCACAGCTCTCACCTTGTAATGAAACCTGGCCCTGTAGCACAGCCTGCTGCAGAATCATCATCCCAAGACACGCTGGTTTTATAGTATGTTATGCAGAATTCCTATTACACAAAAGAGTTTGTGTTTCTACCAACAACTTCAATGCTCACCAAGACTTTAGGTCCATTAGTAAGTATAAAACAAATGTGACAGGTCATTTCTTTTTGCCTTTGCCGTTGAGATGGTTGGATGTTTTCTACTTTTTCCTGGAGAACTTGCTGTTCTGTGAGGCTATGATAGTTCATAGCATATCTAACATCTACAAGCCTCAGGATTTTGTATTTCCTCTGCTTGTCCATTCAGGATTGGAAGAACAGAGATTTGGGGTTGAAAGTTGTTATTGCCAGCATAGAGCTACTTACATCACCCAGAACATTGCGTGCTACGCCAGCAACCTTGGTTTCATCATCACCAATCCTTGTAATTTTGTCTGTATCACCTACCGAGGTAGCAGTAAATCAAAAAAGGAAAAATATGCACTAAGCTGCTGCATGTCTGCTTGAAAGATGTACAGCACCTATGCTGTCCCTAGATGTACAACATTATGCAAGATTCATAGCATTGCCATCTAGTATGTCCTTGCTGTCAGAGAATTGGAGTGTGAGGTAGCCATTTATGCTGCTCTGCTGCTATATGTTAATAGTAAACACAGATCTGTCAAATTTAATCGTTGTAAGAAATGCACTAAAGAAACAACATTCACCGAGCCTCTAAAACCAAAGCATCCCTTCACCAGGGAGCATCCCCTTCCTTCCGTGTCCCAAGGACATGACCTTTGAGGTGTGCTAATAAAGTTGTCCATGAACATGGGCACAAATGTGCCAGAGTCATTCCCTCGGGCGGCAGATACTTACACTCATACTCCTGATTTTCATAATTATTTTTTCCCCTCATTATGTCTACTTCACCATTTTTTAAACTTTTTTTTTTAAAATACATTTCAGCATTTATTTTTACACGGTGACAAGAATGATTGTGATGTTCAGCAAATATCTTTATTACCCAATCAGGCTTCATGCTGAAGCAGCAAAACAGATGCATTTCTAATACTGTTCACTTGAATGTAGATCAACTGCAACGCTTTGCTTCCCTCCTTGGTTTTAAGCAGAGCTCCACGTGCCCATGGGGCTGGGAGTCACTTGTCCATCTGTTGCCTTTCCCAACAAGGCTGGTTCTTTGGAAGGGCACTGCTGCTCTCGAGCCTGAGAGGGTTTCCCTGTGTGACCCGCTGATGCTGGCTGTGTTTTGCTGTTTAGGTAACTCCAGTGACTTACATTAAAGGGGAGTCTGTCCTGCTGGAGATTTCCTTCATTCTTGGCCAGTCAGAACAAGAATGTGACTCAGCCCTACAAGGTGATTAGTGAGACTGAAGGGAGAACCTTGACTGAGTGAACTGCTCAAGGCAGCCTATGTTGCTGGCTCTGCTGTTGGTAGAATTAACTTTACAGATGTGAGCAGAGCTGCACAGGCTTGTCTCAGCTAGGCACGTCCCCGGCTGCAGGCAAAGTTAATGTTACCTTCAAAATTTCATCTCTGCTTTTGAGCTTTCGACTCATGGTCATATATGGGGTTGTATAGGCCCCATATAGATTGTACAGGTACTACTGACCAGTACAGGTATTACTCACTTTGAGAGGGGAGCTGAAGAAGTGAGTGCGTGCTGAAATGTGCTCTGAGGCTGTGGAGAGGCCAAATGCTCACCTGCTTTCGTCAGATTAAAAAACTGCCTTGAGATGTTTTAGAAATCTCTCATTTCAAACTCTCTGATTAGATCATATTTTACACAAACCAAGTGGCCTTTCTTTCTTCCTTTAAAGTAAGAAGATAATGAGAGAGGACCCCATAGTTCAATAAAAAAATAGCTTCTATTGGCATTACTTCAGCTATCAGGGTGTGAAGAGCTCTTGGGGAAAAAAAAGGAAAGCCAAGGGCCAAAGTTGATGGCATTTTCTTAAATAATGAAATAGATCTCAGGCAATATGTTAGTCCTGAACTTTGAGTGATGAGTTCGTTCTTCCTCTTGCAATACTGATCTGTATGGCTGGACTGGCCATTATCTTCCATGTAAGGTATTGAGTTTTATGCTTTTTAGACATATTGGCTGCACCCATCACCTGCTTGTAAGCTTCGGTTTTGAAGTAACTAATATGTGAGGAGAGGGCTTAGAAAGATCATAAATATTTGTACTTAATCTTGGATTAGATCTGTGTGGGTGGGGAAATGATGATAGGATGTTTGATTTCCAGCAATATCAGAAGGTTTTGGAACTCTAATCTGTTGCCAGGCAGATCTTTAGGCTTTGGTCAGACTAGAAGTGCTGTGGTTTTTTTTTTTTTTTTTTCTCTGCCCAGGTATTATGATTTTAGACTCTAAGACCTAGTTCACCAGTTGCAAGCTGTGATGGGCAGGCCAAGCTTTCATCCACCAGCTTTTCAATGCAATACTGGAGGGAAAGCAGGACAGCTGAAAGTCAGGGAAGTTCTGCAGCTCTGCTTTATCTAATGTTGGAGTATGGACTGCTGTCTTCAAGCCAGAAGATCAGCTCTATGGGTCACAGTGGGCAGAAGTGGATGCATTTTCCTCATTGCTTTTCTGAGCAAAACAGCACGTTACAGTGCTTGTTTGCTTCCAGTGTGAGAAGAGGTAATGAGTGTAAATTAAAACACAGGCAGTTCCATCTCCATGTGAGGAAGAACTTCTTTCCTGCGAAGTTACCAGAACCCTGGAACAGACTGCCCAGGGAGGCTGTGGAGTCTCCTTCTCTGGAGATCTTCCCAACCTGCCTGGATGCCACCCTGTGCCCCCGTGCTCTATGTGTCACTGCTGGAGCAGGGGGTTGGACTAGAGGATCTCTAGAGGTCCCTTCCAACCTCAGCCATTCTGTGATTCTGTGATTCTCTTCACTGATGATTTTGACCAAGACGGTTGGATGCCCTTTCACCCTGGAGCTGCTGGGTTTATCTTCCCTATGTTCATGTTCCAGTATTAAGGATAGATATGACATTCCTGGAAGAGAAACCTCTCCCTGAAATGCCAGTAATCATAGAGAGTGTTTCCTGTGGTGAATCGCACGCTGTGGGATTGTCACAGTGGGGCTGAAGATCGCTGTGGGGCAATTCCCTGGGCCTTGCCGTGCTGCCAGGATGGCTCAGTGAAGAGCTGCTGGTGGTGAGATGGTGTGTCGCGCTGCTGGCAGATCTGATGTCTCCTTGCCAGCGAGCCCACGCGTGACTTGCTGCTTAATTTATTCTTTCATTCCTTCAGCCTCGCCTCAGTAGCACTTGCAGATTCACAGAGTGATCAGGGTCCTTTACTGCATGCAGTATTAAAAGGGGAGCTCATCTCCAGTCAACTGATAATTAAATTAAGTTGTTTTAAATGCAGAGAAGTTTTGAAGTTTTGTGGTTTTCATCGGAACTTGATGACTGGCTGCCACCATGTGGAGTGGAAGTCCCATCTTTTCAACAGAACCCATACATCCTCTCGGGACTGCAGGCTGGGCTTCTCATGACCCTTTGACTGTCTGAATCACATACTGTAAAGACAGTATAAACTTTTTAATAATTGGAGTACTATCAGCAACAGTCAAGGAGGGAAGTTTTCCATCCTTTGTACCCCATTCCCCAAAATAACAGGGATATGAAGATGTTTATGAAAGGTTTCTTCCAATTTTAAGTTGATGCTGTGATGTGTGTGTTAAACTTTCTATGTTGATTGTTGGGATTTGAATGAAGCCAGAGCTGTGGAAAGGGATGGACATGGAGTATAGAAAGGGAACTATCCACTTGAGGTGATGTGATGGGCAGCTGTGAAAAAACTATCTATATTATTCACTTTTTTAGACAATACTATAGGATTTTCTTTTCTTTCTTTCTGTCTTTCAGTCTGAACTAGATTGTTGGTTTTGTGTTTCAACAAAATAGGACCATTTCTAGAAGCCTTTTACTGAGGGATTTTTCTGCTGGCACTAACTCAGCAACAATAGTATTTAATTCTCTTGCATTAGAGTAAAGAAAGAGATGAATTTTGAGGATTTCCTCAGAGAAATTAAGTAGATTTTCTGCACTTCATGATAATTGTGCTGGATTTAGGTTGACTCCAACTGACACTTTTTTGCCTAGATGGTGGATTTTCTCTGAGGCTTCCTATCCAGGCCATTTGTAGGTTTGAACTTGCTTTGCTTGTGGCATTTGAACTGGTGCTTCTAATTTTGCAGACTCATACCTTGATTAAAGATTTAGACATGCCTTTTAATTAATTTTTAATTAAAATGAAGGAAGTAAAGAAAAAAAGAGGAGGAGGAAATCCTAAAAAAGCTAAAATCTTTGGTCTGCTTCGAACTGACTTCTGCTCTTGTTGAGTTTGAATACTGCAACTGGTTCAGTCTTTTAAGTTCAGTTAGAGCTGACCAAGGTATATTGATATTTTCTTGCAAAGAGCATCTGAACTTAGAGTTCTCTGTTGTCCCTGTATGCTCTGTTGATATTCTAAATTCAGAAAATACTAATTAGAAACCAGAACATGCCCAAAGAACCTCACAGAGTGTTATGGTCAGTTGTGGAATATTTAATATTAAAATAATTTTACAAGACATTAACACAAAGTGCTATGCATTTTTTTTCTGCATAGTAATTACCTTTCTTTCACCTTTTCCTCACCCTCAAAAATCATGTCAGGCAAAAGGAATCTTATCTGCTCCAGCTAAGCACATTAAGAATATTTTATAAAAGGTCATATTCTTTTTCATAAATACATTTTGTGCACTGATTTGAAGATTTTTCTTTAAAAGGAGGTTGTACTTAATTGCCTTTTTATGCTGACTAGCTTTATTGGAGTTAACAACGTGTTTTCATAGCTCAGTATAGTATTCAATTAGGTAAACATACTAATTTCTATTTTATTTGCTATCAGTCAGTCTCTTATTAGGATTGAGTTTTGTTTTTAGTTTGACTTCCAACATCATCAATTTCCTTCAAATACATTTTGCATCCGAATTATTGGATGACGAGCAGACTACATCTTCGAAACTATAATGAAAAGACAATTTGTTATAGATCTTATGTGGTTATTATGTCACATGGAGATGCCATGTGAGGGAACCCATCTGACTCTCATATTCTTTTTTCATCAAAAGTACTGTATGCACGACTTCGTTCCATTTGCTTCTAGATGTATTTAGCCTAGCAAAAGGCTGAAAGAGAATGCGATGATTCACTTTATGAATTCAGGAAACGGAAGCAGTTAAACACTAAGAAAAAGAAGATCTGTTTACATTAAGAGAATACTGACATGAGATCAAAGGCTTATAACTGGGTCATAAATGTACACAGGAAATTAGAACAAGATTGCTGACCATTTGAAGAATGATGTCTGAGCTAGGGCATGGCAGGAGAGACAAGAAGGACTTTCAGAGATTTATGGAGGCATGTGCATGACAGAAAATAGAGCAGTTCCTGCATTACCTTATTGTCTAAATCTCCAGACTCACTGAATTGTTAAAGTTGGAAGGGACCTTCCAAGACCAACCTCAAACAACCCCCTCCTTGCTCAAGCAGGATCACTGGAGCAGGTAGCCCGGGACCTTTTCCAGATGACTTCTGAATAACTCCAAGGATGGAGATCCCTTTGCATCTGACATGTTGTATTTTCTATGGTGGTTGAAAGGAATGCTGAATTGAACAATACTTATTTTGGACAGTACTTTTATCTGATTCTTCATGGTTTTTCTAAATTAACTGATAGGGCCAAGATTTCTATCTTTGCTCAGTGATGGTTTCTGAGGTGTTGTAGTTTACCAGCAAGGGCAAGGTGTGTTGGTGCATCTCATGGCACTTGCATGGATTGCAGCTTCCTCATCTGTGTGCTTTGATCACATGCAGGATTGAAGGGATGGCCGCATTTGAGACTGAGGCAGGCCTTCTCCCCCACCTTCAATTAGCAGGGATGACTGGGGTTTTGCCAATGTGTGGAACATGCTAGGAGAGCAGCGGAGCTTTATAAAGTAAATTCCCTGTTGCTGCCAAGATTACAGATATTGGCAACTATTTGATCTTTCCTGTTCTGTTTCCATGACACCTTACAGTTGTGTTTCTTGGCTGGGTTGAGTGTTAGACACTTGGCCACTAGATCCTTTTTGCTCCTTACAGGTACAGGGGTGCACATGGGCATTTATCACACTCCTGTCTAGCTGATCCTACATCATGCATTCACTTACAGCTCTCCCTTCCTGCTGCAAGTTGCGGGCCTCTTTCTAAGGTTGATTTGGCAGTGCTGGCCAAATCTATAAGAAGAGAGGTCACTGTTTCCCATCATTACCAGTCGTAAGAACACCCATCTAAAATATGCACCTTCACTCCGATTCAATATGCTGTATTTTCCAGATCATTAAAGAGTATGTCCCAAAATAGACTGCAAAGCAATTTCTGCAGCATTTGTGATTAAATTCTTATTAAAATTCTTCCAGTCTTTAAATTCATAGCCTAGAAAGCCAATAAAAAATAATTTCTCCAATATGATGGTGAAATGCAGTATTTAGAGGTTCCCTAAAGCATGTTACTTCATGAAGTCTGTATTCATTCTCTTCACCCATGGTCCTTTTATCTCTGTGTACACCAGACCCAAGTCTTTCTTCGCAGAATGCAGTTACGTGGCAAACTGAATGAAAGCTATTGCTCAATGAACTCCAAATATGTGTGTAGATTATATTCCATATAAAGGGACAATAGTAGCTTTTAAAAATAATCTTCTTTTTATCGTCTTATTTTGAAATAAGGATATGCTCTAGGTGACCCTGCGTGTGCAGGGGGGTTGGACTAGATGACCTCTAGGGTCCCTTCCAACCTTACACATTCTATGATTCTATGATTCTATGATTCCTGATAGAAGCTGATGGATCTGATCTTTCATTAATTCCAGTGCAGGGCCCCTTTAGAAGAAAGCGTATCCTCTTTGGAAGAAAATGTCTTAGGAATTTCCCAAGAGGTTTGAGCGTTATTTCCAAACATGAAGTGATCTATAAATTGAAATAGCAATTAGGAAATTTTCCTCTGCATTTTAATATTCCAGCTGTTAGTCACAGAGTAGGATGACTACCTAAAACGCTTTTCCTTTTATTTTTAGTAAAGGAGGAATTAATGAGTTTAGCAATAGAAAATGGTCTTTATTGGTTGCCCTGGCAACCTATGCTGCATCATATCCTTCAAGAAATACCTTTTAATTTGCTGTGGCCAAAAGCATATGTCAAGCAGTTTACTGTGTCCTAATATCGATGTATTTAATGCTACCTGACAGCATGTTTAGCCGTCTATATGCTTTTCTTCTGATGTTAACACTGAAATTGTTAGAGATAGACCTTTAATTCACTAAGAATACATATAAATATATATTTACTCTGCTTATGCAGTTAAACCCTAAATTTCATTTTCTATCTTCTCCAGTATTTAATTTTCAGTGAGATCTTTACTGGTACCCTTTGTTTGTTAAGTAGCTGACTCTTCCGTCCTTCTCCTCTCCCTGCCACTTACCACTTCTGCTGAGATACTTGCAGTAGAATCACAGAATCATAGAATGCTCAAGGTTGGAAGGGACCTTAGAGGTCATCTAGTCCAACCCCCCTGCACACAGAGGGTCACCTAGAGCACATGGCACAGGGCTGCATCCAAGCGGGTTTTAAAGATCTCCAAAGAAGGAGACTCCACAAC
>JAUBOD010001106.1:1029009-1040512 GCA_032353885.1 Nothura maculosa | reverse complement strand
AATTCTAATTCCACCTGGGCTTTGGCCTTCCTCATTTCGCATCTGCATTCTCTGGTGATGCGCCTATATTCTTCCCATGTGGCCTGTCTCTTCTTCCACAAGCTGTACACTCTTTTTTTTCTTGTTAACTTTGCCCAGGAGCCCCTTGCCCATCCATACAGGTCTCCTGCCCCGCCTACTTGACTGAGTCGAGTATATCAACAGCACCAGATCCCAAGTACCTATTTTTACTGAACAATTCATAACTTAATCTGCTAATTCAATCTGTAACTCTAATACACCATGACAAAGCAAAACCCACTTCTCCAGAGATTAATTCCACATGATGCTTTTATAACTGCTAAAGCTTTCTTTTTTTCCTTTTTTTTTTCATTTTGTTTTGCTAAAGAGGAGGAAGAGCTTCACAGGTTTCTTTAATGAACAATAATAGATGTTGTTTCAATAAAAGTCTTGAGTAATTGAACTCAATCAGACATGCCCTCATGGTAATAGTTTTTTGCTATGAATATGTAAAAATTCACAAATGATGCTCTGAAGAATGTTTAGTTTGAAGAGCCTGAAAACCACATTTCACTATCCTAAAATCAGAAAGTACTTCAAATGACCATAAATAGTAGTCAAAAGCCTAAGCAAACATTTTTTTTAACTATATGAGAGAGATTATCTAACTGTTACTGAAAGTGTACTTGAATGTATTTTTATGTTCAAGGATTGCAAGCTCACCCTATTAATGCTGTATTTTGATCAAAAGGAATTTTAGCTAATTGAGATTATTAGTATTCCTAAAAAGAAAACAAAAAAAGAAAAAAAAAAAGAGAAAAAAGAGGAGATTCAGAATACAGTTTATGCAGTAAACTATAAAAGCAGTAGGTTCTTCTGTAAGAAGTTAAACAGATTTTTAAAGCCTAGCAACCAAATTGTTGCCACCAGGACCATGCTAATACCAGCTTTGCTAATTTAACTTTGCTTTTAGTGTGCCAGAATTTTATTTTGTTCCAAGCAAATGAAAGATTTCTGCAGTCACAGTTCTGCTAGGGTTATTCTTAAATTATATTAGATGTATCTTTTCATTTTAATGGGATCTGAAATCGTATTACATATATTTCTTAGTAATAGAGTGTACGTAATAACAAGATTAAGTTTATTCATTGTCAAAAAATTCACAGCTGGCTGCAAGAAAAGGATTTTATTCTTTTTTGAAAAATGAGTTAGTTTAAAGCCTGGAAAAAACTGATGTAGAATAACATTGAAAGGAGAATTGATATTTAGTCCTTTGGGAAGATTTTTCTGTCTCTCAGATATAACCATAGATATTTTTCCAAGTAAATATTACTGTTAGGGTTATCACTGTTACTTAATATTTATTTTGCAAGACCACACAAATCTCAGCCCTCCCAGGTGCTCTCCAAAGGAGTGTGGAGACACACTTCATATTCCTCCACCCTTGGAACTGAGCTGCTTAAAAATGTGCAAGGGACAGATGACAGAGCTGCAGCTCCAAACATCTGAGGACAAATACCTACGTGGATTATGATAAAGAGTAGACAAACATGGACAGACATGGTGGTTTCCCAGCTCAGTGGTCCCTGCGCTATCCAAAAAAAACCCCAAACCCCCAAGTTTAAGATCTCTCATCTCTAGAAGAAAAGTGCACTCTTCTCCTGAGCTGAGCTCCAATGTTATCCTGCACATGTGCTCCGTGAAAAACAGTCCAGTTCTGCAGAAATCAAATTATTGAAAGTCCAGATGCTGTACCTGGGCTTCACTTGAAGGATTAACATCAGATTCACTCTCTTGGCTTTATGAAGAGAAACTGTGCATGACCAAGATGGAAGTGAACAATGATGGGAAAATGCAACTGAAATTCTACAACTTTTATTATACAATTTAGAACATTTTTTTTTGTAAAATTGTACAGACACTGTTCCTACAACCTGTAAGAAACTGAGCAATGTGGAGCAGCAAGGTTTATCTTCCATGCTCACTCTCAGGCTCTTTTCAAAAGCATAGATGTGCCCCTTCAGAGTGTCCCAGCTTTTGCTAAGATGTCAGTGCACATACGTGTTAAATCATGGTTGCCTTGCTAAGAGTTGTCTCCTTGGATTAGTCATGTGAGTGAGAATAAAAAGGTTTCTGGCTTATCTATCAAACACCATCTGCTTTTGTCTTTCTTCCTCTTCCTTTTAACTGACAGGTGATATCTAGGCTTTTAAATATCTTTCTAGGAACAAAGTGTAAGTATTTTCAGTGAATTCCAGCTTAATATAGTTTCTTGACAAGTTGATCTTCTTTTTGATTACAGATCCAAATAGCTTATTTTTTCATGGCATACATAAAAGGAACAGGTCCTTCAACCTTTTCTTTGGCAAATATGGGTTTTTGTGGATCTATAAAGGACTCTCCTCTTTTGTAGGCTCCAGATACTTCACTAGGTCCTGCCAGAATTGTGCCATAGCATAAGCATTGATTTCTGTGGTGGTATTCACCTGCCAGGTATGGAGATGTCAGGACTGAGCTTCCAACTCACATCCAACTTACACTTCTCACCAACTCTTGTTACTCTCTGTGTAGAGAAACTGATTTTTTGAAAAGACAGCTCACAAAGGCTGTGCTCTGTATTTTCAGAAGACAGTCCATGGCATCCCAAGGAAGGTATGAAAGAGGGCCTTTAGAGGAGGCCTTATTTCTCTCCATAAGCTATAAAGGGTGACCATTTCAACTTAAGACACTTAAAATTTAAAAATACACTCATCAGCATGTATGTACACTTCTATGTATTTTTCATCTCATAGCATAAGTATATACTGTAAAATAAATATTTGGGGAATGATAGCTGCCAAACTAAGCCCCAACACAAACCTTTCAGTAGAAGCAAGGAATTCATTTGTTGGCTCATTTAAAAAATATTTTCTTTTTCCATTTTGTATTGCCATATGAAAGCACACTGGAATATTAGTGACCCTTTTAACAACAAAGAAACAGAAACAACTAGATAACTAGTTTAGAGACAGTAAAATACTTACTATTTCCGCTGATGTGTTGGAAATAGCTCACACAACTTCTTGGGAGAGCTTTTTTAAAGCTCTGCTAATAAGTTAAAACCATTTATTCCCCCGCATCTGGCAAAAAAAATGATGAAAGTTTTTCAAATTAATTACAATCTGGCTGATGTTCATATATGTACTTTTGCTAGAAAACTTTTTTTCTTTGGGGCTGAATTCTTTTGCCCTAAACAAGAAGTATGCACAGAATATTTCCTAATATTGCATATGTATTACCTAGTTATTGCAACATAACATCTGCTTTAAATAATAATTGAAATTGTGCCATGCTATCAAATATTGTTAATATATTCTCATTAGTCATGAAACCATTTCTTTAGCAATATGCAGATTGTCTGTATGCTTAATAGAAGACTCTCTTATTGGTGCGTAACTGTGATAATGTGCTGCATTAACTAGAGAAAGTGTTGACAGCTGTAGGATCTGTGGAAGAAAACAAATGTACATCAGTTAAATGTAATGGATAGACTTGATTATGCAAAACAAAACTCATGTTGGGGAATAGAAATGAGACTGAAGGAAATTCTCTAGTAATAAAATCCGAGTTAAGATTACCAAATGAGTTTTTGCCATGTCAAGTTCTATTTGCAGGGTGCTCAGAAATAAAATAATTGGAAAATTTAAAAAGGATATTTTTCTCCAAGTTATATTAAAAGTTTTCTTTTGGTGGCATGCAGCAGAATGGAAACTTTTGATGGGTGAAGAATTAAACAAAGAGAAAAAAAAAAGAAAGCAGGGCAGTTTGCTTCATGATAATATACGAGCAAAACAGGACTTTCAACTATTTGCTTTTCTGAGATCATCTATTTATGAAACCGAGCATGATAAGCACAGGAGAAAGCAGGAAGATTTTTCACTGCAGCTCCAGATACCTGACCCAAATATAGACTATCAGTAGGGTGAATATCTTGAAGCTGGCCTTGGAATCAAAGTTGGAGGATGTAGAAATTTTCAGTAGTTTTCTTAATGAAAGTAAGTTCAAGAAGACTGCAAGAGGAAAAATGTTTTATTATTAACTCTACTTGACATGTTTCATTCATTTATTAGCAATATCACAGAAGCTGGCTGTGTTCTTTGGAAAAAGAAAGAGACACATAAAAGGTTTAAGGGAGCAAAGTATGAGACTTTGAATTGAAGAGCCAGCTGTTTAATAATTTCTGTTAGATTTTCAATTGTGACATGCAGTCTCTTTGGGGGGTTTTACAGGAGGACAGAGATTTTTCTGAGATAGATTGAACACTAGGAAAAAATTGTGAATCTTCAAAGTGTTGGAACAAGAAAAAAATGCAGCTGAAGATAAAGACTGTCAAGAAACAGATTTTTATAATTTTCTTATCCAATTTTGCATGTGGTAATGTGTAAGTATAGTGTATAAAATAAATAATAAAAAGAAGAAGACTATCAGAGAGAACTTTGGAAATGTTGGGAAGAGTAGAAAAATCATAGATATATATTCCAAAGTCTACTCTGTTTGTTCAGATAAGAAGTTATCCTATCTGATTTGCTGCTGTTGCCTTATCTCATCACACTGTCTGCACCTGCCTTCAGGTGATGCTGGCTTATCCTGCTATTTCTGATTTCAAAACCAACCTTGCCTGCAGTTGGATGGATAAATGCATGGGAAAGATAGACAGTTTCGTCTTTATTTAAA
Organism: Nothura maculosa; assembly: GCA_032353885.1. Lineage (NCBI taxonomy): Eukaryota > Metazoa > Chordata > Aves > Tinamiformes > Tinamidae > Nothura > Nothura maculosa. The sequence continues at coordinate 1,035,799 of JAUBOD010001106.1, read as the reverse complement.
TACATTTGACTCATTCTGTCTGTATGCTGGCAGTGGCTCTTCTCCTGCCACCCTGGCATGCTGCAGACTCAATGGTGTCCACAACTGAGCACATGGCAGCTCAGTTTCTCTCAAGAATATAGTTTAGGAGACATTTACTCTCCTATGACACAAAAGAGCAGTTGGTATGGGCTGGGCAGGATATGTTCACACCAACTCTGAGGCCAAGGTCTGCTCCATAAAACTGAGTTGTAGAAAAAAACAACTCCTCTTTTTCTATCATGGAAAAAAATTTAATTATATCAGTAATCACTGAACCGTCAGCTCCTTCAGCAATCACACAGTCAAATGGGGACCAACAGGAGGCAATCAGAATCTGCCACCTGCTTCTGCAGTGGGGTATCTGCAAGACCTCACAAACTCCCTCCTTAATTCTGCTCTTCTAGGAGAAATCAAGGTGTATACACAAGTGCTTTTGGAAATGTACATTGTAAGAGCGTTGGAAATGTTAGAGTAGGTGTTTATTAAGGTTATCCGCAGCAAGTACATTTTCAATTTGAAAAGGATAAAAAGCAAAGCTGGAAGTCATGCAGGCACCAACCTGACTAATAGGCAGGAAAGAGAAAATGACAATGATCAAAAGTCACCGATTGATGGACCCTTAGGAAACTACAGGCACAGCTGTGGAGAGGACCAGCCTGGACTTCGCTGCTCATAAGAAGGCAAAAATCTTTCTTATTGGAGAGGAGGAGGGGATGTGATCATCTATACTCAGATTTTGTGTAAGCTCTGGTAGCATTATGTCTGAGTGTTGTGGTAGGCAGCGCTGTGTCTCTAGCAGTCTTATACCTCAAGGCATCTCTTAATGTACATGGTCTTGTCAAGGCAGAACTAGCACAGTATGGGGAAATCTCATATAAAGTTATGCCTGTGATAAGCTTGCTAGGTCTATAGTGGGAAGGAGAAACTTTCTAATACTTTTTTTGGGAGGAGTGGGGTGGGGAGCATTTCTTGTGGACTTTGGTTCCATGCTGTGCTGAGATAGCACAGCATTCATTCAGTGAAACTGTGATTGTATTTTCTGAAACAAGCTCATCTGAGCTTAACTTTAACCATACTATATTATTTCTCTCCCCCAAAATGCTAACATCAAAGTTGAGCCTTATATTTACTGTTGTCCTTCTTGCTTAATATTAAGCTTCCTCTCTCCACTATTGATACATACTATCTCCCAAAATTCTGTTCTTGATTTCAGTAGGAAAATTACAAACTATACCAATGAACATAATATATATTCTATGATTTTATCAAAGATAAGCAGGAAATTAACATAAGAAAATTCACTATCATATCTTATTTGAAAAGTGGAAAGTGTTATTTATTTTAAATGACCAATTCACTTTGACATTCAGGTCATTTCCTCATGGATTTCACTCATTCTCTCTCATACTCACTTTCAAATCCCAAGACACAGATCTGAGTGGTCTGTCCAGAACTGCTTGTGTGTGACACAGAGGAAAAGTGACACCAACTATTGAGTTGTAAATATCACCTTAATTCTTCTTTCTTGGCACTGAAAAACTAGGTTTTAATAACTAGGTAACAACTTCTACAATTTCATTTCTTGCCTCAATGTTGCTGACTTCACACTCCCTAAGATGCAGCTAAGTTTTGTTCTTGTTTCTGTATTTTTGATGCTCTCACAACTACATTGTGCCTTCCAAGTGGGACAAGAAGAGAGATGCCATCACCTCACTCTGGTGTTACCTTGTTGTCACCTTCCCATGCTGAGCATACAGGTCCTCTGCGTACAAGTCATCTTTGCTGTGGCCTTATCAGATCATGGACCTGCTGATCAAGAGGTGGACAGGGACATATTCCTGAGTATGTACCAGCTTATTGCTGTCAGTCACATTCTTTGTCATTAATATATGCTGTTCTTTTTGTCCTTGCTCTGTATAGTGTCTTCTAATGTTTTCACCACAGATATTCCCATTTGTTCTCCATTCATACCAATCAATATTTCTGTTAGCATTTCCACAAATTAATGCTTAGGACCACATTCTCTGGTTCTGATTTTCATTGTAATTTTCCCCCTCTATTTCCAGTGTTTCTAAGTGTTTTGCTTACGTAATCTTGTGCTTCATCATACACTTAGTTTTTGCATCAGCTCAGTGTATGATTTCAAATATTCTCGCTATTCAAGTAATTAAAAAAACCTCTCAATTGAAAAATCTAAGCTGATATATTGGAAATTTTCATCTGGACAAAAGGGAAAAAAGACAGAGTTATCACAGCTTATGAAGTAGGCTTGTTCTCTCTCTCACGGCTCATTGGTAATGTAAATTAATAATGATGTAAATTATATAGTTAGTGTCAGTGAACACGCAAGATTTATATCTCTTTGATGGGTCTCCTTTTTACAGAGATTGTAATGTCTTTGTGACACAGGGCATCTTTCTGGGTTAAAATGATGGGGTAAAATGATGGGGTAAACCCTGGCTCCTTTCAGACCAATTGCAATGCAGAGCAGTCTAATACAAACTTCAGATTTTGTAAGAACTTCTTCTATTTTGAGAGGTTGCTATCGAGCTCAAATTATTCACCAGGGTACCCCAATCTGTTTAAAAATAATTTTACTGTGTTATTAATAAATGAAAAATATCATAATTTATTATCAATATATGATTTTGTAGAACTACCACTAAATTATTGGATATATTATACATCTCTATAAGGATTGCAAAATAGCCAAGTAGCCATCACTGTCTTTTAGTTCTGAATATGCTTATGCTCCTGTTCCTAAATGCCCCTCTATGCTTTTTTTTTTTTTTGCTATCAAGCTTCATGAAAATAGGTGTCTACCCTGGAATCCATTTGTTTAGAAACCTCATTTGTAAGATCATTCTAGTACATAAAAACACATGGGAGTTGATTGAGATAAAATAAATAAAGCTTTATATCACCATAGTGTAATAAAAACTGCCAAATAACAGTGATCCCCAGAATGCCTTAGAGATCTCCATCCTGTAGCTGGGAATGCCATTATTAGGTTGATCATTTTTGTTCCTTCTTTTAAGCTCCTCAGTCCAAGTAAATACAGTGTATGTATTGCAATGTAGCTAATTAAGCATAAAGAGTTCAGGAAATTTATTCAACTAATGACTAAAATATCATCTAATGCTTCAAAACACCGTGTTACATTTTATAGGAGCATAATAAATTGCTGAAGCAGCAAATAATACTGACAGCTTCAAAAGTAATCATGTTTTCAACAAATCAATGAAACCATTAGTAATTAGAATAACAACTGGACAATTAATTACTTTAAATTCTCTAAGACACTTTTTCATCATATTGCTGTTTGACAGATGTTCATAATATTGCTGTTTGACAGATGTTCATTGAGTATAAGCTGTTAATTCACTGCTCATATAATTCTGCTTATTGGTGCTCCCTTATTCTGGCTCATTAGACATGAACAAGAGCAGTTTATTTGTTGTACTGGATTGTATCACTGCATGGTGTGAAAATTGTATGTCTCATTGAGTAGCTACTCTAGTATAGGTCATAACGTACATAATGCCCCATGCATTGTGAAGTATTCTGGACTCATATTCGCAATTTGCCTTCTGCAATGAAATTCCAAGTCAATATTTTGAAAAAGTTCCTGCTTTGAAATCACTAATTTATTTACATGCAAGGGCAAATACTCTGCTAGTTTACACTGGCGTTACTCCATTGCCTATCTCAGTTGTGAGTCTTGTCATTTGACTGCAGGTGTACCAAGGAGAATGGAAAAAATGAAAGGCAGAGAAGGAAAAGGGGTGACAGCTAAAATAATTAAAAATCATAAAGGGCTTTGAATTGCTACTTCACACAGCCCACCAGTAGTTCCATGCACAGTTCTACTCATTGCACAAGTAAATTTTTCCAATAACAGAAAAAAATTGCAAAGAAAATTAGAAACTTTCACTGAGACCACATTGAGCTACACCAGCTGTGTCTATGTCCTTTTCAATTTAATTTATATGTATAACATTAGAATGGTACAAACTCACAGAACTACAAGGAAAACAAAGACTCTATTTATAGCACCAGTGAAAGCAGTATAGAATATTTTTGATGAATATAACTCTTTGTTAAATAGATATAGTTTCAGCAAAACAAATATTTGTTGAGAATGTTTTGAATTCTTCAAAGATTTTTAAGAGAAAGCACAAAGTGAATGTGCTTCTATTTGGTAGAGAGTGAAAAGCAAAGTGAATATGCTTCTACTTTTTGGCAGGAAAAAATGAATATGCATGTAAGTGAATGACTTGACAAAAAAAATGGCAAATGAAATTCAATATAGATAAATGTAAAGAAGTGCACATGGGGAAAAAAACCCCTGTCTTGTCATTGTATAAAATTACACATTCTGAAGTAGTCATTACCACTGAGGAAGCAGACCTTGCATTTGATAAGCTATGATAGCTATAAGAAAACAAGCTCAACAACCATCAGAAAGCAGATCAAGTATTAGGAATTTTTAGGAAGGAAATACACAAGGAGAAATATAATCTTCCAGCTGTATAAATCCATGTTTTATCCAATGGTTAATACAGTGCGTACAGCCCTCATTCTTTTATCTTTAAAGTATACATCAGGACCAGAAAAGTGGAATAGCTCACGTATAGTATAGCAGAATTCTGCCAAAATTAAGGACCATTAAATGCAGCTAATCGTAGCCAGGTTCAACTGAAAGGACCCCATTCTTCCTGAAATGAGTAGCAGACCTGTGAAACTATTAGCTGGGGGCAGCAACTCTCTGTATGCAACTCTTAGTGGCTGTGCTGGTGATTTTTGTATCAAAAAACTACCTTTTGGGGCAACTAAAGTGACTATTAAAATTTTTGTATAGATGAATATATGTGTAGCCACCTTTTGTGACAACTAAAGTCCCAACTAAATTCAAACACTCATGTATCCTAATGTTGGCCTTCATGAGATCAGGTCCTTTATTTTGCAGACTTAATTGCTATTTATGATTTATTCCTTTTTTTTTAAATGACAACAAAATCACAGAATCTTCGGGATTGGAAGGGGCCTCTAGAGATCATCTAGTCCAACCTTCCCGCTCAAGCAGGCACACCTAGAGCATGTGGCAAAGGGTAGCATCCAGGCGGGTTTAGAAGACCTCCAGAGATGGAGACTTTATAACCTCCCTGGGCAGCCTGTTCCACTGCTCTGTCACCCTCATGGGAAAGAAGCTCTTCCTCACCTGGAGATGGAGACAAAAAGAGAAAATAATTTGTCTTTCCTCATATTTGATACATTCAGTATTCAAAACAAGATTTCACCCACACACTCTGCTTGTGTTTCCAGGTCTGTCTGAATATATGTAACTGTATATGACTGTGGTGATTGCTTTAGAGTGGAGTGAGGAAGTCAGAGCACTTGGCTTCTGTTCACAGTTTATTTGTTATGAAGTGAAATTGAGGTCATTAAACTACTGTCTTTGTGCTTATCAGTTTACCTATTTGCAGGTAGATGTAAGGAAAGTCCTCAAAGTGGGACAACAGAGGTATGAGGTGTTTTCGTTTTCTTTTATTCTTCCTAGATGTGCTTACTACTTTTGATGAGATGCAACCATCTTTCTGTTTTCCTTTCTTTCTCATATTGTCTTTTATCAGCAAATTATAAACCTCTTACTGAGCTCTTAAAAAAAAAAAAAGTGAAGGCTAAGATAAACAAATATTATATATGTAAAACAATTTTAAGAACATCCTTTCTTTCAATAGCTTAGTACAATACAAATTCCATAGATTTTCTTTTCACTTGGAAAACCACAGAAAAAGTCTGTTGCAAAATCATAAGATAAGCTATCACTATTTTTTTTTAGATTTTTTTAGAACTACTGGCTGTGTTTGATGGCTCTCTGACCTTAGCTCTCAAAGAGTAAATATAGTTGAGTCAATACTATTGCCAATATTTGAGTTAAAATGAGAAGTTTATCTCTGAACAAAATAGTAGTAGGATTCATTGTAAATAGGTCTTCTAGCTGTATATGCACTAAAAAAAACCTTCCATAATATAGTAAAAATTCACACTCATCTTTCCTCGTAGACTGCCATAATTCACACAGGGAGATACGAGCTTTCTAGGAGAAATTTTTGCTTTCTCCTCTGGATTTTTAGTAAGTATGAACATTTTCTTGACATTCATGGATTTTACTCCTGTGAGAAAAAATCCTGTACAATCTATGCTGACTGTCCAAAACTCCATGTGGCTCATCAGATATTTGCAATACTGGAAAGTACTGACCACATACTGACTATCACAGGTGATGTGTCCCAAGCTTGGACTGAGATAAGCAAATAGACTTTCAAAAATACCTCTGAATTGTGCTGTTCACATCTCCAAAACAAAACTTTCCAAATCTATAAATTTCTTTGTTTAAGTAAATATCTCATCTCATGATGTACCAAACAGTATCTAAGTTATGACAAAATCTTTTAGAGTTACTTGTCAGTGGTAACAATGGAATCCGAAAGAGTTACGTTTGGAAGCATTTACTAGGCAGAGAGAAATTACATATACTGTAGCCTTTAAATATTTTGATTTTGTGTTTGGTGTGTATAATTTTTCATATGTCTGCAAGTTAGTGAAGTTCAGTGCTAGCAATCTGCCAAAGGAGATTCTAAGAAGGGTTATTATATTTGCTCAGCCTCTCTCCATCATCTTTGAGAGGTCCTGGAGAGCAGGGGAGGTGCCCAAGGACTGGAAGAGAGCCAACGTCATTCCAGTCTTCAAAAAGGGCAAGAGGGAG
>JAUBOD010001106.1:1001706-1014833 GCA_032353885.1 Nothura maculosa | reverse complement strand
CTATCAGCTTTATGCACATGCTCCTTTCATGAGAATGGAGGTAAGTAATTTCCTTTCTTTTTTTCTATTTTGGACCACTTGCCTGAAAAAGTCATCTGTTGCTTCCAGTTTTCCCAATTTTGCATGGTCTTTTCTCTCAGCATCTTCCTTCTTTTTCTGGCCGCCATGATGAGTGAGTTAGGTAAAACACATTATTTCTAACTTCACCATCCAACCATTATCCCAAGAAGGTGGCAGAGTTGCTCCTTTCTTTCAGTGTGGCACCACGAGCAGTAGTAGCGTCTTAGCACTAGTGATATCAGCTCAAAGCAAACATCCCCAACCACCAGTGAAACTTGGACAGACTTCAGAAAACAAGGCACACCTCATTCCTGTTTTAAACACTTGGCGCATCAAAAGCAACTGAACTCATAAAACCTGAACCCCCTTGTATCCATTAGATTATCCTCCAAGAGTATTAATATAGAGAAAATTGATAAGGGCACAAAGCATATACCAAAATGTTGAGGTTTATAACCTGTTATTATTTTTATACTTTTCAGACAGTAGTATCAAGTTTATTTGCTATGTTATAACCGATAATGAAACAACAGCCGTCTGACAGGGATGCTAAACATTTCATGCTGTATATAATCTAACCAAGACCTGTTTCCTACCTTTCATGTAGGGATGTCTCTTAAAGAGAATATTGATATGCTTGTTTTCAGTATTTCTCATGATCAAGTATGATTCTTGGTTTGTACCAGAAACATCACTGATAACGCAGTAATGTGAATGAAAACTATAGAAAAATTATCCATGAACAAGCCCTTTGAGTACTGCCCAACCTCAAGCACGACAATTTACCAGAATGCACAGAAAAAGATAATATAATAATGTGAACTTATATGAAGAAATTACATTCATCGTGGTCCTTGAAAATGTTATCTCTGGCAATTTATTTAGAGACAGAAACTTTTAGAGCAGTAGCTTGTTTTTCTCTTAGATGTCTCTGCTTTCCTTTGACCATAATCCCCATGTTCAGAAGGATACCTGGAGAAGAGGGCAGAGAATTCCCTATGTCTCACATAAGGCTAAGCATCCAGCTTCTTTCTATATGTTACCCCCTATATGTTACAACCTCACCACGCCACAGACTTTAACAAAGCCAACATTTGCTGCTTTGGTTGTGAGAGACTGACATGACAAAACAACAGCAACAAAATTCAGTTTTCAAAACTGAGTATTTGTACACAGAACAAGTAAGCAACTCAGGCTCTCTCTGCCTACACAGTGATTGCATAAGTGTGAGTGTAGAGAGATGTACTGCATCTCTGCTATAGTTAGCAGCACGCAGTCTGCTTTTCCAAAGTGTAGTGTTTGCAACAGCAATGCCGTTTCCCCTGAGATTTTGCTACTTCCTCATGCGTTCCTGAGAGGCATTGCGGAGATAAGAGAGCGCAGCAAATAGGCAATTTTAATTGCTAGGGCAAGAGGCTCATCACATCCATAAAAGAGTGCAGAGATTTCCCTTATGATGGTGACGCAGATCACAGCTCCTTTCTTCAACCACGTGAGGGTTTGCTGCTTTCCTACAGAAGTTAATAGGAGGAGCTGAGCCTCCTAAAAGCAGGCAAACAAAGGCTTCAGAAGCTTTGCACTGCTCACCAGAGTATTTGTGCTGCTGTTTCTCTTTTTGCAGCCCAGGGTAGACAGAGATGGTGAGAGAGAACCCGGTATGATTCCCATACTGCAAGTGGAGACCTGTAACAAAAAAAAGACCAAAAAGACTTATCAAAAGGTAACAAGACTGCAGAAGTCAAAACCAGGCATACACACGCTACTGCCTGATGCCTCCACTTTCTGTGTGGGCTCAACAACTGCAGCTCAGGGTCCAAGCACCCCAAAAGCTTGGAAAGAGTCAAACTTAAGATACTTGCTGGTTTATTTGGCCATAGCATGATCAGATCTGTTATACCAATCATTTTGCACTGTAAAAGCAAGGGCATGGGCTGTTCCCTAATATATATCCCAGAACTTAATCTAAGTTTGGAATTGAATGTGTTTTTGTGAGTGTTTTGGAAGACAATGATCTGGAGGCAAGAACGGGCTCCGAAATCTGTGCAGCTGACATGCTGCACACACATGACACCCTGTGCCTGAGATGGGATCCAAGGCCAGCTCTCCCATACTCCAATCTCAAGGACAAAGAGGTCACCAGAAAGAGCATTAACATTTCTTTAACTGTTCCTGTCTGGTAAATAATTCAGAGTAGGCAATGAGTCACATAAACTGACTCACACAACTAACCTGAAGTCGTAGCTGTGCTTTGATATTTACTCCTGCACCTTTAATAAAGTTCCTTCCATATATATACTGTTCAACTGCTACTGTAGGAAATAATGAAGAAGTAGAGTTAGGTATAAAAAACATAAGGGAAGATTGTAAAGGTAATTGCCACATTCCTGGAAGGTGTCTAGCTAAATATCATAGCAGGTGTCAATCTGACTGGGCTGCCATGATTCAGGAGGATGGATTAGGATGGCAGTTTTGGGAAAAGGACGTTTTCATAACAAGAACCTGATCAAGTTCGTGGGCAAGGTGGAAGACTCAGAAAGATGCCTGTAGTGAAGCAAATAGTGAAGCATGGCTATGAAAAACAAGTGAGAAGCAAGGAGAACATCATTCTTCAGACTTTGTGGGGGAAGACTTTTGTTTATGCTAAGAGAATACAGATTTGCTTTTAACTGTTCAATAAAAGCATGTTATACTTTCATGGAAAGAGTTATAAAATTCAAAATGATTAGATTTTCTGCATCAAAACTTCAAGGCTTTCAAATGACAACATCAAGAGATATATGTAATAGATTTTTTTTTCTAAAAGCTACAGATTCAGTGCTGACCTTACTTTACCAATGACTACCTGACTTACTTCCCTCCTTTGATTTATATGCAACATCCTTTTCCATTACTCACTTGGTAAAATCTCACATGGGCGTGTTAGTACTTGCTCCCAGCCTTCATCATCTCACTATTGAGGCCAGCTCCCCAAAATAATCAACAAAAATAGTCCATTTCTCTCATTTGTATAACAACAAAACCTGTGCCTTATCTTCATTGTGATTCCTACAGAAATTTTGCAAAAACTCGCTGATGGTATTCTGAGCCCTTGAGATTCATCTCATCTAATTTTAGATGTCTGTAAAGAGGATGTATTGATTTGAGATCTCTTTGCAATCTATGGAGAGAAATGGATACTGCAGGGCATGGCTCCACTACAAAGTGAGTGTGCATTTTTAGAATGGTCATTTTATTGTGCATCCTTCCACCTGGTATAATTTATACATCATCTCTTATTGTGTTGGTATTCTCTTTTTAAGGCTATATATTCCTAAGGACAGAGATCATCTTTTTTTTTCTGTGCTGGTGTAAACAGTAGTGCAACAGGATCAAAACCGAAGCTATTGCATTAGGCACTCACGTGCCTAAGAAACAGCAACAAAAGCTCACAGCAATGTGTACAGTTTAAGTGAATTATGTATCTCTTTTTCAATCTCATATAATAATTTGGGCACGTTAGAGTTTCTAGATGCAAGATATACATGGGACTTAAAAAGATTCAGAGTTCAAAAAATCTGGTGCTCTGGGTCCTTCTTTCTTGTGACAGTGACCACAAGAGAAAATCTATGTACATAAAAAGGAATCTTGCACAACACTCACTCTACTACAGTTGATGAAAACAGCATTAAGGTGAAACAACCTGAAAATCAGAAGATAAAATAGTAAAATAAAGAATTTTTTTCCCCCTGAATAAATCATTGCATACAATCATATGTCACTCTGGCTACCGGATGAAAAAAGTTTCCTTTACTCCAGGAAATTTGAATTTTAGGCTGTCCAGCGTAAGTTTTATGACACACATTATTGAAATGCATTTCAGCAATCCCTACCTAATATTCCATTCAGTCACTCATTTTATTTTTATTACATCCTCCATACAAGTGCAACAGAGAGTTTGACAGCAGAGCACACTTAATTAAAAGCATAGCTAAGTAAATATGATTGAGTTTTATAAGCGATAAGACACCTATCATTTTAATCATACACTGAAATACAGTCCACTCAAAGGAGGCATAGGTTGTTATCTGGAAAAACTGGAGAAACCTTCCTACTTTTGTTTTTGCCCAGTTTCAATAGATATGCTAAAAAAAGTACCTCATATACAATGCATAAAGTACTGAGCATCTGGTGCTTAATGTTCAAATAACTAATTACGGAAAAATAATTTCATGTGTCTTCTAAAGCAGGCTGCAAAAGTGGGGCATAACAGCCAAAATCCAATTCCTCTTTCAGGCAAAAGAACGAAATTAACACTTTCCCCTCCTCCTTTCCCTCACAAGACAGAAAACTTGCTTTTCATCATGGAATCTTCATCAGCACAGTAATATTGTCCTTTTTTTTTCTAATTATATGAATTGCACTTGTGTTTTTATCATTCTGCTACATCTCTGGATACTACAGTTATGTATTCCGTGAGATGTACAAGAAATGAGCTGGATAATTAAGGGAAAGCTGAACCAGCTGCAAACACAGATTATGTACATTCATTACACTATAGTAAGAAGACGCTGTGTATATGTAAAGCTCTGTGTTTTGTGGCCATGCACATCGTTTTAGCTCTCGTTCCTGTGCTGGGATGTGTTTGCCAAGGTTTTCATGTCTAGGCAGAGCAATGCTGTCACTTTGGGGACTCCACATGACCAGAGAGCTCTGCGCTGGTGGGCTTTAGGGCAGTACTTTGTGTCTTCATCTGTAAGTTGTATCTGTCTCACAGTATGAGCACGAGTGCCTAGCCACTGTGGCCCTGATCCTTAGAAGAGCCATCATGCTAAGAATAAATAATAAATGGCATTTAAATGATTGTGGTACTCATTAAAATAACTCCTTTCTTGCTAAGAATGTAATTTCTCACCATAAATGACAATTCCAATAAACAGACCATACACCCCTTATATGTGAAAGAAAAAAATACCAAAATTACTTACTAAATTGCTGTTTTACAGGTGAATGAAAGCTTAGTGCATTTGCACTTGACAGCTATTGCTGTTGTCATGAAATGAATTTGACATTTAAATGTCAAAATTATTTATGTCGTATGCTATTCTAACAAGATTTACATTGTCTCTGACCACTCTGGTATGTCCATTCCTATTGTTTTGTGTTTCAATATTTTAATTGCATGGGGGATTTATGGCTGCAAGGTGCTTTATGGCCATTATTATCCCTATACACTTTGGAGGGTATTGAGAAAACAGTCCTCAAGCACCTCTGCTCAGTCTGCTCAGGTCAAACTCTCTCCTCCCATGTGCACTTTTCTTTTATCTCAGCACCTTCTTTCTCCTTTTCCCATCACTCCTCCCTACACATTTCTTTATTTGGTGGATATTTCATAATCTGGGAGTCTTCTGGGAAGTCAAGCAAAATGTTCATCTCCTGGTACTTGGGCAGATGTTCTTACCACCACAAGCACACAAAGCACTGAATGCGACCATACTGATGCCTCTGATGCCCCATGCAAGAAGAGACAGATAGATCAAAGATGTCCATCCAAAAAGTTGATTTAGAACACACTCATTTTTGACAGAAAGAATTCAGAAGCCACTGCTGCCATCACAAATTAATTGTGTTTCTTTGCATGTATCATTTGTTACACATTTAAAGCAACTTTGCTTCCCAACTGGACCTTGGGTCTATCAGGAGGAAATAGTTCAGGAGGAAATAATTTCCATGCATTTTTTCTTCTTGTACCTTTAAAAACAAGCCCTATTCAATGATTTAAAGGGAGAAATATATCTCCTCCAATGTGTTTTCTCATAGTACTGTGTATGTAGCTTTTAACTGCATTTCTTTCTACTTCATTTAAATAAAATATGGCCTTTGTAACCAAGAAGATAATTAGTAGCTGGTGGAAGCTCATTTGTAATTATGTTGAGATGAAACTACTAATTACTACATTGCTTCATATATACAATGTTTTTCCTCCAAATCCCCATGGATTCCATCAGAGATGCCCATGAATTCTGCAGTAGTTCTTCAGTCAGTGAACACAGTTATGAGAGACAGGAGATCCCAGCAGCCCTTTGTTGCCTTTCTGTCAATACAGCAAAAAAAGGAAGAAAAAAGGCTTCTCAGTGGTGAGGAAGTTACTCTTCTCTACACCATAATTTTGATCTAAGTTAATTAATTGCTGGGATTCATAGACCTTGTTTTACACTTCCCCAGCTATTTTAAATGCTATGGGTTCGGTAAAAATTTTTTAGTCATTTCTGAGGCCATCCATAAAATCTTCAGTCTTACCCCTAATTAACAATTTCTCATGTTAAATACTATGATGTGCTTGCTACTAATTGTATTTCTTATATGGCTTTGGGGGAGATGATTGGATTTTCTCTAGAAGATAAAGGAAAAACATCATTAGTAAGAGGCACCTCAGCCTCTATCCTCTCTCCCAGTGCCTTCCCCAAGGTCTGTGAGGTCTCACCTCTGGGGGTATTTCTGGAACAGTTATGTATGACATATTAATGTCACCAGATAGAATCAAAGTGTCATATCTACAGAAGACCTATTGAAGAATCCTTGTGGTTCAACATGAAAATGAATAATACTGGAGCATGTCTACAAAAAAGCTAGACATGCCTAAGTTCAAAACTCTCCAACTCTGTAAGTTATTTTTTCTTCTATTTATAGAAATATTGGTTGAATTTCTTAGTCCCTAGTTTTCAAGTATGGTGTCTTTTGGATTTTTTTTCTGCTAATTTACAAAATTTTGCTTCCAAAAATTTGTTTCCATATAAACAGCTGTGAATATTGACAATTTTACATGATGATGTTTCTTCTTTCTTTTCATAAGAGTGACTCTTATTAAGTGTGTTTTCTATGCTGATTTCTCTATGAAATCCTTTTTTTTTTCCACTGTATTTTTAAGTGTAGACAACAGAGCTACAGATGGGATTGTATGTGTGATGCAGAGAATGAACACCAGGCTCCTCCTGCTGTTTGTTACCATTTGTCCTATGTAATACCATTTGCCCTGAAAGCTATTACATCACATCAGCTAATCACCATGATGTTTAATGCGCTTTCTGTATCCCTACCTTGAAAAACAAAAAATGTGACAACTTTTTGCCTTGTGAGGTCTTCTTTTTTTCCCTTGAATGGTGGCAACTATCTGATAATTTATTTCATGGAGTTATTTAGATGACCATCAAGACGGTTGTGATTCATTCACTCAAAACAGGCATTAATGTTAATTTCTATATCCTAGTCTATCCTACTGAGCTTCCAGCTACTTCTGCAGAAGGGCACAAATCCCTCGCGGATCCACTGGATGCCATGCACACCTCAAATCATTGCAATGTGGGGGCCAATGTTTAGGCAACAATCATTTATATGCCTATTCTATGAAGAGCTTAACTGCTTTCTAGGCATCATTGGCTATCGTAGGACTTTAGCCATCTAAAAAAACACACAGCAACATTTTAGGTTTCCTAATCCAAAACTGAAATGGGCCCAAAGGCCATTTCTTTTATCTCAGATCAGCATACCTCCGTTTTTCTTTCAAGTTACTGGCTGTAGACTGGAAATAGAGTCCAGCAATTACAATACTCCTGGGCAAAGATCTGTTGTTCTCCAGGCTTGAGATCATTCAGTTTTTATAGTCCCAAAGATAAAATGTTACAAAATTACCAGAGAACACATGATATTTCATTAAGACTGGAAAATGTAAGAGCATTTTTCATGTTTCTTTGCAGATAAGGACCACTTTTATCTGTTGAATACATTTGCCTACAAAACATCATTGGCAATGTTGTCAGTGCTGCCTAGTTTCAGGCCATAGCTGGGATTTCACTTGCACACTGTCTGCTGTATAAGTAATGTGTCTTGGGTATTTTAACATTCCAGGCATGTGACTCTGAGTTTCAGAAATATGAGTATTATCATTTTTTCCACCCGAAATGAACAATATCAATTTCTTATGTTTATATTCTAGGCTGCTAACACTGGTATATAATATAGCAATTAAATTTTTGTCTCTCTCTACCAAATGTTGTCATAATCTTTGGCCTTCATGGTCTTATTAATAGGGCAACATGACATTCTGCTTCTCTCTCACAGTTCCTTGCAAAATAATAGCAGTTGTGATTAATACTGGAAAATATGACAGCCTTTTACTTTTGCTTGGACTGTGAAATTCATATTCAGGCTTTATTCTTGGCTAAAGACAGAATATGCTGCAGAATCATCCTATATTTGTGAGCCAGAGTTTAACTATATTTCTGGTTACTAGATTTGGATATAATGTCTGTAATATTTTACACACAATTTAACATATTGCTCACTTTCCTTATTTCTTTTCTTTCTATTTTTTATCTTTCCTTTGTATTTATTTGTGAACATCTCAAATCATGATGTTTCAGTGCATAGATAAAAATCAGTGTCGTCCACACTTCCACACATTTTTTTCTACATTGTATAATAGAATTTTTATGCCTTAATGGAGTGCTAATAAGTATTGTAGAAATGTTTTATCTGATACTTGTGGCATTTCACATAAAAGATTATAAGCTTTTCTGGCTATGCCAGGTACATGTGCACTTCATTTTAGGAGATGTCACTATGAAATATTTATGAAGGGTAGTGAAATGATTGTGAGAAAAAAAAATCATTGCTGTAATGAGAACTGCTTTATTATTTAACTTCTTTCAACTCCTTTTATCCAAGTTACCATGTTAACAGTGCCTGTCATAGATGCTTTACATTAGCATACTCATGGTGGGATCCATCTGCCAAAATGTGTCCACAAGTTAGACATGCAATTCTATGTCATCCTAGCCTCCCTGTATTGCCATTTGAGAGAAATAGAAACCTCCAGAGGAATATTAACTTGAAACTCCTATTTTATGATGAAGTGAAAAAACCTTCAGAATGTAACCACCCTCACCGAGTACAAAGCAACTCTAGAGTCACCAGCTTAAATTCAGATATGTAAATTTTTACATCTCATTTACCCAATAATAAGGGACAAAGGGACAAAATATGATAACCCAGATCCAAAATGTGGGAATTATTTATAGACAGCTACACACTGATCTGATCCCAAGGATTTCTGCCTTAAGCCTATCAGGCATCCAGTTTTACAGGCAGGGAAATGGCTGTGCGCTTCTCCAAGAGAATAGCCAAGAACAGTAGTGCAGCCACTTGGCTTAAGGCTTTTGCTGGGCCCTGTGGTGAATTTGCAACCCTAGATGCCATTTCTTGTCCCTGTAGCTGTTCCCACATTTCTGTAACATTGCTGATGACACATGTAGACTGCTTTCAAGAATGTCAAGCCCAAGAGCACAAGCTGCAGTGCCCAAACATAAAGCAAAACAAGTATTAGGAGCCAAATCCTTAGATGAAGTTTTGAGAAACAAAATGCGGGTGTAATAAACACTTCTGCTTGCTGAGGAAAAACAGACTATCTTAATCTTTCTCCCCTGTGGTTTTATGTATTTACTGAGACAAGAGATCTTGTTTCAGTCCCTCAGCTTGCCAAAACAACCCTAACTGGCATGATAAGATTTTGCTTCCATGAAAATAGCCTCAAACTTATTCCTTCCAAATGAGCAAAGTGATTGTACTTTAGATGATCCAGGAATGCTGAAAATTCTATTTTCTATTTTTTGCACATTTTTAAGCTGCAGATCACATATGGAATGCAGAGTGTCAAGTTTTGCTGTGGGAAGGGGGCTTCTGAAGAGTGGCAGGTAGGAAGTGGGAGTACAGCAGGCACCCGGAGTCTCTGCTTAAGGCGAACATTGTCGTTCCCAACTCCTTGGGCCAGCCTGGTCCCAGCTGAGCTGCTAAGGTGAAAGGCACAGAGGCAAAGCCTGCAGAGCTGCATGGTGAAAAATCATGGATTCTGCCCTTTAAAGCAGTTTGGGGGAATATCAATTTATTTTCAGATGTTTCAAGTGTGTTGGCACAGATATGCAGTGAATCATGCTGCCTAAAAATACATTCCTTATATTAATGAAGGATAGTTTCAATCTTATGTAATATTACATACTGCAGTTCTATCAGGACATTGTTGCAGTCTTTAGGTCTTAGAGCTAAACAGCTTGCAGAAATGTTTTTCTTTTAGTTGTGGGTTTTTATTTATTTATTTTTGGTTAAAAGATCCTAAAGATCCTAGGGATTTTACTGCTGAGCAAGGAGGTCTGCTCTATGTCTTTGGCAAATCTATATCTTTTTGGTGGCCAACCTGAGATCAACCATTTACTTGGCTCAGAGAGCAGGAAGCAGTTCCCAATGCTCATTGTGCAGTGGTAGCATTAAATCTGTATGAAGGGTTTATACTCATATCTAAGGATCTTACATCTCTGTTTTTGTCATCACAATGTTCCTATGGAAGACAAAATTACATTAATTAACAATTTAGCTGTAAAGATTCTAGATATTGGAAAAAAAAACCCATAAAATTGCTCCAGGTTACATAGGAAGTGTATGCATAAAATACAAATTAAATCATATTTGCTGTAGCCCAAGCTAGTCCCTTCAAAATCTACTGTCCTTTAAGTTGGTGACTTCTTGGTCCCATGTAGATAAGCCTTAGAGATAATGGCAATCAGATACTGCAGTTTTGTCTTTAAATAAATCCTACTCCTCTTTAAAGCTGTATGAACATGAATCAAAGATAATATATTTGCCCTGCACACCTGAGTGGAAATGCTCTATCAGAGTCAGGAGGTGCCATTGCTATATTCTATGCTAGGGACAGACCTTATAGACAGTGACAAAAAAAACCCCAACTGTTTACATGGATATCACTCTCTTCAGTGGTTTGCTATTACCATTTCTTGGGAAAACTTACCACCTCATTGATATGCTTTTATTCTTCTTCTAGATATGTGGAGATGGCCCTGTTCATGTGTCATCTCCTTATCCAAGGCTCCTTTCCTTGAGTCATATTGCTTGTGCCCTCCAAGTGTCATGTCCCTCATATATAATAGCAAGGAGAACTGTCAAATATGCATGAACTAGAGGCACATGACATACACAAGTCAGGCACATGACATACACAGGAGACAATATGTCTGGCTGTAGGAAGCAGTCAAGGATCAGCAGGACTTGGTGCAGCAGGAGCACTCACGACTGTCAAATCTACTGTAATTTTAGGATTCAGACTTGAGTGGAAGCTGTGAGCCCAGACTGACTGAAACCTTGTGAGCCTGAGCATGTCTGCTCCCTTGCTTAAATGTAATGAGCACAGAAACTCAGCTCTTAAATAGCAGAAATCAATATCATTCATCTTAAAAGTTTCATTAGATATCAAATCAGGCAGAGGCCATCTGAATACAGGATGAACTTCACTATGGACAGAGGAGTGCTGGTTTCACACACCCTACCATGGCTCCTTGGTGCAGACAGTGAAGTTACAATCATGCCATGATCTTCCACTTCCCCCACCACTCACAGAGATTCATTTGTTCAATGAGTGGATCTGGACACACTTTTTACAGATGCTAAGATATTCATCCTCACTGCCTGCTGAGAGATACATTAAGGAAACCAGAGCAGCTTTCTAGAATTTTTTTAACTTTTTATTCCAGTAAAATGGGAAATATTGCCTTATTTAAATATACAAAATTTAGTTTCACTTCCCCTAGGGAAAGTTTAAACCACCTTCCTTCTAATTGCTATCATAACTATGGTCTTTCTAGAAAGGCAGGATGGGTGTTAGATCTTTCTCTAAGCAGATAAGCCTATTGTGCCTTTTTAAATGGCAATGGTTTGGACTGCATGTAAACAAAATAAATTATAAAAAAGGGGGAAAAGTGACCATCTTAGGGTATCTATTTTTTTAGAACTGCGAGCTCTTCTGCTTTTGGTTTCAAACAGAGATACAGTTGTTTTCTGCTGATGGATCTCACTGAACTTGGCCTGCAGTTATAATTCCTGGTAATGTAAAATATATAAATACCGTAACTTAGAGTTGTGTTATCCAGAAGAATACTAGTAATTTCTTTGTTTCTTTGGGATTCTGGATAAAAACATAAAAACTTATGAAAACTGGCAAAGGAATTAAATAATTTCATGGTTTATTTTTTATGTTTATTTAAAACAAAAAAAAGTTTTTAATATTACTGAGGAGACCAAAAAATGTGCTGTAGTTAGTCTTATTGTTATCTTCTTATTTATCTTATTTAGGGATATAGGAAATGAAAAATGCAAACTGCTTTACTCATGCACTGGGCTCTGGTTATCTGTGCTCACTCTCTGTTTACTAGTGCTTTTTCCTCCACTGTCAAGATTTTAATGTGCTTTATACTTGTTATATCTAGTCAGGTATATATTTGAAGGTGGATTTCTTGGCCTCCTCAGTGCCATGCAGAGCTCAGATAAGCTCCAGGAGCTCCAGGAAATCCCACGGGATGCACTGGAAACATCTTGTCTTCTCTTACAGTGCCAAGGACAGGAATGAATGTAGTGATTTAGACTTTTCCTGCTTTTGTAAAAGAAAAAGAGGCAAGCGTCCTCTGGGGGAGCCCCTTATAACTGCAACCTAACATTTTTTAAAACAGAAATTGCTGCTAGGAATAATACCCAGGATTTGAAGAACCCTGAGCTAGAGGACCTGAAGGGATATGCAAAGAGCTCTCAATAACCCTTTGCATCTTATACTCACTCCTGGGTCTCTAAGTGCACCTCGCTTCCTCCAGATAAAAGCAACGGACATGATTTGAGGCTGGATATTTTTGCTATTACAGGTTGACCACCAGGGGCTCCAAAACTGGCAGAAGCGTTTTGCAGATTTGCAGAACCTTGCTCTCACAAGGCAGCACACATCTTGTGTTCAGACACCAATCACTAATATCCATCCAGTTAAATGAGCCATGGCCACTGCTTCCAGGATCTAGTAGGTTTGGGGGATTGAGCACATTGCACAGCTTTGTCACTGGCCTTTGAAAGCTTGTGCAGAAATATGAGGGAGTCTCCTGATCTATTCGGGGTATTTTGTCCAGATGAATTTTAAGATTGCAGTAGATAAGGATTGATTTGTTATTGTTGTTATTGTAATGAAAAAAAGGATCAATTTAAATGTAAAT
>JAUBOD010001106.1:977976-994039 GCA_032353885.1 Nothura maculosa | reverse complement strand
GTGTTTGCAGGGGAGTTGGACTAGATGACCTCTAAGGTCCCTTCCAACCTTAAGCATTCTATGATTCTATGATTCTATGATTCTAAGGCATGAGGCCTTCTTTTCTCAGTCTTTTCTGGCAAGCCTTTAGTCAGACCTTATTGTCAGTCCCAGGTCTTCATGTCTAGTGGTACAATGAAGGGGAGAGAAATGTTACCCACAGCGGAGGAAGATGGAGGTAGAGCCTACTGAATATAGACAGGGCAGTAGAACTGGACAGGATGAACCTCAGGTGTTGAGAGAGGAGGTGAATATTACTTTGAAGACCATCTCTA
The DNA here is from genome assembly GCA_032353885.1 of Nothura maculosa. Taxonomy (NCBI): domain Eukaryota; kingdom Metazoa; phylum Chordata; class Aves; order Tinamiformes; family Tinamidae; genus Nothura; species Nothura maculosa. Next base: position 993,725 of record JAUBOD010001106.1, on the reverse strand, counting down.
ACATTATTTTGAGAGACAGTATGGCAATTAGAAGTTTTGCAAAGAATTTCCATCTTCCAAAAGAATGCAAAGAGGATCTAGGTAAATACAGGAGGATCTACCTCATCTCAATTCTTGGGATAATTAAGGAAAAACTTTTCATGAAAGCCATTTCCATATAAAAGGAGGATAGAAAAAATTTTTTTAAAAAGCATAAGGTGAATGGGAATAGCCAACATGGATTTTCTAGAGCAGATAATGCGTGAGTACTCTGGTTGTTTTCTATGATGAAATGCATCATAGAAATTCAGGAGTTAGTAGGAGTAGAGCATAATGTGTTATTTGCCTTGTCTTTATAGACAGCACTTTTTATATGGTCTCCTGTAATATAGTTGTAGCTGAATGGCAGATCGTGGTTGAGTAAAAAACTAATGTGGGATCCAGCTATGTGAAAAACTAACTAGACCACTGGCATCAAAGAGGTACTGACCAATCTTTAAAAATCTGATTAGTGGTCAGTGGTGTGAATTATAAGTCCCCCCATACTGGGCTGTTGCAAGCTCAATACTGTTTAATGTCTTCATCAGCATCCCGTACTATGGGAGGCAATGTACCCTCTGCACATTTGTGGAAGATATCAAATTAAGGCAGAGGAGTGGAGAAAACATTTGCCATTTGGAAGAAGTTTGATGAGCTGGAGGAGTGGGGTAACCAGAACCTCACATAGTTTAAGACAGTTGTAAAATCCTGCATGTGGAACAGAATAACTCTATGCAGCTATTCAGACTAGGAGCTGACTGGCTAGATGACAACTTTGCTGAGAAGGACCTCTCAGTCCTGATGGACAATAAATTGAATATGTTAGAATCATATCTTTATGTCAATGAATGCTAACCATCTGATTTATGTCAGCAAGAGCTCAAGCAATAGGTCAAGGGAAGCAATTATTTCCCTCTGCTTAGTACTTTTAAGGTTGTATCTTCAGTGTTGTTTCCACTTTGCTGGGACTAAAGAAGATGGAGACAGACTCTGAGTTGTATAGCTAGAGGATAAGAAGCAGCACTCAAACTAACAAGGGAAATAAATGTTCTTAGTGAGGGCGGCCAAGTGTGGGAACAGGTTAACCAAAGAAGCTGTAGTTTCTCTGTCCTTAGAGATTTTCAGAATTTAATGGAAAAAGCCCTGAGCAACAAGTCTGATCTAATTGAAGTTAGTGCTGCTTTGAGGGGAAGGTTGGAGTAGATGACCTTCAGAGAAGTGTTTTAACCTATGTGATTCTGGGAGGCTAAGAAAAGGAGATTGAGAAAAGAATAGTCACCGATGTTATTGGTTAAAATTGCCTCAGCACATCACAAGGGGATTGATTTCTGCTTCACTATGTTTAACAAGATTTTTAACTGAAGATACAAGCTGAATTTTGGAGGAGATAAGCAATCTGATGATTTTAAGGTAATGACTTATGAAACTTTAAGAAATTACTGAGATACAGGTGAGAAAGAAGAATCTGCAGAATTTATTGGAGTTTTGGAGTGTTCAAAGAAGAGAAGCTGTATGATTCAAGCCAAAGGACAAATAGGACCAAATTATTAATTATTTTGGAGTGAAAAGGAACTTGCAGTTACTGCCTGCAAGTGGCAAACCTGCAAACCTTGGCAGCTTGAGTCAATTTGATTATGTTGCCAGCTATTACAGCAAAGCTCCTATATTTATATTATCACTGACTTTTTTCCTCATGTTTTTGATTGATCCAGTAGATTAATTCTCTATATGAGTCTTTGCATAAACCTTGATTTCTTTGAGTATGCTGTTAATATGGACTAATTTCAGTAATCAATGAAAATGCTGTATTTATCCTGTTTCTGCCAGAAAAGGCAGGTGTTTTTGAAGGCATCTTATTATAAGAAGTCACAGAGAGCTAAGATGTGAATATGTCATCTACATATCTTTCCTCCTGGTGTTATCTTACTGTTTTTTAAGGCAAGTGTTTAGACTCTATTGTTAGGCCCCAGTTTGAATAGAAAGAGGTTTCAAAGTGATTTTCAACACAGAATCTAAGATCAAATAGGATCATCTTATGGTGTCAGGACATTTAATTCTGTTAAATCCAAATCAGGACGGAAAGTTCATTAAAATCTGTTTTTGTAAGAGATTTAAACAGTTTCTCTGCCTAACTGATTATGCTCCAAACAATGTAAGCATATCTATCTTTTAAATCATTCAAATTTCCATGTACACAGATTAAGTGAGAAGTGACTGACCACAGCAATCTAATGGCACCTTTCTGAAGGAATTATGTATCAGTAAAAGAAATGTCACGGTAACAGCTCATATGGGAAATATATTAGACACATACAAGAAGCTCCAATTTCAAATTTTTCACAGAAGAAAGTAAATAGACATGATCAACAGAAGAGGGAAACTGGCTCTCTTTCCCTCTTTCTACCTGATACTTATATAGCCATCAATTACAGTCTCATTTTTAACAGTCTCATTTTTTAATTTCTATTTCTCATTATGAGAAATTCCTCAAAATGTTATTTTGATTAGTACATTTCAAAATCTAAAAATTCAAAAAAAGCAAACGGAGAGTATAAAGAATCATTGCCAGCCACCATCCAAAAGGCTTACTCATTATTTATTTGTAAAGACATTTTAATTCAAAATTTTATTTGATATCTTTTTTAAAAATTTCATAATTAGTTAAAAGAACTGCTTCTAACTGCTTAGAATCCTCTTTGCATATTTTTTTCTTTTCTATTTAAGATAATATGCCTTTTAAACCTCTGTCTTTTTATAGCCTGAAGACATTAAAATTATGCAAGGCACTTAAGGATCTAAGTATATCTGTGATGACCTGTAAGAGTTTCTGTGTGTGTATAAAGTATGCAGGCATGTAGGAAGCTCAGTAATCCCACACTAAAAAGCCAGATGTAGTTGAGTAGAACATGTTCCACCTTTGAAATTGCAAAGGATAGAAAGGACTATAATAACCAATGCTGCTCTGGCAGACCAGTCACCTATTTCTACTTCCAGTTACATCACCACATAACTACCCACATCCATGGGAATCAAGCTTCAGAGATGGTTTCATTTTGTTGGTTGCATGGCTAACACCTTACGCACCTGACAACCCAGGGCTGAGCATGAGTAGATACCCAGCAAAAACAGAAACATTTGCTAGAGCACACAGATTTGAGCCTAAATTAAATAGCGTTTAGTTTGAGGGAGGCTGTGGCATAAACTAAACAGAGTTTGAGGGACGCTGTGGATTTGGATGGGATTTTTCTATAGAATAAACACAGTATAATATAATGTTTTGTTACACAGTGGAAATATTAGGTAGTTCTGTCAGTGCCATGCATTTGTTAGTATGATGTCTGGCTCCTATAGGATGCCTAGATAGCGAATTCAGTTCAACAGTTTGTTTGAATCCATTCATTTCAATTACAAAAATGCAACCCTCATTTGATATTTAAAATCCATATTTTGGTTAATGAAATCAAGTACTATTTATGCTTTAGGTTGAGAGTAATGATGAGTAAAAAATCAGTTTGGGTTCTTGCCAGTTTAAAATATAAGAATTATTTTTATCTGATAAAAGAAAAGAAAGAAATCTCCTAATATAAAGATATGTTAACAAAATCCTCCATCTGTTTCTTTTTGAAATTGCCAAAATAGACCATTTCAATTTTTAAAGAGAATGTTCCATTATTTTTATATAGTTCTCTTATTGTTACTTCCACATACACTGTGGAAGTGTAACTGCATTTGACATAAACTGCACAAATGTAACTATGGGGTTGCCATGCTACTACATGTCTTTTCCAACTGGATGTAGACTTCAGAAGTGATTTAGACATGTGCTGCTAATTCTGTTGAAATCCATTTTTCCGCTATCCCCCCAAAAAGAAGATTTATTGTCACTTGGTTTGAAACCACTAAAAACATGCTGAATATTAAACAATCCTCAGTAGGACTATAAGGTAGGCATAAATAAACAAACAAACCAAAAACCTATATAGAAGGAATTGGATTTCTGCTTTCTCAATTTACAGGAGTATTTATTCCCACTATTTGATCTATAATTCACTGACTTGTATCAAGCTCTTTGTTTTTTAGAAGAAAAATATGAAAGGGGAAGGTTGTGCAATTGATATGGGAAAGGATGTTCTGGACCTAGCTATCTGCAAGGTATAGAGTCATATTTTTAAGAGAATTGTGTAATGCAATTGCTTACAATTGCAGGAAATTCATAAAGTTCCTTCTTGCCACATAGTCAGCATTCCTAAATCTGTTCTTAAAATATAGCAGCTTTTAGTAGAAAACCACCAAGCTAGAATCTAGTCCTCCTATGTTAAGCATCCGATATGTGGTCCTCTCATGTTAAACATCCGCTGGATGAAATCGGACCTAGGCCCTAGTTTAGGGGCTAAAATTTAGGTTTATAGAATCTACCTTTGGAATCTTTTCACATTATTCACCTCCCCTTTTTCATTATAGGAAACTCAGGCTCTTCTTTTGGAAGAGGTTTTGATAGAAACAATGCATGGGCGAGCTCGGTAAGGCAGACTGGATTTCATTCTAGATGAATCTGTATTTAACAGGTGTCTTGATATTGCTGTTTTCATTCTGAATACATCTTTCATTCTTCTTTTTTGGCCTTATCGCATGTAAGTCTTATTTTCTCAGTCAATCAACGCACTGGAATTCCCTGTAAATAACCTATTATTTCCCTTAGTGGCCTCAGACTTCACCTTTTATTGAAAGACAAACCTTACAGCTGCTGGTAACAAACTCCAAGGTTTCCAGCAGAAGTTCAAAGACTGAAGTCTATGTCTATAGACTCTTTAGTCTTGTACTAAAGTATAGAGCTGTTAGGCAAAAAATCTACTCTGCTGCACTGGTGTTTCAGAGGCTCAGTTTCCTCTCTGGACTTGTGTCTGGATTTGCTATACTCGTGGAGAGATGTGCAGTATAGTGTAGGGTGCCATGAAACCAGCCAGTGGAAAAAAACAAACAAACAAAAAAACCCCAAGCCCTCCTGTAAGTGCGGTGGTGTTATCACTGCTTTCTCAAGAGCAATAATCTTGGTGTCTGCCTATCTAGAGTCCACAAGCAGAGACTGTCTCGTTACAGTGGCTGCCCATAGTGAAACAAGCAGATAGGTTAGCAGTACATGTCGCTTACTTTTGCAAGAAAAAGGTGCAAGAGTGAAGGCCTTTTGATGCAAAGACCTGGAGGCTAGAATTTTCCCAAAATTGTGACAAGCTGCAGATGGTTCCAGGATCCTGCCACTACCATGCAAAAGCTGTGCCACTGAAAGGGACCTGGGAGCCCATACCCCAGATTGCTAAAGCTGCACCATGGCCATTTTGCTTGTCATACTCATACAAATGGGGAGATTTCTGGTGTGTGGTTGCTGCTGCAAGCTTAAATCTGTCTTATATCAAGGATGTAGATGTGAGTTAGGCAGAAAGGTGCTCAGATTAGGGCAAACTCATAGGCAGCATTAGAAGTTTCTAAAGAAATTTAAAGTAAAAATATACTTTCTGTTGAAGGGAAGGAAAACTGAGTACTGATTCTTCAGATCTCAGGTTTGTGTTGTTTTGGTGCCTGACTCTTGTGTTCTTATGGGTTTAAGTCTTCACATTTTCTGACTTTGAAGAATTAAGCACCTCTTTTCTGTTTCATTTTAGTTGGATTTGAGTGCTTAACTCCTTTCAAATCCTTTTAAATTATTTTTTGAAAGAATTAGAAGCCTTTTTCCAGTGTCTATACCGCAACTCAAATTCAGACAGTAATTCAGCTGGGAAGAGTCAAGTTTAGATGAAGGCAATTGATAGAGGAACTTCTCTTCCCTTGCTCCCTCTCCTTACCTGCTATTTTCCAGGCTCGTTGAGTACAGTGCAGAAATAACAGCATTCAGAAACTTATCACTCATGCAGCATAAATTCCTTTTTCCTTGACTGCCTTGTTTTCCTAGCGACTGAAACCCAGAGTGTTTTGATAGACTTGCCTCCTTATTCGGGCAGAAATAGCATGTAACCAGTGGCTGCTCTGTAACTCACAGGAACGACCTGCCAGCACAACAGCAGCTGGTGGTTTCATCACTCACACTCAACAGTGTCGTTGGGTTTATGGCCACTTGACAATGACAGCTATATAAATATTGTACTTTTATATGCTCAGCTCCACTGTAAGTCCTGAAATTGGGAGAAAAAATAGAGAACTGGAAAAAACGCAGTGAGGTTGAATGCATACATTTTCAGAGAACTTTTAAAAGCTAAAGCTGAGGTCTTATTTTTATTGTCAAAGATTTAAAAAATTATAAAGAACTAAACCTTCTTCAGTCTATCTTCTTAATTCTCTTGATTGTGATGTAATTAGTCACACTGAGACCTAAATTCTGAATTTTTAACATGCTACTCAGTACAAAATATAACATTTCTACCATTGCTAATTCAGTAGAGAAAAACAATAACCACTCTATCCAAATTACTGAAAATTAAAAATGTAGATCAAATGAGCGACTCAGTCATCTGGGAAAATTGACTCAAAACAGAGCCAGGACAATGTCTTTGCATGCTTTATGCTATACTTAAGCCAGGAAATCTTCCAGTTACTTCAATGAGAGCAGGTCAGGGGTAAAATTTTGAATTAAAATCCTCTTCTTTTATGCTTTCCTGAAAGCCCCAAACATTTTCCAGTCTAAGATCCTCACTCTAAAAAAAGTAAACAATAGAAGGAATTCTTATTCAGTTTCCATGCTTTGATACTTTCATGAGAGCTGTAAGAAGTCTGCTATTAATAAAAATACAATTTAAAATGCCATCAAAATTTCAGCTTATTCTGATGTCTGAATTCAAACAGGAACTAGGAATATTAAATGCAAATGCTACCCAATAATTAAAAGATCAGAGACCTCATTATTGACTCTGAATTTGACTTTAATCGTTATCACCTTAAATATGTTGTTAGGCTTCATTTTGTAACAGGAGGCATTCAGGCCAAAAGCTCTACAGTGTATACAAAGTTTAGTGACTCACGATTACCTAATCCACTCCTAAATGCATAGCGATATCTAACTGAGAAAATTAATTTCAGCAAAAGCCTTTAATGAAATTATTAACGAAATCTGGGATTTAAAAAAAGTTTCAATGCTACATATTGAAAAAGTATCTTCAGTTTGCTGTTCTCATCAGCTCTCCATTTATGCAAATACCTTTTAAAAAAAGTTATGCACTTTTTTATGCATAAATAATTAAGCAAATTATTTGTGCAAAATAACATGTATTGTTCTTTGGAAAAAAAATGGCTCTGAGATTCATTTTTAGTTCTGGAGCAAAAGATGACTTCTCAGAAATCATCTTCAGTGTTAAAGATGCTTTTAACAATCTCTTAATTTGCAGACAAAACCAATTGGTCAGAAATGGATTACATTATTGTTCCATGTGCTCTTGGGCAACAGTTTTACTTTCATATGAGAACTCTACATTTTCAAGTTTATAGAGAAATAACACAAGGATATTTTGTTGCCATGGTAATACAAATCCCTATTTCTTCCTTTATGAATAATAATAAAAATCTAACTGAATCAAATTACATTTTCATTCTGCCATTTCTTGAAGTTAATCCATCTTGAAAATTTTATATACTCGCAGTTTAAATTACCTTATTGTTCTCTCTTGCAAGATTTCGTGTTAAAGCTCCAAGCACTGGTCTTAAGTCATGGTATTGCATTGGCAAACTTTAGTGCATAAATACAAAATGAATGTCTATTGCATTGGAACAGTCAAAGAGTGGAAAATGTTGCCCAAAAAGGTTGTGCAGTCTCCACTCTTTTAGGTTATCCCAACTAGATAAATCCTTGAGCAATATAGCCTCCTCTCATGGAAGACTTCAAGGGAAGTTGGATTATTATGATTCTGTGATTCTGTTTTTTTTTTTTTTATGGACCACAGATATCCAATTTTGGTCAGTAGCGGAGCCTGGGGAAGTAAAATATGAGGCAAGTGATCATGAGAAGAATTTTCCCAAGATGTTGTATCTTTGATCTAGAAATCCTATCTGGCTTGTTGAGATTATGCAATTTTAATCTGTTTGGATAGACCTCATCCCAGTAGCTCTGTCAACATAATGGTATTTCTGGCTTTAATTTTGTCTTCTCTGTCATTTGAGGTCACATCTTTTATTGAATGAGTTTTTTTTTTTTTTCAAAGAAACTCCTGGACATTAAAGACATTGCATTCCTGTATTTATTAGCCTTTCTTTATTTCAAATTTCCTTTAGCAATCATGTTTGGTGGATTGATAATTTCATATCATGTAGTCCCTTCACTACCTGAAAGACTGTCTTGAATCATTCTGACTGAAAAAAAATAGTGAAAGACCTTCAGCTTCACAGATTCTGAGCACAGCAAATTTGGTGAACTGGGCATTTCTACATGGAATATTTGACAACTAAGGTCTTCTATGCTATATGCATGAGGATATTAAAGGTTTCAAAAGACTTCTGATAAAGGCACAGTACTGCAAGAACTATTTTACAGTGAAACTCCCATTACACCTTAGATTCTATAGCAGTGTATTTCAATTCCCATTCCCAAATGCCCAGTTTGGGTCTGTTAGCAGTAAAAAGAAATTCATTTAAAAGTGCATTATATTTTCCAGGATGGATTTTTAGGATTTAAAAATTCTCTTCTTGATTTCAATCTATGTGATATATTATTCAAGAGGCAGGGAAATCCCTTCTTATTGTACATATGTGTATATTTGTGTGCAGACCCACACTTAGATACATACATACATTTATATTTATATATGCATACATAATCCAGGATACACATATGTATGTGATATTTGTAGGTATTTTTTCTTGCTATCTCACTGGAATGCATAGATACACACAAATATACAGAAAAACTGTACAGAAAAATAATTTTAAAATATAATGCTCTATGTGTGTACACATGTTTGTAAATGTATCCATATACATATATGCCCAGATGCATACATTGACATGCAGATAGCAAGCTATAGGATCTTTTTTTTTTTTTTGGTACTATTTTCTGTATTGCTAGGATTCCAGGCAATTATTAGAGATTCAAATCAAAATGATCTTTTAAAGGGGAGTTTGCCTTTATTATTCTGATCTGTCATTTCTTTTATATAACAAGCCAGCTGTTATTTGAACAGCATCATTCATTTCCTCAATGGAATGATGACACTACAATCAACCTTCATTATCTTCCCATGCTCTTATAGGAGAACTAAGTGCAGAGGAAATACTTTGTAATTACTCTAGGCAGATTTCCCACGTTAGAGATGCCATAGATGGGATTAATGAATATTACTTGAAAAGGTTGAAGTAGACAAAAACAAAATTAGGTTCAGTAATCGCAATATGCAGATGGGTTGAAATGCTAGTGGGAAAAAATCCCAACAGCAATTAAATTTGCTTCTTCTAACAGCAGATGTACATAGTCTCTTATTGAATACTGAGTACACTTGGAAGGAACTTGTAGAGGAAGAATGATGAAATATATGCAGCTCTGCTTAGGCAGGGTTGTGACAAATGTCAGGGTTGTGCTTCTTTCACTTCATAGGTTTCAGAAACCCTCAACTCTGCTAGAAAGAGTCCTGAAGTTCTGTGATGGAGTTGATCATGTTACTTGATGGGGGCTCCTCCTATTATTTCTCCTTTCTACTGCATGGTCTCTTCTTCCACCAGAGACCTGTTAAATACCTCACCTAGGACAGCAGCTGTACAGTGCAGATTGACTTTTTAATCTCTGAGGTGATGCATTACCTTCAAAAAAGAGACTTTTTCAAGCTTTGTTCTGCAACTGCTAATAACTCAAAAGAAGCACGCATCTCTGCTAGCTTCCTCTCTAGATCATCTTCAAAGATTCTACTGGCAAGAAATGCCATATAAATAAACGTCACCAACAATATCCTTCTAGCCTGAAAGACTTTCTTTGAGCTGTGAGGTAGGGAGCAGTGATCTAGAGAGGTAAATGCAACTGTATACAACACTGAACTCTTTTATTTTCAAGTGCTGGGCACTTCAAACAGCAATCTCTAGGCTACATCTGGCTTAAAAGGTCCAAAAAAAAATGGCTCACAGTCATCACTGCAGGATCCTTCTGGGACTGCACTTGGGGAAAATGTGAGGAGCAAATAAGCAAAGAGGCAGAGGTAAAAAGCACCAGGCCTTCAGTTTATGGTGTTTCTACTTGCCTCAATTTTTCATTAAATTTTTTTCTTCTTGTACATTTTTTTGTCAACACATAGAGTCTCAACAAGATAAGAGTGTTTCAGAGTATGTATTTTAAGTCCTTAGTTACTGAAAATTTGATTTTGATCCCTTTTGTTTGCAGTGGGTAGCATGCATTTGAATAATCATAACATTTATCTTTCTCATATAAAAGACTCATGACCTGACCCAGGAGTTACCAGGTCACTGAGTTTTAGGATGCAGAGTAACTTTTTTGAGTAGTGTGGGATTAGGCCTTGGAGGCTCCATTCGCACTGTCTGTGCGAAGAGAACAGATACCTCTTCCTCTCCTATTGCCTCCTGGGTTATCTGGCAGACCGGCAATCCTTTACATTTCCCTTATGGTTTTCTGCTCTTTCCAGTCACAACCAGAGCTCAGACTGAATTTGACATTATTGGTATGATATAGATGGAGACATATATAGAAATGTACATACAAATACATATAGCTTTATATACATGCCCAAGTAGACTAAATCTTACCTGCAATTTGATACTAGTCTCTGCAGCAACTTCTTTTCAGATCTAATGGAGAGTTAACAATGAAGTTTTTGGATAGCTTAGCTATATTCAATCCGTAATATGAACCAACTCATGTTCTCACAGTTCAGAAATGCTGTTCTGTTCCAATATAAATCCAATAGTGTTCTCAGTCTCAGAATATATAAAATACTATGCTTGCCACTAGAAATTAAGTATCTCCCTACTGTTATTTTTTCTTCTTTGAGGGACATAGAAACTGATTTTTTTCCAAGATGTTGTTGCATTCAAAAATTTGTCATGAGCAAAATGGGGACAAACCATTAATGTACAGAGACGAGAATTTTCTTTTAGCCGAGTTAAAGTTTTAACAATCTAACCAAATACTGCCGAGGTCTCTCAGACATTTGCTGCAGCTGATACATACTGTCCTAGGTCATGCAATATTCCCTGGAATGTTGTTAAAACCAGAAAACAATAGCTCAGGTCCAGAGAAGTCCTGAGACTTTGTGCTCAGGTCAGTACTAAACCTGTGGCCTTTTATATCCAATGGCAAAAATGATTCTTGCTGGGTTACACTATGATTACTCCTGGTGAACAGCAGCTGTTGACATAGTCACTATTTGGCATGTGCATATACATGGGAATGGTGCAAAACTTGCTATAGGTTTACTTGAGTAAAGTATCTCCTTTCTAATAAAGAAATCTTCAATATTAGTTTCCCTTTGACTTGTGCAGCACCCTTCTACCCGTATGTCAATGCAATTAGATGTTTCAATGTACCTCACAGTATGTTATGGCTTTGCAAAAACAAAATTAACCTTTACAATCCTTGTGAACAGCAGCTCAGTTTGGGTTGAAGCAGTGCATACAATACAAAAACTTGCCAGCTGAGGTCATAAATTGATGGTATTTTCCATAAAGAGGGGAAAAAATCCTCTTACCAATTTTCTGTTTATTTGCAAATATATATTTAGATCAGTATATAATCTACTTTCTCAGCAATGTCCTTTTTTGAACACTCATTTGTGTCAGAAACTCTCTTATTTTTGGCCAGTAGTTAATTAAGATTTGGAAATGCATTGTTAGCTCTGATGATATCACGTCCCAAAGGAGCAGGCCTCTGATTGCTGCACAGGTTTAAGCAACGCGGCAGCTGGGCTCCTAAAAGCAAAGCCCTCCAAACATCTGCCACACACACACCTTGTTTTGTCTACAGACTGTCACACAGCTTCCCATTTCTGCACAAGGCTTTCAAGCACAGCTAAAGAATTCATTGCAGAGATCAGCAGATGGTTGTCTTTGTTATTATTCCTATTGGCACCAATAAATGCTTAAATCAATGAGCAGGCTTTGGAACTACTGTTTCCTCCTCTTATTTGTCATTTTGTTTTGACAGTCATTTGATCATCTCCAGATTCCCAGATTAGACCTAGTGTATTTATCTGTTTCATCAATACATTTAAAGAGAAAAGTTTTTCTTCTGCTCCAGCCAATTCTGCCATTTCTGAAAGCCTAGCAACTGTTGTTTATTAAGTGCACCTCTCATATCCTCTTGTTGCCATCTCAGATTATTGCTTATATTTAGTGTCAGCTAGTTAAAAAAAAAAGATCAGAAAAGTAGTACATGTGGGTTGTTAGCACCAGCTAGCAATTGATGTGCTTTATGCTTCCTATTAGAATACTTTCTTTTTCCAGCTATTTACAAGCCTTTAACTGCTTTGAACTCAAATTTTCCATGCTGGCTACCTCCTCTTGCCCAATAGATTTATTTATTTTAAAATGAGCTCACAAACAGTTTAGTAAGGGCAGTGGAATGGAAAAATGCATTTGTTTTGCTTATGCTAAAACATTCTGTCCTTTTTTTTTTTTTTTTTTTTTTTAAAGACCCATTATGCACGTATGCTTTTGTGTGCTTTGGCAACCCAGTGTCTTTTTTTCTCTCTGGAAAAAGCTGCTCAGATTTGGCCTTTGGAAAACCTCAGTTGGCTTATGCTCCCAAATATCCTCTTGCTTCAGCTTTCAAGACTAAAATCTATCAGGAGTCCGAAGGCATCTGTTCCAGTGTGCTCTTGAAAAGGCTTAACAAAATGGTACTGTACAGCAGTAGTTGCAGCCTCTTCTAGTTTTGCAGCCTTCAGAACTGAGTGCTCGATATCATCTTCCATGATTGGTCTGAGAAGTCTGAAGGAAAAATATGGAAAAGGTTAAAGGCTGAACTGAACAACATGAGAAAGCAGGGATGACCAAGGAAGACACAAGGACGCTGCTGGATGTGATCATGGAAACTTGTACTGCTTGTTGTAAGAAGAGTGAAGCTGGAAATAGGAAAAAGGATAGTGGGCTGCCAGGGCAAGAAGCTATGGCTGAAAGCTGAGGAAGATGCGAAAGGAGGAAATTAAAGCCTACCATGTAAATGGAAACAGGAAATGCAACCAGGCTAAGTATGTGGAGAAGAAGACTCAAAATGCAAAATAGTGTGCCAAAAGACAAAATATAGCTGCAGAGAATATGGGAATATGCATGTCCATGAGTCAGGGTTGAGGGGAAAGGAAAAGGGATACGGCTACACAAGATCTATAGAAGAAGTAGCTAGACGGAACTTTGATACTGAAGAACATATGCATGAGAGTTGACTAAAAGCTTTGGATATTGGAAAAGCTTTGAATGTAAGTCTAGGAGATGGAAAGTTTTGCTGCTTTGACAAAAAGCTGGAGACTCAAGAGTTGATACTGCTAGAAGGAAAAGGGACCTAGCCAAAATTAAAGCTTGGCTGTAGGCTCAGGAGTTGGTACTAATTGTCTAAAAGAGGAGATGGGGGTTGTTCAGACACAGAGATATTCATTTTTAAATAAAGTGAAATAAGGTTGGCTATGTGGGACTATGATGAAGCACCAGTGATGGGAAAGAGATGCAGCATGTTTGCTCTCTGGCAAAGGGCCAGATGAAATTAAGCTTGAAAGTAAAAGACATAATAGACATAAGGCACCGTAAAAACTATTTACAGAGCTTGATTTTGATCCAAGGATAGATCTCAGCTGAGCAATTCATGGTTATGGTAACATCCCATATCCAAATCAGTATAGCTATTTATGTAGAAAGATTTGACTGGGCAAATTCACTGTTTCTTTTGTGCTTGTTGGCAATGGAAAATAGTCCAGGGAAAGTACCACACTAACATAATCATGATTCAGGTTCCCAGTAGTTTTCCTAACTTGAGTATTTCTATTTAGTACTATGCTGTTCTTACTATAATCCGTTTCTTTGAGTTGCACTCATTTTCCTTGCTGTTGTCTAATCCACATGAATCTCTTCTTGTTGACTGCTTGCTACGTCAGGTGACAGAATTGGTTAAGTTTTGATGGTTACGGGTTCCTTGCTTAAAAACCTAGAGAATTATACACAACACATATCCTGCACATAAATGCATTAAAAGAATGTTGTTCATGGTTGAAAAATCACTATGCGTGAAAACACTGTTAAACACCAGAGCAAACTACCTTTGCTAACATGGGGAAATAATATGTTTTTATTTTAGATATGTTTTCCAAAGTGGCTGAACCATTCTGGCTGAAATATGCCAATAGGAGTTGTGGAAGAAAAGAATTTCAGCCTAATTGCTTCATAGTAGTTTGCTTGACAGGTCAAGAAATAATAATATGTGCTATCACCCAGGCAAAAAGAAAACAAAACACAACAAAAACAAACAAAAAGTTAATATTTGTAAATTTTTTATTATCTCCCTGCATCTCTGTAGTTTACTGCCAGATCTGTCATTTAAATATTGCTGTCATTTTAAAATAAAAGACTAGTGAGAAATAAGACAGTATTTAGCAAGGAAATGTATAGTAATTAAAAAAATATACTAGAAATAGGCTAATATATGAAGTATTTGCTTTCATATCTCCATATTGTCCTCCTAACAACCTTATAAGCACAAGTTTCTGTACAAGCTCAGAAAGTCAGTTTTGGTCCAAGTAGTGATAATTTTGTTTTGAAATAAGGCATTTCTTTGAAGAATAATGAAAACACGTTGGAAAGATGACAGTAGGTGTAAAACCCAGACTGAAGCTGTCAGTGTGAATATAGTAATGCAGCTGCTTCCTGCCTTCAAGAAAGGTCGGGAATATATGCAAACAGCTCGAACAGCATGTAGATGCTTCTGAGGGCTACAAAATGCTTAGGCAGGAGTGTTAGTACAACATAAAAAAGAGCAGAACATGCAAAGCACAACGTTTGTTGAGAGAAACACCTTTTACACCTGACAAGGGATGTCAGGTAGAACAGGCAGCGCCTGTGCGTTGGACAGGTGGTCACACCTTGCTGCTTCCCTGACGGGAAAGCTGCTTCGCTCGCCTCTGGGAAAGCAATGGATGGGCTTAGCTAGAGCCCATAGAAATCAATCAAGGCTCACTTACTTCAACGTGCTTTGAATCAGGCCTTAAGACTACATCTCCTTCTGGGTCTCCCTTTTAGGTGATCCCATATTTTTTAGCAAGTTGCACTGCAAAACGTTAGAAGTGGCTGTTGCCTACTTCTCACCTCTCTAATCCAGACTAGTTTCAAGCAATTAGGAGCTTTAATTAATAACTGTCTCCTATAATTTCTTGGTTTTCAGTCAACAGAGAGAACTTGAAAGATGTTTTGTTTATTTGAGGTTTGAGTCACTTTTATTATTCTCTCTACTTCTCTTGAGAGACAATAGAAAGTGAGGGAAATCTGGCTCCTCATTTTGGAGCTCAGTTGGATCTCTGGAGTCATAGAACATCTTGCTCCAAAGAAATTAAGGAGTCAAATTACATCTCATTCTGAAGTTTGAAAAGTTAAGGAAGCAATGAAAAGTTCTGATGATCTAAATTTAAAAGCTCGAGAAAGGGGAGTGAGGGATTCTAAAATTCATTGATTCATAGAGGAAAAGGATGGCTGAAATTAGAGACCCTGGATGTTTCTGTTCCTTGGCAGTTGAAGACAAAATATGAATGTGGGACATGACATTTTTTTTCTGTATTAATGAA
>JAUBOD010001106.1:962714-977876 GCA_032353885.1 Nothura maculosa | reverse complement strand
CTGGATGTTTCTGTTCCTTGGCAGTTGAAGACAAAATATGAATGTGGGACATGACATTTTTTTTCTGTATTAATGAATGTTTGCTCCCTATGAAGATAAAATATCTTATGTTTTCAGCAAGCATTGCATTATTTTCTTGTTCTGTGTTTCTGATCTGACAATCTTACCTTTTTAGTCCTGTGTATTAGCAGCTCTATAATGCCATTTTTCTTTTTTGAGAAAGGAGGAGGAAAGGGCTTGTTATAATTCTTGCTGAACTCATCAAACTGGACAATAGTTCTTACCATTTGTCATGATTTTCTTCATATTGTGCATCACTTTCTCTAACAGGCTGGGTCAAAATTGCCAGCTTGTGGAGATGAACAAAAGTCATCCAGTGATACAACACTAAAGTCAGGTTACCTTGAAAATGGTAGCTATAGCTTTCACATGATCAGTATCCCACTTGGATCAAATACAAATTAAGTTTGATTTTGTGATGGTATATCTTATTTTTTTTAAACATTAAATTTTACTTTTTTCCTGGGGATAAAGTCTGTACTTGGGCATTGATCAGTCTGATTGGGAATATATGCATACTGACTCCCCAAAATCTTATTTATTTTATTTCCCTTTTTTATTATTCAAGTTAATGCATTTCTATATTGCCAACATAAATACTGTCAGCAAATTATTACCTTTCTACATGTTTTCTTAAGAGTATGGAACAAACAAAGGAATTACAGTATTTTTCAATTCATTATGATGTTAAATCCTATTATTTTCCTCTCATTTATGCATTTAGAAGGAACAGTAAGTGCTAAACTCTAAGGTGCTCTTACAGATTTGTAGTCAAGGCAAAGCTATCCACAGGGCAATTATTTCCATAGTAAACATGAGCGTCATATTTGCAACAGGAACCATCATAGTTGCTAGCCCATTGCCTTGCTCTGCACATGCTCTTTAGCTGGAGGAGGGCTGATATGGAGCGAGTCATAGGAAAAGCAGAGTAGGGGAATTAATGTAAGAGCAAGGAAAGGCAAGATGCTAGAGAGAGAGAAACAGTTAGGAGATAACTAGTGAAGGGCCAACGAGAGCAAAGCCAGAAAGGAGAAAACCAAGGAGAATGATAAGCAAAGAGGGAAGGCAGAAGACAGAAGTGAGAGAAGTTAAGGTGATGGACATAAGCACCAAGGACAAAAATAAGTACATTCATGATATCCCTTACTTATTGATTCCTAAGGAGCACTTTGTTTCATGTGAAAAATCCTGTGGAATCCTTATGAATGGTAAAGAAAATAAAGTAACACATCATTCAAACCCATCACACAAGAGTTTCTGAAGCCATGTTTTATGAACCAGGATGGACTGTTTTGTGATTCCCAGTATCAGATCAAACCTTGCAGCTGCAGGATGCAAAAGCTCTTTTCCTGTATAAACTTGCTTTGCTGGTTCAGATTAGTGCAAAAACTTCTGGAACATTAACTTCATATTATTAACAGACTCTGTCATGCGTCATCTGTCTTCCCACAGCTAAATCTAACAGCATAAATCTAACAAATTTATGTTGCACGCTCTGGCTAATTCCATAGAAATGTGTTTGTGTGTTCACAATCAAATTGTAGTGCTGCTCCAAGAGGGCATAGATTTGGTAGTAAACAAACCTGATACACTGAAAACATTGTTATAGGCAGAAGGGGACACACCATATATCTTGAACTAAGAATTTACTGTTAGTCTAGATAATATTTTAACACTTCAATAGTTTAATAAGTATTAATTATTAGCCTAGTTACAAAAACATACACTCAGTGTTTAATTTAATACAAAGACGTCTTATTAACAATACTCTTGTTATAGGATAATGTTCATAGGCTCTACCCCTCTGCCCTAAAATTATGCTTCCAACTTCTATACCTAAGGTTGAAAGCACAGTCTTCCTCTAACAGAGAGGAGTCATGATAACAGCAGCATCATGAGGTATTCACCATGAAGAGTATGGTGTTCAGGACAGGAACATCTTCTCTTTGCCAGGAGGAACATGGTGTTGATGTTGAGAAATTTTATTTTTCTTCAGGCTTTAGATATGTTTGTTATTTAAAGATTTTCTTAACAAGATCTGCTTGCTTGTCCTTGGTTACTAGCTAAAGTGAAAAAAGTTGCACAAGAGTCTCCTGCAGCCGTACTTGACTTATTTGGGTTTTTGACTGTCCCACAGTGACTACCTAAGTTTATCAGACCTTTGCCACATGTGATATTTGCAGAGTTAAAGCAACCACAGGTCAGACAATAATCACTTGACCACTAGCCAATGTCTAAAGTAAGGTAAGGCCAGCTCACAACAAAGCAAGCCACTCAAAATCCTGAGATCTTGAGACCTCATCAGTGCAAAGTTTTTGGAAAAATGTTTGCTGGAGGTACAGCCTCAATGCTGTGTGTTCTTTTGAAGCCTCTTTTAAATTGTATGATGCTCCATAGGTTTGTTTATAGCACTGGTAGTTGAAAGTATGATCAACAGGAGCTTTTAAAGCTTTTCAGCTGACAAATCATCTGCGCTATGTACTTGTGGACAAAGCCATCTGGATTCCAATGACTAATGTTTAAAATGATGAAGATATGATCTAACATGCTGCTGCATGAAAAATATCCCTAATGTACCTTCTTTTCACTATAAGACATTGCAGAAATCATAGGAGACATTAGTTCCATCTCAATTATTGCAGTTGGGTTCTGTTAGGGTCTATATTTTGCAGCAGTCTGTATTTATGCATTGTTAACACCTGATTGCTGGAAGTACCAGGCTTCAGAAAGCATCATGTGCAATTTCATTGAATCTCTCAAATTACGGCTTCCAGTCTTTACCAAAAAACAACCAATGGGCAAGCAAAATCCTATGTGGGAAATGCTAACAACATCTGCTCTACTCTATTTTGTATCTAGCTGCAAATTCTGTCTGCAAATCAATACATCCCTGCCTTATTCCCCGCCACTCCTCCTTTTTTTTTTTTTTGCAGGTCTGCCAAGCACAAATAAAGAGCTCATTTCAGCATTCAGCAGATGGCATTACTCATTTTTATTCCTAATGGTACCCAGGGATGCCTGAATTCATGGGCACCGGAATATTTTTCCCCCTGCTTTTGTAGTTCAATTTTGACTCCAATTTCTAAGTGTCCATACCGTCAATATGTGAGCTATGATACTTCTCAATCAATAATACTTGGCATCTGATGTTGTGCTTGGCAGTTTCAAAACTATGCGTTTACCTATATATTAATGGACTGCCCAGATGGCATCCTTAGTTTGCAGAAAACAGAAGCATCTAGGTGATTCTTATGACCTGTTGAAGAAGTATGAATCACATGAGACTACACACTCCCTTCTAACAGTAGAAAAACCTATATCTGCTTCACTGCCATGCTGGGAGGCTACTTTCTTACTGCTAGTAGTATTTGCAAAAGAGGCTGTTATTATGTCGTTATCCCTCCTTTAGAGACAGAGAAAATGATTTTTCTCTCCTTTGTGACTTGCCCAAAACAATTCAAACCGATCCAAATTACAACTTTTCATTTCCTATAACCTAAGCTATGTCCTCTGAGCAGCCTTGAAAAGTAAGCTTATTTTTAGAGCTACCTAAATTATTATTGTTTTGATTTTTCAGTCTTCGTAGGCCTGGGTGTGCCAGAATGATGCAAAAATGTATAGACATTCAGAGAAATTCTTAGAAGAAATTCTCACCTCTGAAAAGTCATTGTTACTTCAAAACTGTCTTCCAAAATTGTCTTTGAAAACAGAGGGAAATTATGAAACCTAGTTCTTTTTACAAAAAGATATGCTACCTTTCTGCCTGGATGTTAGATGAGATTAAAGAGTGCCAAGTGTAGCTGTCTAGCCCTAGGTACATAGGAGACCTGCTGAAAGGCTTGAGGCAGCTTCAATAGGATTATGATTACCTACGTGAAAGTGTCTGTAAATATATGTCTGTATGTGAATCAAATGTCTAATTTCTCATGACAATTAATGGGACATTCATTAACCTAAAAAGTGTGCCATATACAATACTTTATAGGCATTCATTACATCCATACTTTCAACTTGATTTCTCTGCTTAAGTTCTCTATCTATTGAGACATAAATAATGGCAGTTTTGAGTATCAACCTTCAAATATTTGTGAAGTCCTCCAACAGCATGAAGTTGCTTACTGAGAAGAAAAGAATTCCTCTTGTCTTTGCAGTAGTGTATGACTTGCAAAGTCACAAGGACACATTAATCAAGAAGAACAGAATCTACTGAACATTTAGAATAGAATAGATATGCTGACCATTTATCCACTGATTGAGGAATAATTTAAAAAAAAGTATGAAATTCAGATTGCATATTTTATATGATGCATATTCAGACTGCATCATAATACATGAGGAAGTTCCATTAAACTGTACAACAGTGTTCATCATGGATTTTATCTATATTGCACTCATCCTTCCAATTTTGTGTTTTATCTTGGCAAGTTGAATTTATAATTGTGTACTTAATGCTTTGTGAATAATACAACAGGCCTAAACTTTGAATGATTATGCACATGTCTATTATCCAAAGACCATTTTACCTTTAAGAACCTAGTAAGATGCAAAATTAATTGAGATATAGTTTGGACCTATCTAACCTGCTATATTTTTGTTCCTAGTTAAAATTTAAACTTATTTTGTTTAACAAAGCTATTATGACAAGGAAAGAACAAACAAAAAGGAAATTGGGATTAAATTTTCGATATCTGGTCAGGGAAAATGTTGACACTGGCTCTAGTTAGATGAGGATTTCATATACGGAATGATAGCTATAATAAAAGTAACAGACAGGAGAGATATGTTCCTGTACTTCATTAAGGTGCTTAAATTGAATTTTCCCTACTTCTTCTAACTTTCAAATGATTTAGAAATAATTTTCCAGCAGGGTTTTATTGCTGAACTCCCTATTCATTTTCCTGTTAGAACATTTCTACTTACATTTTTGTATTTGATTGGAAAAAAATGAGTCCTAGGAGTCAGAAATCAAAGTACTTCATTGCCAGCACTAATTATATATCAATAAAATACCAAAGGAATGGGAGACAAGAATTCCTGGGACTGTTTCTTTTAAGAAATGAGATATCATAAGAGATTTTGAAAGTATAATATTTCTGACTCATGTAAATGAGCTTCCATACTCATCATTATTACATTTTAATTAGAATATGATATCGTCCTGTTGTTAAGGGCGATGATTTTAATAATTAAAGAATCACGAAGACATTAAATATAGATATTTGTTAACCACTTTCCCTCTGTGCCTGAGCTGAGATGTTACACAATGCTGTATCTCTCCCCATGCTAGACTGTGAAAGCAGGTAGGTTGATATAATGTGGCATTACTGAATAAAAAAAAATTATAACAGCAATGACAGTCCTCAGGACACTGCAATCCATAATTCATAATCCAGACAACTATCTCTGTATATAAAACAATAACTAAAGTTCTTTCTATCCTCCAATGTTATATTTTTAGGAGTAAATTAAAAAGCTAAGACCTGAGAATATTATCTCAGATATTTATTTACTGAAGAAGCACAATTCTTTCCTCCTTTCTCACAAATCACCCTGGAAGGTAACTGAATAAATATTTTTAAATCTTTGTGGTTGGCAATGACAGCTACATTTCAACACCTTTTCTTGTCCTCAGGCTGTCTCTCTTGCCTCTACCCAAGGCTTTGTTCTGGATTCTGCCACATTTTCATCTGTTCAGAGTTTCATGTCACTGGACATAGGTTGTCAGAATTCATGGTACTGGATGGGGCAAGAAGAATAGAATTCTTGTTAGCATTTTTTTTCTAAATATAAAATTACAATAGAACTCTAGAAGTCAAGATTTAACAAACTGGAAGATCAGACTTTCAAAAATTTCAATGTAACATATATACTTACATTTAGGTATGTATATATGTATGTCTGTGTTTTATTGCAGGAATAAATTGATAGTTTTAAGACTATGTAGCTTTTAAAAAATCCTCAGGTTTTTCAACTTTTATACTTAAGAGTCTTTGGTATTTGCCCCCAATATTTTCATTGTGTGCAACAGAGCTCCCTACAGGCTCTGAATTACCGGGTGTTAAGTGGAACAATCTTTTCTTTCTTCTGCATGCAGAGACCCATTTGTGAGTAAGGAATTAGAAGTCTGGGTTTTAATAAAACAGCTGGCAAATCAACATTGTGTTTCATTCATTCAATTAAACCCCACAGTACGATTTTGGGTCCCATCCAAATCCTATCCTGAAAGAATATGAGTCTGCTGCAATCCTCAGTGACTTAAATGCAGCTAGCAAATAAATTGCAGTCACATCACTCTTGGAAGATTTACAGCCTTTACTCTCTTGAAACTTGACCATAGCCCTAAGTCCAGAGTTTTAGAGAACTATGTGCCTGAACCTCAGACACATAATAAGTAGATGGGCTATATTTGGCAGACTGACTAATTTCCTATAGGACTGATGTGAATTGCTCTTCAAGGGACTGTTTGAAGATGCTGGATATTAGAAACTGGTGAAACATGTCATCACTAGGAATAATCAGTCAAGCACTTAGGAGCAAAATACTGAGATACACAAAAATGCCTTGAGATATTTGAGATATTGACAGTGCAAGAATAACACTTTTTTTTTCTACCATTCACATTAACTGAAACCAGGAATCTCTTTCCTTCATTTGTGAGTTAAATGGATTTATGTAAAATGATCATGCTTCCTTCTGTCTTTGTTGGTCTTATGGCTTTACTTGAGGTCACCTTTCTTGTATATGCTCCATACTATTTGCTTGAAATAATTGCATTTTATGTTTATGTTTTCACCTAAAAATACCATGGCACTTTTATTGCACAATTGCCTTTTTTTCTCCTTTTTTTTTCCTTTGACTCATTTCTGTTGATTTGCCCTGAAGCCATTCAAATGCAGGGCTCTAAAACTGATTGTATAGTTATACAATTTTCTTTTTCCCAAAGATTTTTCACTGGCATATCAAGATAAGAACTATAAACTGTCTTGCAAATAGGTGTAAAATACAAACTTTTGTCTAAAAAAGTTCTGTTTCCTGTTGCTTCACTTTGAGTGGTTTTACAGACCTTTCTTTTGCTTCATTATCTGTGTTAATAAATCTCTGTTATTATCTGTGTCATTTAATTCTGCCTTTGTTCAAATATATATGACTTCTTGTTTGAACAATGGAGCATTTGGGAAGACAGAACCTCCAACGTTAGCACTACTGTTAACATTTTTATTTACTGAGATATAGAAAATTAAAAAACAAGATCAATCACAGGTTTCTAGAAGCTAAACAGGAAAAGGTAGACAAAATTAAACAGCTTATGCTATATATAAGGCCAGCTTTGGGCCATGGTCACTTTTCAATTGCACCTATTTCTCTTTCATTGGTTTAAGGTTTTTGATGTTATTATGTTGTCACTCTGCATGTAGACATTGTGATTTCCATGGGACAGTATGGTAGATCAAGAGGATGTTGCTGTTCCTATTAATCAAACTTTTTAGTGCATCCCCAGCTTATGTCACCTACTCATTCAGCTTTACAGTTTTGGGTCTCGCATCATTTTGAAGGGAGAATATAAAGTCAGAAAGTTGATGAATATGACAAGTATTTTCCTTCCAGAAATCAGCAAAAATGAGCAAAATGACACTCTTGCATGATAACGAGCAGATTGCCAGTAAGTTGTCTGCAGAAAGTATGACCTGATATCATCTTCTTTTATCTTCCTTATTCTCGGCAAGAACCTGAAAAGAGACAGATTTAATAGTGAATCTTCCAAGAAACGAAGCTGCAAGTAATTTTTAAAATGCCATCCTGGGAAATATATTAATTTAGAAGTAATGACTGAGGCATTTATTTTAATGAAAGGAGGAAGTTATTGCCACTGTTTAATTTAGCTTTGGTTTGTCTGTTTACATGGTATTTTATGTCACAGGTTTACTGGCAGCTTTGCATAGTAATGTCCAAAGTCTTTACACTTCAGAATGATAAAGAATGGGACTTCTTCAGATTGATCAAATGTATTTGAATAGCCAACTCCAGAATTAAAGTTGATTTTCTTTGTCATTATCCCTTTAATTTTGGAAGCATTAACAGTAGCTCTTTTGACACGGTGTAGGAAGGCTGGCATTCAAGGCTGGCATTCAGTCATTTACATTATTATGACTATTTGGAAAAACAAAGGCAAAAATTTAGGAGAAGAGAGGCAGAGTCTTCATGGGATGTTTATTTCTGACTCATTGAAAAGTGGGCCAACAGATCAAGACCAGAAAGACCTTGTCATCAGAGTAGGAACAGAACAGGACATAAGAAGACAGCAAACATCCCTGGCAAATCATTTTCATTTGAAACAGGACTAATGATATGATGTGGTTTCCAATGGGAATGAGAGAACTTTCCACTCTCTAAGCATGCATTTCCTTTAAGAGAAGGAAGTAAGGGGAAGAAGGTTGGTGATACTAGCAAAAGTAGAATTTCTTATCTTCTGGTGAACAGAAAGCAGGGGAAAGAACAGGCAAGACAAACCTGTGCTTGTTTTCCAGTGTTTTATTCTGTTCTCAGCTTTTCTTCTCTTGTTTCCTTAGAATAACATATGTATAGCCCCAGGTTTTGGCAGGAGGAATACTTATTTGATACCAGGCTGAAACAGATAGGAAATGAGCCTAATAAGATCTGAGACTTGAGGGGTTAGGATTGTGTAGCATAGCAAAGTGTATCCCTGCAGAAATCCTTCCCATCTCATGCTGGCAGTAATTCTGATTTAACAAGAAAGCAAGCACATGACACCTTCCCCCATACCCTTGACATATGTTGATATCATAATCTTAACACTTTGTCCCAAGATAGCTTATGATAGACAGCAGCTGAGATCAAAGTTAACATGTGGGACCTAACTAGTAGCTTTTATTGGAGTCCAGCACTGCTTGTCTTCTGGCGTGTGTCTTCAGAAAGACATCACCTCAGTGGTGAGCAATGGAACTCAGATAATGCTATCTAGATCCAAACCAAAATGCTGTTGTATGAAATCTTGTCTACACAGCTTGGGTACTCCTCTTGTGGTGAAATTCAGGTGCTTATTGCCCTTGTTGTCTATAATGTCTATCAGTGGAAAGAAGTCACGTGGGAAATCCTGATTGCCAAACATAGCCAGTAGTGTATTTCAGGTGTCTAAACAAAGATAGAAGGAATCTCTTGGAAGGCTTTTAAAAACATTTACTATTCTTTACTGCCAAAGCAGAAAAAATACTTCTGAAACACTGATTTGTTAGATTCCTCAAGTTTAGAAATGAGACAGGCATGGATCTGTAGCTTCATGTTGTCATCTTGCCCATTTCATACAGCTAGGGATTGCACAACAGGCTTTCTTCTCATTCTCTCATGCCCCTCATCCCTCCCATGTCTGTGTTGCTTTATCTCCATGTCCTGTGTATTTGTTATGGGCTTATCTTCATATCCTGTGTCCCATAGCTTTCTCATCAGTGTTTTCTCTTCACTGACCCTCTCTAGTTCCTGTTACATACATCATCCTTCTCCACTGGTTAAAGCAGGATGGGACTGTGGGATTTCTTTGCACTCAGAAGACGGTTAATTTAAAATGATATTGGACTTATTGGCTTGGAAGGGTCTTGCTTGGGACATCAAAAGAAAATCATGTATCCTGGGTAGGAAGCAGTGTTGTGAGTGCTGGTGTGTATCAGGGCTGAAGTAGGTAAGAGGTGCAGCACAAGCTTTGTTGGGTAAATCACCAGCCAAGTCATGGACAAACACTAAATTTGATCTCCTCTTCAACTTTCAGGTTTTGCTTATGCAAAATTACAGAGTGACAGTTTTCTTAAGGAATTTTGGGTAGAAGAAGTGCAGATGCCTTCTCCTGCTGAAGCTCTGAGGAACACTAAAACACTAATTGAGCACTGTTTGGAGACTCTGTGTGGGTTGTTTTTTGTTGCTAATGGTAGGCTGCCCTTTTCTTTGAGAGAAGAGTGTTTTAGGAGCAGATTTTAGTTGTCCACATGGGACATGGCATATCAGCAGACAGTAGCCTGAGCACACAGATCTGAGCTGCAGGCAGGCATGCAAGCGTGGGAGACAATTAAAATACTTGTTAACTGCTTAGGGGCAGTTCAGCACTAGTGGAAAACATGGAAGTGTGGGTATGAATGCAGAAAATCGGGTCTCCCAGATTTGATTCATGTTTAATTACTGCAAAGTTGTTCCTACTGTTATATCAAGGCAAAGCAGCAGGAAAGCAGAGCGACATTCTGTTGGGGTAGTCTTCTGGCAAAGAAGAAACTCTCCTATTCGATCAACTCAATTTTATAGCACATACTCAAAATATTTCTCTATTTCTCTATTATTCTTATTGTCTCATATACAGCTGGGAGTCAATGTATTTAACTCTTAGACAAAATATTTGACCCTATCATACTGGATCTCCCATCAGTCTAGAAGATAAATATTTCTGCAGTATAATCCACATTAGTCCCCTGCATTAGGTCACAACTTTTTATTTAGAGCATAAAACTCTAGCCCAAAAGCAAGGCCATGGCTTCCATGTAAGCTGCAGTCTCCTGAGGCTTCTGTCAAGCTCAGCAAACTTCTTTGCAAACTTTTCACTATCTCTTCCAAAGACATCAAGCCAATAACTTTTTTTCTGTCTGCTTTTTAAAAGTGTGATAGTGGGTATAGTTAAAATGAATGAATAATTTTGCATGAATATTATTCCCATTTTACCTAGATGAAGACAGAAATGAGACGAGAATAAAAGTCAATAAAATATTACAGACCAAGAGTAATGCCTTTGCACACTTTAACAATGCAAAAACAGGTCCAGATCTATTAAATATAAAATATTAATTATAAATCAAATAACTTATCAGTAGAAGAAAAAAGAGAAAAGAATCTTTTTAAAAACTCTCTGATAGCACTGCTAAAGTTTCAGAAGTAAAAGCCAGAAGTAGATTGTAATCTAGTGACCTGCAATTGAGTAAAATGAGAGATGACCCATATTTAAATTACAACATGGGCAATATGAAGGTGACAAAAATTCATGAATTAATTTCTCTCAAAACTCTCCATCAAACCTCCTAAATATTTGTGACATTTGAACAAAGGAGATCATGGTTTTTGAGCAGATAGTATTTTAAGGGATTTGGGGTTACTTTTTGCAGAGGAAGTGTTATTGATACAGAAGAAAAATTCTTTAACCTACCACATCAAACCCAGTCTTATAATGCTGTAAGATAATAAGTTTTTGTATTTCAAGAAAACTATGTCTCCATTCTCTGGTATATAGGAATAATTTCTCACAAATCTATTGTATAATCCCTTGTCTATTGAGGAATAGACAGAGGAGAAATGAAAGGATGGCATAGAAATATTGGAGGCAGCAGGGGGTGCATAAGGATACAGCACTGGGAATGAAAGGCAAGTGAAAGATGGAAACAGAGAAGCATGGGAGAAAGTACAGAGAATGGCAAACACAGCAGGGGCCTGTGCTTTGAAGAGAGGAAGTGCCTTAAAAGCAAATGAAAAAAGGCACAATGGAAGCGGAAGGGAAATTATTTGGCTTGGTTGAAGCAGTTCAGAGCAGTCAGAAAGTCTTGGATTTTCTCATTGAATAGATCTTTGAGGGACTCAAGACCCACTTAAGTTGTTCTCTATTTCTTCCCCCCCATCCTGAGAATTCTGTGAGAATGAAGGCTTAGGAAAGGAAATGGAGCACCCATCCATTGGGCACAGAAATGGAAAGAGGAACACATATTCCTCTTTGTAATTCTGGGCTTTCACAATTGGCTACATTACTTAAATCATCAGAGAGCCCACTCATAATTCTGTCCTAACTGATGTGTTCAATAAGGAAGTTTAAAAAGTGGAGACAGAGCCATAATTCCTCTTTTTCCCAGACCTATCAATTTTAGAGCTTGAGGTCTCCTTTCTGAGTAGATGATAGCTATGATGTTGTTATTTACCATATGTCTTTACGAAACACTGTTAGCTCCAGTAGCAAAAGCAGTTCTTTTAGGTATTTTCTCAGTGGTAGTCAGTGATAGGACAAGGGGTAATGGGTACAAGTTGAAACACAGGCAGTTCCATGTCCATATGAGGAGGAACTTCTGTCCTGTGAGGGTGACAGAGCCTTGGAACAGGTTGCCCAGGGAGGCTGTGGATTCTCCTTCTCTGGAGATCTTCCCAATCCACCTGGATGCTGCCCTGTGGGTTGGACTAGATGATCTCTAGAGGTCCCTTCCAACCTCAACCATTCTATGATTCTGCATTCCTTGGCAGTTCTTAAGAAAAAATTAAATATGTCAAGGTCATCTTCAAAATGAAGGACAGGTGACAAAATTATTTTCAGCATCTTTTTTTTCAGGTAATGCTGATTCTGTAGCATCCTCTTTATCTATAAGAATAAATATAGCTATGATTAAAGCCCTTATCATATGCTGTGTGTTTACTATCAAATGGTAACTATGGTGAATGCCTATTTTGTAAGTGGAAAATTCCCAACTGAAATGCGGTCTCCAGAGCTCCTATGCACATAACAGATACATTAGGCATTATGGTAGAATTTCTCATAGTACTAAGGAGTTATTTTTAAGAAAATTGGAATTATTTGTACATTGACACCTTTGGATACTGACATCTTTATAAACTGATCATGCCCTTTTAGCTGTCTACATACTGTTTTCCCTGCAACTATATCAGCCACTAAAAAAATATGCCAAGTGTTACAGTACCTATTGCATCAACTATGAAAACTTGATAGAGCAGCCACTAGTGCACTCCAGTAAGGTCAGGGGCTGTAAGCTTTAATAGCTGTACACTTTAATAGATTTGATTGACCAGACCTCTTTCATTCAGCTCAATGTTATGTGGCTAAGCAAATTCTAGTTTCTTGTTTCTAGACAGCTTTCTCACTTAAATGTAAATCTTTTGTGTAACAGCTTGTGTAAAGGCTTCAAGAGGACCTTATTCATGCAGATGAATTCTCAGGTGTGAGAATCTGGATGACTTTTTACTTCAGCTGTGCTAGTTACTGAGCTCAGGTACTTTTTCCAGAGTAGATAATTGTATTTTTTCACTTTATTTGCGTGTCATACCCTTGAATTAAAAAGTATATAAATATATTTAAAGTATATATATATATAGATAGATAGATTAATTACAAAATCTGTATCAATTCTCATCAGAATGACTTTCATTCTAAGTCGTGTTCATATTCTGTTGATACCAAATGAAGAAATAATGATTATTCACAGGTACAGAATGATTATTCACATTTAAACTAACAGTTTTTTGGGTTTTTTTTTTTGTAGGATAAAGTGTTCCTAGGCTAGTAAAAAGAAATAATTTTGCAAACCATAAAAGTCATAGATGTGTAAAACTTGCATTTGTCCAGGGTGACTTTATTATCAAATTAGAAGACTTTATTGCTGAATGAGGATTCATGGCATTATTACTGTAATTACTGTATGGCCAGTGCTTGCCATGAGATATTTGTTAGATGCCTCAGCATCATGGGTAGGATTCAAAGCTTCTGGGAGCCTTCTCCATTGATATTAGTAAATTTTCAGTCAGGTCTCTATAATTTTAAAATTATAGTGAAAAAATACAATATACTGTCTGATGGAATCTGTGAAAATGAGGCTCTAGACATTCATTTTCATTTCTAAGTCTTTCAGTGATCTTTTGGTGATCTAAAGTTCATATTTACAGACACTTATTGACTTCACATAGCACTTCAAAAAGACAGAAACAAAACAGTGCATTTAATTACAGGCTTCCTGGCTAATCATATGCGTAATACTATTTGCATGAATTTAACTACATTTTCAAAAAGACTCAAAAGTTGAAGGAGTCAGTCCCCTAAAATGACATCAAGAGGAGTAATTCTCTGTTGTGCCTTGCTTCATTACACCCACAGGCTTAGCAATAGCATCAGCCTGATTAGTTTGACTCGGCATGGTGCTAGGATTTTAGTCCACTCTATGCAGACACAATCCCACTGATAGTACTTGTACTGCTGAGTGGAGAAACTTGATTTAATATTTTATTGCCAAATCCAGGCAAGATATAAACAAGCACAATTTTACTACTTTCATTGGACCCAAGGCAACTTATTCAAGAGTTAAACTGTGCAAAATAAGCTCCCGGTTTCAAAAATTTTCAACATAACATAGCAGCAATCTGAAGGAACCCAATTTACAGGAAAAAAAAGAAAAAAAATAGTTTTCAAGCTCAGGTATAGATTATCTGTGACTTTCAAACCATTTATGGATTCATTAGAAAGTGCAGCTCTCATTGCAGCTACACTCTTTTCTGGCAAGAGGATTATTAAATAAACTAAATCTCTGCTGTTGAAAGGAAAAGAGCCAGTGGGAACTACTTAGCAGGAAAGTGCCATATGATTCTCAACACATGGGAATGCTGAGACCTGCACAACAAGAGAACAGTGGGGCTCCTTGGGAGTTTTGAAATTCTTGATATACATGAAAAAAGAAAAACTTGAAATGTTCTTCTTCCTTGACTTCTGTGAAGTATGCTAAGTATTCTGGTGATTTTGCCCCTATGAAGAGGAAGATATGTGGGTTGCAGTGTCATGAAGACTGTCTGTTCTCCTAGCTCATATAGCCTAAATGTAAAATCTACTCATGTCAATCCACAAGGTTCTCATTGACTTCAGGGTTGTTTGCTCGGGCTGTGACTCGTAATGGTACACAGGTGATGGGGATATACTTAAGCCTGGAACATTTCCTGTCCATTTGACTTAATTATCTAGTTGAAATTAATTTAGGAAATGTAGCATGTGGTTTGCAGCAAATCCAAGAGGAGCCATATCAGAGAAACTGTTGTGATAATCATGATACCTATACATGTTTATATAGCCTTAATAAACCACAGATTTCTACTTGATAATAATATGGTGCTGGTGGAAGACATGGAAGGTATGGATGTGTAATCTTCCTCTCCACAGACATTCCCTTTCCTGTTTCATGCTCCTCCTATAGAGGAGGCTGTTGCAATGAGACATTTCTATGTTAAAAAAACTAAAAGAAAAAAGAGCCCAATAATGCAATCTGTTACTGACAGCAATATTTAAAAGTGATGAGGGAAGATGTG
>JAUBOD010001106.1:935962-960269 GCA_032353885.1 Nothura maculosa | reverse complement strand
GCAGGCAAGAGCTATGTGCTCAATGCACAGTTCTCTTTCAAGGACATTTCCAGACTGCATGTTATCAGTATGCTTCCTTGGCTCCCATATGGATAGTTTTTTTGCTTCCTGAAACTCTACTGATGGATTCTGTTTTTCTAGGAAGACAACTTTGATTAAGCATCACAGGAAGGCAGAAGCATAGCGGTCAAGCAGGCTCGAGCCCCTTGTCCCTGTCTCCTGTGAGGATGGCAGTAGGTCATGAGATGTGGCAGCACAGGAGCTTGCTTTTGCCAGCATCCCTTCCCTTTATGCTCTACCAGCATCTGTCACACTAGAGGTTTTTTGAGACTCTATCCCTATCTAACCCCTGTTGCATCTGTCTATGGACACACCTTCCATGAATTTGTATAATTCCTTCAAAAGTCGCTGATACTGTCTGCCTTCTTAACAACCTCCTGTGGCAATAGATAGCAGCAGTTCACTGCCTGCTTTGTAAAGAATGGCCTTGCCTTTACGTGGGTATTGAAGCTGATCTCCTGATTTCAGTGGTTGCCCCCTTCTTCTAGTATTGTAGGATTTGGCAAATAAGATTCAACAGTCAACTTGTCCATTGCCTTCACAATTTTGTAAATCTCATTCTCATGTCCTCTTTAGTCTTCTCTCCTTATGTTTGAGCTCCCTGTCTTCTTAGATATTTTTTTTTCTTCATAGGACAGATCTTTCATAATTTGACTCATTTTAACTTTTCTTGTGGTTAAACTTTTCTGAAGTCTTTCTTAGAATGTGGAAATTTCTGTATTTTTCTACTTATTCAGATTAAAATTTTGAAGACAGAGAACCTCAAATGAAAACAAAACTATTTTTTTTCTGATGAAGGAGGATTTTTCAACTTCTTGCAGAACATTTTTCACTGATAGGATGGATCACTAAATAACAAGGATGAGAGAAAGCAGGGCTGAAGAATAAAGAGAAGAATCTCAGAAGATTGGGGTGCCATAGTTTTTGCTGCTTCATTTTCATGTTGGATTCAAAAGATGCTTCAAAGCTTCCTTTTGCTGTATTACACAGCAGGGAAAAAAGTTGGAAAATGTTTTGTGACATTTTTTTCATTCCTTCAGAAAGTACAAGACAGTCAGTACTTCTTTCCTAACGCATCTCAAAGTGAAATTGCTGTCACTTTGTTACACAGTCAGCAAAACTGACTACATATAGAATGAGATTCAGTTGTAAAAATCTGTTTTTATTTTTAGGAAAGTATCTTTTCTCTCTCTTTGATTGGAATTTTTAAATATATATTATACTGGTGGTGAAAGTCGTGATACAGTTGCAGCCATGTAATCCTAATCTTTGTTTGCAGAAATCTACTTTATTGCTTAAATCAAATCCAATCCTGAAACAAATTTTCCCCTGAGCTATATAGGATTGGCAGACTCTTTTAAGTTGGCTGCTATTTAATTGACTGTCAAATTACCACTAATTTTCCCTCCAGAATAATTCATAGGATTCATAGCAATGTGTCTGAGTAACTGTGCATGCATCTTGGGATGCAACCATTCCCTGAGGAGGAAGCATGTTAGCTAAGAGGCAGATGATTTGAGGTCAGTTACAAGCTTTTTTAGAAGGTCAGTGTAAAGATTTTTGAGGCTATGAGATTTTGATAATTTTTTTCCAGTCGCGACTGATGATACCCAACTGGGAGGAGAGGCTAATTCCCCAGAGGGCTGGGCTGCCAGAGACTTGGGCAGGCTATAAGGTTGGGCAGAGAGGAACCTCATGAAGTTCAGCAAGGACAAGTGCAGGGTCCTGCACCTGAACATGAATAACCCCATGCCATCTCATCAGTCCACTTTAAAAACAAAACTTTTGTCAGAACTTCAATATGCCAAATCAGTCTCTGTATCCTTCTGTGATTTCTTCTGGAACTAACCACGCTACTATTAATTAAATAGGGCTGCTACTCTAGCCTCCAGTGATTTCTTTTCAGTGAAATATTGTTTAAGATCTTTGTGCTGAATAAGCTGGTTACACTATAAAGATCTGTTTCTAATGAATTATTTAGTGAAGATGTTACTTTTAGTCTCAGAAGGAAAATACACAATCTCATGTCAGGCTACATGGCATTTATTTTAGAAAAACTTAACTTAACAAATCATATAAAGTAAGCAAAATCAGTTCTCAGACTCCAGTTCCACTCTTGTAGCAAGAATTAATTAAGTTTACCTTTCTAAGATGAAGAGCTGTCTGTGACCTCTTTTGCAACCACTGTAAAATCTGAGGAAATATCAATTATGAACTCTACAAAATATGTGTGAAATTAACTTTTGTCACCCGGAGACCTATAAAATAAAAAATAATTTAAAGCAATAAAGTTGAATTTGAGAATAATTTATTTTTCAGTTGGAGAGTCAGCTAGCCAACTGAAAGAGTAAAAATTGGAGGTAGTGCTGCCCTCTGTCCACCTCATTCCCAAATATTTTGGTTTACTTGACATGAAATATTCCATTTATCATAGTAAAGTTTACTGTCTAATACTTTGCAAACCAAAACAACGGAAGTGAAGGGTTTCCTTTGGGTTTCGCCCAGGATGTGAATTTATCTCACACTGCTTCCTTGTGCACATGCAGGTTATCAGGTGCTGGTATTGATAAGCTAAGTAGAATGAATGATGTTTTGTGCAAAAAGAAGGTATGGGTAGCAGGCCAAGCACCCCTTGTGTGGAGAGGCTGGGGAAGACATGGAGGAGCGATGGAGCTGGTGGTGAGGGGGGCTAGAGAAGAGAGATGTGAAATTCCCGACGTTTTCTAACTTCTCGCCTTTTCCCATTGCTGTGTCCTTGGTTCTTCTTTTAACAAATAAATAACAATTGAAATAGGGAAGAGAATTTCTATCTCCAGGCGTGGATGTCAAAATCATACTCTTATTGATAGAATTAGTCTAAACAAAGTGGAATAGGTACAATGCGACCAACAAACAAAAAAAATAATGGTATAATGACAGCCAGACAAAATGTTGGACAGTTGTGTCCAGCTCTATGTTTCAACCAAAGTTTAATTACTTATGTAAAGAAAAAAGCATCTGACAGAGTCCAAAACAGCTCAAGGCAGTGCTTACATGTCTCAGGTGAGAGATGTGAGCTTAAATCTCCACAGGTGAAAGATGAAGCAAACTTGTTTTTTCCAGATCCCAAGAAAGTATATCATTTGTATTTACTTACTGAATAGCTGTGAACTGATGCCTTATGCACTTTTACTAAAATAGTGGCTCTAAATAAAAATTCATTTCTATTTTTCCAGTCAGGACTGCTTTGTAAAATAGTTATCTTCAGAAGTTAAAAATATGTTTTGGAAGTTTTAATATTTGTGTTTCGGACTGTGTCCAAGTTTAATTTTAAATTTGACAGAAATATAATGCATTACTCTTGTCAGGATCACTGAGCTGCTTGTAAATTATGGAACTATGTTCAGTGTTGCTTCAAATATTCCATTACACATTTAAGTTTTCTGCTGTGTTGCATATGGATTTTATACTAGATTTTTATTCTCTGAGTTTGAAAATTTCATCATAACTGGTGCAATAAATTCTGAACCTTTCTGAAATTAATTTAAAAAAATCCCTCAGGTATGGCTCAAGTAGGAAAGGAATGTAAAATGGAGCAGTAGATAGAGATTTGAGGATTTGATTAATTATCTAAATATGAAATTACAATTTTGTGTAATTAGCAAAGAATAAATGTTTTATTTAGATATTTACACTTTCATCTTAAAAATATTACTATATTGATTATTTGTATCATGTTTTCTCTAGATGGATCTCTTCATTCAAAATGTGATTTAAATACTGCTAAAAATGCTGATGTATTAACTCTACTAAGTCATATTTTCATTTTTTCTTAATCTTAAAAGTTAATATCTGAAGCGTAAATATATTTGCAAAATTTTAGGCAAACTGTTGAGATTTGATATTGTATTTATTTTCGTGAACAAGATATTTTAATCTTAGTAAAATAAAACATGCATTTATGCATTATGAGCATGTGCTTGACAGTTTAATCAGGTGCTGTCTGGGAACATGAAGACAACGCGCAGTTTACTTTGACATTGCTCAGGTGCAAATCCTATTCAATGCAAAATTAAGGTCATGAATCCATAAATGTGAAGAAGTAGTGAAAACAGAATCTCTGCATTGCTTTGCAGCTATAGAAATCACTTTTGGCAGGTGGCAGTAGGTAGCATTATTACCCATAGTCTGCCAAGATATTTTCCTAGCCTCAAGTAATTGTCAGAGTTGGGGACCATCTTGTCGTCTTAGTTTTGCATTAAAAGTATCATTCCAGCTGAGACCACAGCCTTTGGAAAGGGGCTATGGGAAAGGACCTCTGGAGATCATCTAGTTCAACCAAGCTGAGCAAGCAGTGTCACCCAGAGCATGTTGAAAAGTATCGTGTCCAGTTACGTATTAAATATCTCCAGGGATGGAGACTCCACAACTTCTTTGGGAAACCTGTTCCAGTGCTCTATCATCCTAAAGGTCCAAAAGTCTTTCCTTGTGTTCAGATGGATCTTTCTGTGTTTCAGTTTGTGTCCATTTTCTCTCCTCTTAAGGACCCCATAAGATCCCTCCTCAGTCTTCAGTAATTTACTGCTTTTTATTTCATAGGGACAAAAGAAACTGAAAGAATGTTGGAAAATGTCCTATATTTCCTTGACAAATATTTATAATTTATTATTAGTCAAAAATGGTTGCTGGAATGATCTTTTCCTGAGTGAGTCTCATTTCAAATTTGTCAGTATAATGACTGTAAAAACTGAAGGCGTTTGCTTTCTTTGGCATCCAACTTGCAGAGAACTGGGAATTTTACATGATAATAGGAAGACAAAGAATTCACATAACTTCAGGTTTAACATTCTGATTTCAAGATTTTTTTAAAAAAAGACAACAATATTTCTGACATTGGCACTTCTTTAGGAAGCAGTATATACTTTGAAATAATGACAGGCAGATTTCTCAGGACTGAATGGTGAAATAGTCATCAAGCAAAATTTTACATCATGTACGTTCCAGCAGTTGCCCAAACATAGGCACTCACACCATTTGTGACACTTGTATAAACCCTGGGTACTTGCTGCTGGACCAGAAGGTTCAGATGGTCCCACAGGCCTTGTGTCAGATAAGACATAAGACTATTATATCTGCCAGTGCTCTACAGATACCTCATACTTTATAGGGCATCTCAAATGTTAAGATATCTTAATCATGCCCTAGATCTCTATTGACTATAACATCTAGCACATGCTTTAGATGATGATATGCTCATATCTATGAAGTATCTAAATCTTTAAGAGAATTCTACCGTTAGTGTTCAGAAGTAAAGATCTTTAATCTTATTTGGTTTAGCTAGTTTTACAACTTTTATGATTGTAATGTAATCAATTATCAGAAATTTCCAGAGCAATCAACAAATCTACTCTGTCATGTGGAGAAAGTTCATTTTTATTTGATAAACTGTTAGACCTCATGAGGAGAAAAGTTATGCAGATAGATTCCATCAAACCCTACCATTGACTACCAGTACCAAAAAAGGGAGATAAATCTAAAATGGCAATCCGTAAATCTGATGCTTACTGGCATGTAACTATGGAAATCCCCAAACTCTTTTTCTTGCCTTTTTCTACCAGAAGTTTCCTGCAGCATCTGTAGTTCTGCCTCTGCAGAAGCTGCTCCAACTTGAACATCTAGGAAGCTAATTTCTTCCAAACCTTTTTAATTTTTCTTTTCTTTCTTTCTTTCTTTTTTTTTTTATTTTTAGTGCATTATAAAGTGGACTTTCTTTCAGAATGGATCACTTTCTGGTTAACTCTGAAATGGAAGTTGAGTGCTCTTCTGAGCGCTAAACAACGTAGTAGACCAGCACTTGGTAGCAAAGGCCAGGACTCAATCCCTGGGCCATACATTTCTATTAGTTTAAGTACATATAAAACAATTATGTCAGTTAGGGCCTTACAAGGCTGCAGTAATAAAGGCATACCCTGCCTACTAATCCCTAAGGTACTAAAAAATGTACCTTTCACCATAGGTATGTTACTTTCAGGTGTAATGAATGGGAAAGGGAAGAGATTTAAAGTTTCTTGGATTCTGTTTTCTCCTAGTTGACAAGATCATGGCTGTTGGTATGCTGTGGTTGACAACAGCAGAGGTACTATGAATGGAATCCATCATAAACAGCATGGGATCTGCTGTGAATAGACAGCCTAACTCATAACATTCACTGCAGGCTCCATGGGTTCTCTCAAGACATCCTCTTTTTGGCCATCCTGATTTTTTTCTGTGAAGGTGGAGTGAGTTGTCATGGTGCCTCTTAGGTGTGTTCTGGCAGAATGAAGGCTAGACTAGAAAAGAGATGGATTTTCTGATTAATACAAGAATTACTGTTTATTTAAAAGAACAAAGAAGAGTTTGTGAATGTAAATCAGTTTCACATAAAATAAGTTGTCTTCATTTATGTCACATTTCAGTGCTTTTAGTATTTTTCATAATGCACAAAATATCTTGAATGAGATGTTGCTCCACACACAGTAACAGCCAAACTTGGTTTTTGGAGTGGGTTTCTGCTAAAGATGGGACCAGAAGACTCACAGTAGAACTTGGTTTTCTTCATTCTTGGTATGAGATGTAACTCATACTTACTGGACATATTTTGGACAGCTTACAGGACATATTTTGGCAGCTCAATCTTACTGCTCCTTACTTACAATCTCATAGTAATTCCTCTGCTAAGAAATTACTAAACATAGTGGGGATCTCCCCAGGTTTCCCCCTACATTCCTCTTTTCTTCCTAGAGTATTTTCTGTATTTGTGAAGCTGTAAGTAATCCTCTTAATTACTGCAAAGTAAGCGGAAGTCTGAGCATGTCTGACCTTCCTGGGCTGATGATCTCCCACCTTTTAAATAGCCCTGATTTATGTATTTGCAAAAGGGAAAGAAAGGATAATCTCACAGCAAGTTGCAGCTAGGAAGCTAAGAAGGATTAGTGTTATCTTAAACCCAGTTTCTTGTGTAGAAGGATATATTTTGCCTGAAGAATGAGTAGATAAAATAAAATCCTGTGCAAAACATTTAACAATGTAAATATATTTGAAAATAAGATATAACCGCTCTGTTTGATTTGCAATATGAGCTGAAGCCGTAAGCCAGAATTCCTGTCTCAGACTTTTCCTTTGTTTATAACTCAGTCTTTGTGAAACAGTCCTTCGAGTCATTACGTTTTATCTCGTCTAAATGTATGCTGCTAAGGACTTTAATCCACAGATTACTCACACAATAGATTGACAACTCCAAACACATGCTTGAGTATTCAGAAAACTTTAATCTCTTATGCTGTGCTGTATTTAAAAAGGAATATATCGTATAATCCTGTAGTATGCTTTCCTGCAGGCACATATTGAGCTAAAATGCTTACAGAAAACACACAAACCAACCTGTTTATCATTTGTTCTGCTACAGTTTTCAATAATTAGAGGATCAATTAATTAAAAGATCAAAAGCACTAAATAGCAGGTCAATTACAATTTTCTTTTTAAAACATGTTTTATATGTTTCTATATATAAACATAGAATAGTTGTTCAGATTGAAGCAATTTGGGGACTTCAAAGGAACAGATGCCTCTGAAGCCACATTTACAATTTTTTTCTTCATTTTTGCCATACATAATTTTTAAGTGAATATCAGGCTTGAAACTGTATCAAATTAAAAGCCTCTTCATGCAAAGAGCATGTGATGGCTGCATGTCTCAACATAAAGCTCTCACAAAGTTGCTAAAATCCAGAGAGTGCAAAATGGGTGAAAAATATGCAGTCTTGTAAGGGAGTGGGAGGGGGGAACATGTTTAAAAGCCATCTTTTAAAGTACAAGGACACATTCTGTATTCTTAGAGTGCTGTTTGTTTTTGCTAGAAAAGAGTGTCCTTGACATGGTAAAGCTGCCTTATAAATTTTCACATGGTCAAAGCCCTTTGCTGTTCACGTTCACCCATCCTCCTGCTGCCACCAGCTGCAAACTGCTTGTTTTCCCTGTTGATACCACATAGAGTAACCTCCCACTGATACTATTTTCCATGCCTCACATCCTTCCTCAGCTTGCACAAACCAAAACACCAACCACAACACCAGCTCCTGGCACTGTATCACTCATACCATGGATTCACCTGGAAATGCAATTTCTGATACTGGTTGAATTCCTACATTCCTGTAGATATTAAGCAGCAAGCAACATAACGGGCAGGGCAGGCAGCTTTTGAGGGCTGACAGCTTTGGCCATAAATACTTTTATCTTCAGGAGTTTGTTACACTACAAAGGCAGTAGCCACTTGGGTTTTACTGCTGCAGGGACACTGTTGTTAGGATAGAGCTGTGTCAGGATACTGGACATTAGTACCATTATTGGGTCAACGGGCTTCATCTGCTTCAAACTGCTCATGAACTGCAGTTTGGGTGCTGCTGGGCTGTACAACCATTTTCTTCTTTATGGGGCTTGTGACATGGCTTTTTGCAGCCATTTGGATTTTTGTATAGTTCTGATGCTTGAATGCCTGAATGCTTTGTGGCATCTATCACACTGGCAAAAAGCTGTCGATTTCCCTTATATTCCCTCATGTAATTAGCTTTCCTTTCAGCAGCTTTCTGCTTCATCTCTTTTCCTCTTTGTTCTTGATCTATATATGTTATATATACCCAGAAAATGAACAAGAAAATTACCACTCTGGGTATAATTTAATTATATTTTTTTCTTATTACATTTCTTTCTTTGGCCATTTTTTTCAGGGAAGTCTGTATTGGAAATGGAATTTATTATTGGAGTTTACTTAGTTTCATTATCCCTAGCAAACAGAAAATCTAAACTAAAAATGTTTAAAATATCCTAGCTTAATATACTAACTACACCTAACTTAAATACTACCCTTTTTTAAGGATATTGCTTTATAGGAAAAGTTATTAGAGAATATCTTTTTAGGAGGTATTTCTTCCTCCTGTTGAAATGGCATATTGATAAGGTTGCAGACAAACACCATCCCATAAAGCCATCAATACATAAATAATACCTTTGATTGTACAGTCACATTTCTTCAAAGCACCAAACACAACGCTTCCCAAGTTTAGACTGCAACATGGAATATATAGATAAGAAGTCCTGAGAAGAAGTGTTTAGAGAATTTATCTTATTTATGTTTATTCAGAGAATCTGAAATATGATTCTGATATCTTTAAGTCTACTAAAGATGAAGGAGCTACATTCACATAAATAATTTGTTAGCAGGGTCCATTACTGGTTCCTGGAAATGACTGAGATGTTCTGTATACGTTTAAAATGGTAGGTTTTAGATCCAGACCAATGAGCACTCCCCCTAAATAACTCCTAGGCATGGTCTGGATGTTATTGTGGGTCATAAACTTTTATCAGCAGTGATTTTGGAAGTGACCACACTTTTTCAAAAGGTGTGCCACATCAGAAGTGACCACTTACATCAGAAGGTACCACGTGTTTGATATTATGCATACAATATTATGAACTGTTTCATACTGCTGCAGTCAGTGACAGAGAGTAGTCTCAGACCTCTCTAATATGCTAGTATAGCTCTAACAAGGAAGTCTTACCATTGAACCGAGAAGGTTTTGAATCTGATGTTAGTTTCTAATGTAAAGTAATGTTAGAAATAAATTACAGCCACAATAATTCTATTGATAATGAGAAGCCTTTTTTTCCCTTGTAACTTAATATTATATAATCAATCCCTGAATATTTCCCCAAATTTTATGTGGTTGTTATCCACTCATAAATTCACTTTTGTATAAATAGTTATAATTTTTTTCCAAAAATTATTACAAAAAAAAGTTGTATGTATTCCTCTCTCTCTCTTTCTTTGTCTCTCTTTCTCTCTTGCTGTATGTATATGGCTTATCTTTTCTGTCTGTCCATTCCTAGCAAAAACCACAGATCAAACAGATCATTTCTTTTTGATGTATGTTGCACAGTTAATGTCTAATATTAAGCGTGTTAGAATCTTGGATTTTTGTGGAATTTTTAGCGTTATCAGGAGTTTCTAACTAAATACCAGTCACGAACATACTCCCACACTGAGCCAAACTGTTAAGAACTTTGCCAAGACTCATGTGGATAGCAAAATAATGCAAAACCACCATGTTGTTCATAATCCCCCTCTGCCTACCCAAATGAAAGCACTGCTAAATTTGGGCAGTAATGAAAATGACAGAGTTAAAAGGCACCTGGAAGCAGCAGTAGCATGGAGACCACACACTAGCTTTTGTTGGTAAAGCTCCTTGCAAACAAATATCCCTGTTCCCTGTATTTTGTCATCGCTTTCTAGCAGCTCCCTATCTGCCATCCTCTGCCCCTCTGCATTTTTCACGTCTTCTTTCTCTGGGTCAAAATCCTGCTCTGTCTTCCCCAGCTCCTCCTCTTCTGTGGAGGCAGTAAGTCTGAGGGTTCTCTCACATTTAACTGAGACCAGGTAAGACCAGTTTGCCCATTTAGCCCTCAGTACCTTCTTTACTGAGTTGTCCCAGTTATTTCACTCCACATAGCTGCATTCCTTGTTCTTTTCCCAGATGAGGGTCCATGTTAATTGCCATGGGTCTCTTTTTTTAATACAACTGCTCTCCATTTATCCTTGTTCCTATCTCAAGATCTATTGCATTCTTCCATGCCTAACAACCAATTCCCTTTCCTGTGCCATAACACTATAATTTGCCTACAAAATACCTAATTAATTCATTCTATTACCAAAGTAGGAGAGAGAGGAACTTTGTAGTTCAAGCTCATGAATCATCAGAACAGTCCCTAAAATTCTAGTTATGATTGACCATCCAAAAATGATACCTCATGGGTAGGTAAGTAGACAAACTGGCAGCTAATATTGAAAATATTATACATGCACAGCTCTAGTGCTAGCAGGGCTATCCTACAAGTATTTTCAGCTTTCCAGAAAATCCCCTTATCTTCATAGTGCATGCTTAAAGTTATAACTAAATTCATGTCCTTCCCCCAAATCTTCCTCTCTTTGGCGCTATGTGGCCTAAAGGTGTATTCACCAAAGAAAAGTGGTTTAAGGATTTGCTGAACCATGTACCCTCTGAGAAAAAAAAGTGTATTTGTTAAAAAATACAAAAAAGACAGTAAAAAATGTGTTACCAGGAAGATAGCCTTCACTTTCCATCTTAACATGTTGTCATATCTTTTCTAGATTTTTATTACTAATAGTATTTTTACAATTTACAATATTTTTACAATATTTTCAAACTCACTACATAGATTTCATCTTCCCAGTATCTATAAAAGAGCAATACTACATGCTTTAGGTTAATTAGAGCATATTTCCCAAAACAACATACATATGTGCTGGTGCTAAAATAAAAACTTTCAGCTGGTTGGCTGATTTTAATGCCACTTTATTATTTACCATCTGTCAAATACATAAACTAATAGGCTTATGTGTTCCCTTCTGGCCCCTTGTATTGCTAACGCTCACTAGAATAACACATGATTTTATCAGGACTTGAATTGTCACCCTAAAAGTGGATGTTTAGGCTTAATTTTGCAATATAGTAAGTACCTCAGGTAAGGTGCAAAGTATTATCAACTACCATTTGGGCATAGGATTTCACAGCATTTTTAAAACTTGACTATATTTAATACCTTTCTGCAATTTTAGTACATCTACGTACAGTATATCTACTAGCAGCAATCTGTATTCTTTTCAG
The DNA here is from genome assembly GCA_032353885.1 of Nothura maculosa. Classification (NCBI taxonomy): domain Eukaryota; kingdom Metazoa; phylum Chordata; class Aves; order Tinamiformes; family Tinamidae; genus Nothura; species Nothura maculosa. Next base: position 948,514 of record JAUBOD010001106.1, on the reverse strand, counting down.
TAATATTGCTTTTTCTTCAGTAAAAGTCATGGCTCAGAATCCCGTATGAGCAGTGAATATTTCATACTTAGGCAAAGCGCTTGCAATAAAACTGCTCTGAGCTCTCTTACAGATGATCTGCTCTTTAGATTAGTTCAGGTTCACACAGCTGCACAGCAAATAGAAATATTTCACAGCTCAAAAAATGGGGCAGCTGGTATTTTGATTCATCTCAGAGCAATTTCAGTGGGAATCAATAAAAATACAGTGCTCATTTTGCACAGAAGAGCATGTTTGATGGGATATCATCATTGTCATCATAATTCGCCTTTAGTAGCCCAGAGATGAATGTGTCTCTCAGAGTCGCACCTTTTCTCTTCCTAATGTACACATTGGCATTTTACTTCCCTATCAGTTATTAGCCACACACATTTGTAAAAAATGAAAAATTAAATGAAATAAAAATAAAGTTTTAAACATTCCTTGTGTTAAACATTCCTTCCTTAAACATTCCAATTGCTCCTCCTGGAGCAATTGCTCCAGCAATTGCTAGCCATTCTGGAAGGAGATGTCCATATTACATTTTCAGCTCGGAGGTGCAGTAGTCTCTCTGCTTTACGCTCTGTTTTTAACCTGACATATTTTGTGTTGGCCAGTGCCATCTCTAGTTCGATCTCTTGTTATTGTTGTTGTTGTTTTATTTCAATAGTCTCTGAAACAAAGCTATAGTGTCAAGAGCTGTATCTTGCTCTTCTGTTCAAAGAAATATTTTAAAAATATTTCGTTTTCCTGTTTGGTTTTCCATATGCTGGTGATATTTCCTACATTTTTGCATGAGATGTTGCTTAAAAGGCTATTGACAACATTTGAGAGAGAGTCCTTTATTTGGGTAATGCGACAATTATTAATTTGCTTTGAGGAGATGAAGCCAGGCACCATCTCTTGCAATAAAACATCATCTGAAGATCACTGGAGACCATTTTTCTGGCTATTCAAACTCAGGATTGCATTTCTTCTTAAGAAAATTTCATCACACCTTTTTTATTGTCTTTCTCCTCGTCTGCCCCTCGGACTTAATAGATGCTCTGTATTCCTTGTACAAGGTTAATTTTTTAATCATAGCTAGAATTAATGCATAATGTAGCTGCACTGGTAATTCAACCTCTGCAACAATGTGGTTTTACCTCACCTATGTCTCATTTAGTCTGGAATTACTTTGTTTTCTGAAATGTGAGTTAGTTCATTCTGGCATCTCGGAGGTTAGACAGTAATACTCTTAAAGATCTTTAGATGATTCTGTGTAGGAATCACTGAAACCGTCATGTAGCTAAATCTTGCTCTTTTTTTCAAGCAAATAAGTTAATAAATAAGAGTTTAAAGCTCTTTTTTATTACTTCATATAATTGGGCCTATTACCAAGAGACTACTTTGCAAGACTTATATTGGCCAACTTTTCTTCTTGCTGTTTCCATGATGCTGTGTTAATACCTCTTCTCCTTATCTCAGTCCATTTAATGCCTTGTCTCTCAGAAGACCCATTGCACAAGTATATACATAAACACTGAACGCATCACTTCTCAGTCCAGTGGAGAATTAAACAGTCAGTGAATTTGGCCTTTTGCCCTTTCTGATGGTGTTACTGAAAGACATTGTAGATGTAGAAAGGAATTGAAGCCAAACACTTGAAGAAGAGTATATATTGCCAAGGATTAGGAGATCTGTACTCAGGATAACAAATACTTTAGAAAAAAAAAGAGGATTTTTTTTTAAAAGCTCTTTTATCCTTTAGCAAGGAGTCTATAAATGAGATATTAGGCACAACTCATTGGTTTACAGGAAAGACAAAAATATTAACCAGGAGTATTTTATCTCTGTGTAAGGATGTTCATATCTGTACCTTTTCTGCTTTCTCAACAGGGGGGTTGACTTCTCTTGTGGACTCTAGGGACTATTGAACAGTACATAATTTGCTGAGTGTCCTTATGTATTCTGTGGTTTCCTTACACCATCATAAGAGACTTGTGTTACTCTGTTCTGCTAGAACTTTCATATCACTGCTGTTTTCTCAAAGAGTAAACTAAAGTGTTGTGGAAAATCAAGTGTATTGGTTGCACTGAAGGATCTTTGTCTAATTAGAAAAAGACAATTTGTCTATTTAGACAAATATCAGAAACTCTTCCAGCAGCAATTTTGTCTTAATTATCAGTATTCCTTATGTCCAATTCTCCATTTTATATAAAGCATTTTGCTGACACTGTTAAAATCTACTTAATACAAATAAACCATACACTCGTAGTGATATCCAATAGGAAAGAAAATCATATTTAATACCTGGACTTGTAAAGAAAGGAAATATTCATTTAGTATGATGTTAAAAGAAACTGAATTTCTGGAATTTTCCTTTTTCCATGGTTTTCATGGTTGAAAGAATCTTAAGGTTGAAAGAATCTTAAAGGTGTCTAGGTGTCCAACTGTCTTTGTAGCTAGTGGTAGCTAGCACTGCAAGGATAAGCATATAAACCAAGCTAACTGTCTCAGTAAGTAACACCTATGTTTGTTTGTTTGCAGCTCTAAAACTTTTGGACAGAAGCCTGATATCTCGCTTTTCTCATTTTGATGGGATTATGAATGTATTATTTCCAGCTTCCAGGAGAATATCACAAAGGCATAAAAAAGGTCAAGCAAGTCTTCTCCTGAGGCTGTCACATTGTAGAGAGAAAACATTAACAGAAGCAACATGGTTCTACCCAAAGGTGACAGCAATTGCTAAGAAGAGTCTGTAACATCCACAGATTCCACATATAAGGAAAAAACACAGCTATTCTGATGGTGGGTCTGGATCTAACGCAAGAAAAGGTGGCAATACGGTGTCCTATTCCTCTAAGCCTTCCTCATTGCTCACCATCACCACCTCCTTCTTGACATAAATGAGCCTCAGCAGCTCCTCTTCACCAGTGATCTGATCTCATCAGACATGTGCATCTGTAATGTTTTCAGTTTTGTAGTCATGGGCAGAAAAACTTTTTGCAAAAGAAATATTATTCTAGGCCTGACATTGCATTCCATTGCACTGCAGTGTGTTGGAGCCTTCAGGTGATGTCCTACTTGCACAAAAACCGATAATAGCTGCTATAATTAAAAATAACACATATGGCCATTTTTAAAGGGACTAAAGTCGATGTGTTTGTATTAGAGCCATCTTAAAATACACAGAAATTTCTTTTGCTACAAATCACTACAAACTATGTTATTTAAACCTCTGGATTACAGTTTATCATTGCTTGGTCTGTAAAGTCTCTTTACTCTGGGGAAAAATAATAGTGATCTTCAATGGGATGTGGGAACATCACAGTGGACATTTCCCACTGCCCAAAATTCGATATATAGGAAATTATTTTCTACTACTGTTAAGATGGCCAAACATATGCTCTGTACACCAAACAACCAAATATGCCTATAGCTATGAAAGAGAGAGGGGTCTGCTTAGTGCAACTTCAGTATGAAAACAATACAACTATGATATAATTTATCTCATCTTTTCAATCATCTCCATCATCTTTTACAAGCACCTTTTTATTATTAAACACAGAAGATTAAAAAAATGAGAAAAAAAGATGAAATAGACAAGTGTTTCTTCAGTAATTCTGTATATATTTTTTCTTAATCATAGAATCATAGAATTGTTAAGGTTGGAAGGGAGCTCTATAGATTATCTAGTCCAACTCTCCTGCACACGCAGGGTCACCTAGAGCATGTGGAACAGATTTCCATCCAAGTGGGTGTTAAGGATCTCCATAGAAGGAGACTCCACAACCTCTCTTGGCAGCCTGTTCCAGTACTTTGTCACCCCCACTGTTAAGAAATTTTTCCTTAAGTTCCTGTGGAAGACTAAATTTCTGAAATTGCATAGCCATTACAGCAGGATATCACAGCAGGATATAGGATTTTTCACAGTAGGATGGTACATGAGGGTATTAAAGTAAATCCAAGGGTTGACTGAGGAACAGAAAGCAGGTGAAGCAGTTAAGATGGATAACATTATTTTTTTCCTATAACTGCAGTCTGGCGCATGTATATCACATGCAATACAAGATGTCCATGTCATCTGTAATATGTATGCAATTTTTATATTGCTATAAATTCTTATAATAACTTAAAATATTTTTCCTGTAGGACTAATTCTCCCACTGGGATCACTGGCAAAATTCCCAGTGACATGAGCAAAGAAGAATAAAATGCAGAATAAGGGAACAAGGCTGAAAGCGAGTGTAAATCAATTAAGTACTTTCACGGTTGACCTTTGAGCTTCTAAATATAATGTCTATTGTTCTATTTCCAAAGACATAAAGTCTGTTATCCTTACTGACACTTTCTTCATGTCAGCACTGAGGATTTTTAGCTTCATGCTAAGATTTAGGCCACATGCAAACTAGTTGTTCTTATGACATCTTCCCTTCAGACAGTAATATTGTTAGACTCATTTTTTAATCAAATCTTTCATCAGATGATAAGAAGGCAAAATGTATGCTAATTAACTTAGTGAAGTGGGTACTAAATATCTAGGTCAGCAAAATAACTTCCAACTACTGCACTAATTAATCTCTTTTTTATGAGTCATTGTCAACTGTATATTTTTGGAGTGCTGACATCTATAGCTGGCATCCATCAGTAAATCATTTTTAAAGGTCCGCTACAGACTTGGATTTAGTCTAAAGGTGTCAAAATTTCAAAATAAAAGATGGCATTGTATAAAAACAGACAAATAAAAATATTATATCCTAATTACTTCTTTTTAACTGTTGTTGCTGTTGTTGTTTTTTGGCTACTTCTGTGTTAGAAATTTGGAGATTGAAAGTGTAGAATAGCATGCTCATTTGTCATGTAGCTAAAGATGACATAAGCTCTTGGCCCTTTCTGAATATCCATTAAGCATTAAATGTTTGTCAGACCTACCCCCATTATACAGCAGTAAATGCCATCCACTTCCTCTAGACTAAACTGTTCCCTGGGTGATGCACAGTTAAGTAGATTTCATTATTAAGTTCATGTGACTTAATGGCAGATTCATCTGACTTAAAGGCAGATGTAGAAAGCTACCTATGGATCCCAGGTCCACACTTGCTTCACCAAATTTATAACTGGCTAAAATTTTAAGGAAGATTTTCCTTTTTACTCTGTGAAAATTATTCTGAGAATAATTCTTATTCTGTGCATGCTAGAAATACAAGAGATGACAACACATCTGTTCAAGAGTCTGCCTAGTGGTCTTAAAATTCACTTACTGTGGGGTAGAGAGGAGGTAGAGTGTTTTTAATAATACTGTGTCAATTCTGTGTAATTCAGCCTTTAGCACAACTTCTTTGAGTAAACAACAGAAAATAGCCACTGCTTCTCCCTAATTCTTCTTATTGTGCCTGTGTAAAGCACAGTCCATGTCCACCAACATGACATCCAATATTAATTTTAAAAGAAGTAACTGTAATACTGTTGTATTTAAATACACATTATCAACCCAAAAACCTATCTGAATAGCCCTCACAATTGGATTTGTGGCTCTTCCTCCCACTGGTGAGATAATTGCTGTAATAGTAGGAGGGATGGAAGGAAATCTAGTAGGGCCTTCTAGATGAAAATAAATATGTTTAGATAATACTTACATTAAGAAGAGATAGAAGAGGACTTCTTTTTTTCAGAAAAGATTCATGACTTTGAAATGAATTTAATTGTGCCAATGAAAGATGAGGAAAGCATGCATAGCAGTGAATTCATAAAGAACCTTATCAAAACTACTCTGTAATTCACAACAAAAAGAGTCTCCAGATCTAAAGGTTTCAATTTATCTGGTTTCTGGCTCAGTCTGTTTAGTCTTTTCTGTCAAGTCTTCGAATCAATCACTTCTATTTGGTTAATATATGCAATACATAGGGCAAAGTTAGTATCAATTTGAGCCAGTATTTCTATTGCACCTAGTTGATATAACTCCTTCTATAGTCATCAGCAGGAAAATAACACCTTTATTGCTAGCCCTAGGTTAAAAAGTGCCCAAAATAAGTGTGATGAATCTCCTAAAAGATTTCCCATGTCTCTTCACTAAATACAGGGAAAGCCAGGATAGCTGGCTTATGCTAGCATCAAAATAATTCATTTAACTGGCTGTGGAGAATTATACCCATGGAAAAGGAATCACCTCTCTCTCAACACAGGAAGATATCTTAGTTCTTAATTTTTATCACTTAGCAATATTAATTACAGGGTTGAAAGGGGAATAGCGATAAAACTGTGGAAAAAAATATAAGAAATAAAAAATGTTTCACTAAAAAAATGTTTTACAACATTAACTGGAGCTGTTCTACAGTAACACCCACTTCCATGAAATAAACCTAATAAAAGCTATTATGATTTTTACAAAGGTTAATTAGCTAACTTATTAGCATTTATTTTTTCAAAAAACAGGAAAAATAGACCAGTTACCCGCACAAAGAAAACAGTCCTCGTAGAAGACGTGGCTTTATAGTCTTCAGTCCTTCAAGTGAGACCAGTTTTGTAAAGCAACCATATAGCTACTGATGCAATTTCCCTAACAAAGCTTTGTCTTTTTTTCCATAAAAAAAGTTTCTTTCTTTTCTTTTCTGGCCAAGTAGTTCCTGCTCTATAATATCTGTAATATTTCATAAGTAATGAGTTGTTTTCAAAATTCAAGGTGTTTGGATAAGAATAAATTAACCAATTTTTCTTTCCTTTACACACAGCAGCATGATGAATTTCCACTTTAAAATAAACTGCATCACCCTATGTTATATTTAAATAGTATTGTCTATATATTAAAAAATATGTTGTAGGTAGAAAAACTTTTCATAGACCGGTCATTGCATCTCAGCTTTCTACAAAGCAGCTGACATCCTAACAAATTCTCCTATTGAAGACATTTGCTGTTTTAAGTACTAAATACAAACCCTTAAGCACTTTGTCAAGAAGTTTGTTTGCCTTACAAGGTTTTTCAGTGATGTGAAACTTGGGCAGCCAGACAGTATTTACTAACAGAAAACGAATGTTGAACTTCTGTTCAAAGAGACTGTCAGGAAACTGTTTATACCTCCTTACAAGAACTGACAGTTAACACCCAGTATCTTGTTTATGCCTAGAAAAATATGGACTGTAATTCCTCTTGTTATCTGTGAATCCTGTAAAGAATTAAGAGTTCAAGTGACTAAGTCTTTCCAAAATGTCAAAAGCGTGCATTTCCTCCTGCTTTAAAAACAGGTCAGCATGAAAGGTTTAAGTAGTCTGCATAAGCAAAAGTACCCAATTTTAGACACTTTGGACCCTTTGAAATGTCCTATCAGGTCTAGCCGTGCTTAGTGCAAACTGCTTTTCCTAAATGAGATGCTTAAATTTATAGACAAATGCTGGGCTCTGGGCTATAAACAACGTGGAGGAAGAGAAATAATGGACTTCATTAGATCTGTGTAGAGTAGAAACATCAGAGCTAATGAAGTAAATATCCACAGTCACTGTGAAGATTGAGTTAACCATCAAATGCATATGAATTCTAAAACAAGGTATATATATAACACAAAAATAGAGAGAAATTTGTTACCCTCATAGTAGAGATGGGTTTTTGGACGCTTTTTTTCCTTTTCATCTTCAGATTTAGTTTGGATAACTTTCTCATTTAGACAAAGGAAAGAAAATCTCATCATGAATGACATAATATGGAGTTCCAAAGACTAGACAAGGTGGGATAAAAGGCAGAAGTATTCCCTTTTATTTTTTTCTTTTTTTGTCCATTACTTTTCATATTTCCTGAATATCTAAATATCATTTCCTTCTTCTCCAAACTAAAGCATCCTTTAAAGAACAGGCAAATGATCTTCCAGTGGCTGCCAATGCTATTGACAGGTAGCTGGTATGATGACATTGGAGATGTGCAGATCAGAAATTAGCTCAAAGCAGTCATCCCACAAGATTACAATGCACACTGGATTCCTTTCTTTCCACCATCCACCATATTCCTTCCTTCTTCCATGTCCATTAGCATTATTATATAGTATGATTTTATAATCATGCTATATAACTTATATATATATATAATCATGCTATATAACACACACACACACACACACACACACACACACATATATATATATAACTTCTATAACATATATAACTTCTGGGAGGAGTAGCTGATAGCCCTGAGGGCTGCGCTGCCATCCAGAGGGACCTGGACAGACTGGACGACTGGGCTGTGAGAAACTTAATGAAGTTCAACAAGGGCAAGTGCAGGGTCCTGCACTTGGGGAGGAATAACCCTGGACAACAGTACAGATTGGGGGTTGACCTGCTGGAAAGCAGCCCCACAGAGAGGGACCTGGGTGCCATGATGTACACACTAAAATTGCCTTTGTTCCTCAAAGAAAACTATCTAATATTGCAAACAAATCCCAGCTACTGTTGAATTAGTGACCTGTGGTCCTTTCCGTTCAATGTAGGCACAGAAGTTTAAGACGAGCACCTGGGTTTTGAGGCTTTTCCTGGACATTTCAAGGACAGGTACTACACACATATTCAGTGATGGTATAGTGTTCCTTGGCACTGGATACTCACACTCCCCTGCAGAGATGTCCTTGTTGGCACCTGTTGCTTTGAGAAAGTCTTTAGTCCACAGTCACTGACTGGTTTAACTGAGCAGCCCATGTAGGAGTGAGAGTGCCGTTACTTGTTCTGCAGCCTCACCAGCTCACACATTCATCTCTCACATTTATTACCATTAAGTCATTGTGACTCCTTCTCCAACCTTAGATCTTGATATATTTATGTAAGTCTAGCAGCAGAAAGGAAGGAATCAGTCACTATTTACAACTAGTAGCTGCCACAAGGTATATTTGTTTTTCAGTAGATGATGGAGAACCTTTAAGCACGTGTAAACATGAAAGTACACATAAGAAAGGGCTTGTTAAAAGTTCTCTGTGTGCAGCTCCAGAACACACACAGGATTAAGAAACATTAAACTCCTGAGGAGAACTTCTACCTATTCTTTGGAATGGGGACACAACAGCTGAATTGGAGGGAGATACTCCTGATTAATTAGCTACAAAGTAAATAGCTATTTCATTCAGCTATTCAGGATATCACTGCTGCCCAGAGATCATGCTATTCAGTTAAATGCGAAACACAACTAGCTGTGTCATATCAGAAAGGAGAGGATGGGCATCTGGAGTTATAAAGACATCAAATGCTATGAAACTCAACACCAAGCCTGGCAGGGCTCCCATGGCTAGATACATGGTCTGCTTCCCCAGAGGCTAGAACATGGTTTGCAGTGTGCAAAATCAGGTTACTTTGACTGTATTCCAACAGTAAAGACATGAGAACAACAAATATCTCTGTGCAGGTACAGTCCTTGTCTCTTCTGAAAAAGTTAGCAGGAAAAAAAAAAGTGTTTTTCAGGGTTTTGGTTCCATGCTCTACCACGGTTTGAGTTCTACCATTCAGAAATGCAAACTTCAGATCTTTACTATATAGCTGATTGATTGATTTGAGATGTGGTTAGGCTTATAAATACATTTTTAAAGACCTAGTGTTTTTAATGACACAGAGGTTTCAGCTGCAAGAAATGGGACTACTTTCATGAGAACAATCTGCCTGGTTTTGGTTTCTGCATTCCTATAAAGTTATCTATAAATGTACCCGTCTTTCTTTGATTTATTCTCATTTTCATTTTATGGAGGCCTCATTTACTTTAGCTACATTTTTTTATTTGCTGATAAGGTGATTTCCTAAATTATTTTCCTGAAGTAGGCCTTTTAATTATTTCCTCCTTAGCAAGCTGTAGTTTTCAAAATTCCTTATTTCCATTATCATGAATTTTTTTTTATATGACATATACTGCCAGAATTAAACTATATATTATTCATGCTGTGCTCTGTTTTTAATGCTTTATTTAAGTATGCTGACATGTTTTTTCTAATTAATTTTTTGGGAAAAAAAAGCTATTACCATTAACTCTGATTCCTGAATAGTACTACTGTTGGTTAATCATACTTCTTTGTATATTCATATTGTATGGATTCATCCTCATTCAAAGAATATGGAGCTTTTCTAAAGAAACAGGCTCCATAGTAATCAGACAAGCTCTCCTCCCAAATCTGAATATTTATTGCCAAAATTTTCAAAAGTCATGAGATTCCCGGATATCCCCAATATCTCTATGAAATCCTGGGGTACTAAAGAAGAAAATACTATGAATGCCTGTGAAGTTGGAGAAATGAGCCAGATATATAGGTGAGAAGATGCCAAAGCACTCCAAGACTAATCTTACTCTGTGAAATAAAAACATGCCAACGACCAGTTTTATCTAGATTGCCTAGGAAAAGTCCTAGGCAAAACTCCACTGTAGTTTTGTCTTGGAGAAATTTATTTAGAAACTCCAAAACAGAGAGAAGGAGTAAGTTAACCAGTCTATCTGTGGATAGACAGGTTGTCTCCAAACAGTGACTTCAGAGGAGATGTAAATCTCAGCATTTGTGAAGGGTATAACTAGCTATAAGAACAAGAAAGCTAGAATCAAGGTTGTTTCTTTCTATACACTGCTTTCTCTGAACTCATGACATTTCTTTTCCCATCATGTTGTAGGAGCAGGCTGACATCTGGCTTGCCATGCATTTGAGTCTCCTCTGCAAAAAATGCTCAACTTGATATATTCACAACTTTATTTTTATGCTTTATGTTAACTATTTGTAAATCTACTAACCTATGGCAACTAGTCCTAAAACTGTGATTGGCAGTGTCTCTTTTCATGGGACACAGCTCTTATGGTGTGGAGGGGAGAAATAATGCCAAAAACTACTTCAGGGCTGAAAACCAAACACCATCAATGGGCAAGTGTCTCCAAAAGCAGTGGTAGGGATAAAATAATGTATTTTTTTCATTACAGCATCTGTTCAATTAACCTGAGGAGATGAATTATTTAAATCTTATACTAAATATATCAACCACATTTCCACTCCTTTTCAAGACTTTATATTTGCATTTTATTTATTTACTTATTTATTTGGATATTAAAACAATACTGTGTTTATCGGAGGTTCCTTTCTTAGCGGCTCTTTCAGATTAGGATTGCTTGTTTGTTATTTAGCATTGAGCAGAGAAAACAATTTTGCCACAGTGGATAGTAGCTGTAGGTAAAAGGTTAATTTCCTTCATTTTATTTACTTGTAGTGTGACAAAAAGCAGGGACAGTGACATTTATTTATGAACTATGGTGAAGGAGGAAAAAGCAAATTCACTAGTTTATTGGTGAGACACAGTCTTTCAGCCAGCTTGCTCCAATGCAGTTTATAATGCTTTGGAATGAAAGTCAGGATTATCCAGGGGATTCCAGACATTGGTAGAATAACTTCCTGTATCCCAGTCAACTCCAAGGGGAAGTCATAAAATAAGTGTATTTTGAGAATGTACCGCTTTCCTATGTCCGGGGCGGGCAGTAGAGCCTCAGTTTGAAAGAGCAGTTCCACAATTTAGTTTGGCAAGAGATTGGCGTGATTAATTTCAAGATATATGATGGGCCAAACACACATTTAACATTAAGCATATTTTCAAGGATGTTTCACTTTTTGACATCTGAACCCATCTGGAGCTTAAGGCACTCTCATAAGGCATCAGAGGAATTTAATGTTTTTTCCCAGGGTATAAACTTTTCCCAGGGTATAAACAGAGGACTTAATTTTTCATTGCAGTCAGTGCAAAACGTTTTTTCAAGCATTAAGCTCACAACAGAAATGTTAGAAGTAAAAGAATAGTAATGTCTAGAGGTGGATTATCTGACGACAAACATCCCACCTCCTATTAGGTGTACCTAATTGTAACTAATGTATCCTGGTGCTGCAGAAACCGGACACAAGGAAGTTATGTAGCATAAAATTGCTTTAAACATCTGTCAAAAGCACACTGAGTTGATTACATTCTGTTTTGGTTAGCTTTAAACACAGAGGATAGTTTCCAAAAAACAATTTCAGAGCTGTAATCACATTCCTGTGACACCATGAGACAAAGTTCTTTCATAATATAATATAGGAATTAAGTGGGCCTGAGGAGACCTTGAGCAAATAGCTGGGAGCATGCAAACATTTTGTGTCTGTGCAAGCAGGGCTATGAATCAGTCAAAAGTGGGAAAGTAGGCAGATGTGGAGATCAAGTAAAGTAGCTAACCTTCAGGAAGTAACTGCCAACAACATATCTGAAGGTGCTTTGCAAAGGAGGCAAATTCAATCTTTCTTTTGGGAAAGGTGAAGGACTAAGAAAAAAAGAGACTTTCCCAAGGTTACTCAACAGAAGAGTGACAGAACAGAACTGCTCAGATCAAGAGGTATGTTTCATCCACTAGGCTGCAAATGAACCAAAGAAATAGCAGAACTGATGCAATAATGAGGATATCTCTAGTTAGCAGCTGTTAGAGTTTTCCCTCTGTAGTGAGAAAATGTCATCTTCTCAAAATTCCATTTCACAGAATCACAGAATCACAGAATCTACAAGGTTGGAAGGGACCTCTAGAGATCATCTAGTCCAACCTTCCCG
>JAUBOD010001106.1:915835-929542 GCA_032353885.1 Nothura maculosa | reverse complement strand
TTGTTTTGTTTTAATTTGCATCCATTATCTCCTGTCCTGTCACTGGTCACTACCAAGAAGAGTTTGGCTCCTTCCTCCCTACGCTCCCCACCTAGGTATTTGTACATGTTGATAAGACTCCTTCTCAGCCTTCCATTCTCCAGGCTAAAAGGTCCAGCTTGCTTAGTCTTTCCTCAGAAGACAAATGCTCTAGTCCTTTAATCATCTTTATCGCTCTCTGCTGGACCCTCTCGAGTAGCTCCACAACCCTCTTGTAGTGGGGAGCCAAAAACTGCCCCCAATATTCCAGGTGCAGCCTCACCAGAGCTGCAGAGAGGGACAGGATCCCCTCCCTTGACCTGCTGACAATCTCCTCCTGCATCCTTCTCTTTCCTAAAGGACTCTTCTTTCTATGACTAAGATGTGACACACTCACTGGCATTCCTCTTCAGCCCAGCTCAGTTGCCTGTACTTCATATCCTCTGAGTTTTTATTCTTTTTCCTCTTCAGTCAGAGATGTTCTCTTTTAACAGATTCTTTTTTCTTCTTCTTAAGTCTCTTAACAGTTTATTTTTCTCCTTAAATCTCTCTATCATTGTAATTTGTCTCCGGGGAACTCCTTCATTACCCTTCTCATACCTTACTCAAACAATTTTGTTTCAGACCTATTGTTTCCTTTTTTAAAAAAAAAATATTTATTATCTTTTCTTCTGATCTGTTTTCAGGAGAGGAAGTTGTGCCTAAGGTGGTGGTGGTGGAGCTATGCACAACTATTTAAAAATTAGCAGAAAGCATAAGGATTTCAAAGATACATTATTATTTTTGCTGAAAATGCTCTACATGAAGGTTTCTCTGAGCAGAGCTTGGCTTCCCTAGAAGCAGAAGAAAATAAGCATGAGCAGGAACATTTGATTAGAGATATTTTACTCTCTGAAGCATGCTACTGCAGAACGTGGGTGTATCTGAAATTCCCTTAGTAGGCCAAAAGATTGTTTTCAGTCTGAGGAGGAAAAAACATCCAGAAAAATGCAAAAATGGTTGAGATTTAATTGGTTTCTTAGAAGGTTTTTGCAGATAAGTATATCCAGGAGATCTAATATAAGGATTCCCAGGTGCTACTTTTTTGCCCAAATACTCTAACAATGAGTTCTTCAAGAAAAATACCAACACTATTAAAAAGATACGAGTGGATGAGTGCAAGCCTCAAAAGAACTTTATGCACACATAATCATTAAAAATATCTTCCTATAATCAGGTTTTGTGAACCTTTTAAGATGGATCATGTAATATAAGAACCAAATATAAATCTGTTTATTTTGTATTTAATTTTCTGTTTACATTATCAATAAGCAAAATAAGCATTTTGAATCCTTTCTTTCTTCTAGAACACTCTGAGCCTTATCTTCCTCCCCTCTGTTTTCAAAGACAAAAGAGGAGAAAAAGCCTGGGGTCAGATTTATTTCTGGACAATTCCAGTTATCATACTGGAGTATGAACTGCCTTTAAACTCAGGTTTTTGCAGACTTGTCTCTTCCCTGCTCTCAGGTGGCCAAATTTTACCCAGGCAGTAGAGCTGTGCTGGTATCTACTGTCTTACTCCAACTTTACATGCATGCGGTAATCCCAGATCATTTGAGCAAAAGACCAATAGGTCAAAAAGGGAATATAGAGACCACGGTGAGCTTGGCACGCTTGATCCTTGCTAACAAACTTCTTATTTGACCTGTAATTTTTCTACTAAGGTTTACAGATGTGGTGGTTTTTTTTCCTGACTTCTAGGAGTGGAGAGGACATGTCAATGCTTGCTGAGTGATTGAAGAGTTGTCTAGGAGGCACTTCTGCCTTTGCTGAGTCGCAGAGCGAAGCAAGTGTCACTGAAGAAGAGGCAGTAGCTTTAGGCTCTGCTTCCTCTCTGCCGCTTCCCCCTCACCATGCTTTGCTGTCATCTTGTGTGGGACTGAACCAGCTGGTGCTGGGGGAGCAGACATGGCTGGTTATGTTAGTCACGCATTAATGCCTTTAAAGGGTCAATAGCAAAGCGAAGGTTGCTTTGATCAGTATGATATGTGTGATATTATGAACTGCCAAAATTGAATATTCCCTGCAAATTTCTTTGTAAAAGGCTGTAGCAAAACTCCATGATAAATAACTGCTTGAAAGTTCTCTAAATAAATATTATTAATAATTATTAATAATTATTAATAATAAAAGAGCAAAAGGCTTAGTTTTGTGATTACAGAAACAATAAAACCGAACCGAACAATAAAAAAGAATAAAAATACTTCATGGAGGTGGGTGGGGTCTAGGATGCTAGAGATCTCAGGAACTTCCTTACTTTAACTGGGTAAAAATTCAATGCCAATAAAACATATATTTCTTTAGGCAATCCCACCCAGACTTGCTTGTATTAACATCTGAGTTCTTAAAACAGAAAGCTGTTAAGATCTAGATTCAAGCAGAATTCAAAATAAGAGGAAAGCATCTGTATTTTCTGCTGCAAAAATATTCCCACCATCATCTAGTTTTAAATCTAATAAATAAGAATGTTCAGGATATTAAAATAGCTACTCTTGATGACTCTGAGAAGCTATTTATGTTTTTCTATTTAAACATCCAATTTATTAATAGTGTTCAGTATTAGCATAAAGAACCCCCTGCACTCCCCAGTCAGCAGGTAGCAGACATCTCATGTCAGCTGTTTTGCGAGTGGTATAATTAGCAAGACAAACTGTACAACTTCCAGTTTGATTCATTTGCTGATACTTATTCTGATTCATTTACAATTATGCCTGTAATTGGCATAACTGTTTAGATGTATTTGGAAAATGTTCATAAGTGGGTATCCTAATTATAGCTTTATCTCAGTGGCAGATATTCACATAGTATAATAACCACTTTCTCCATCTATCAGGAAGTGCCAGACTAACTTCTAAGGTAGGAAACTATGGAAAGCAGCACTCTACTAGCTGAAATATTAAGGGCCATTCAGATTCCAGGTGCTGTGAAAAGCAAAACCCTTTCCAGCTCCAGTGAAATCTGGCCAAGCCTTTTGTTTTCTCATATTCCCTTTCAAATGTGAGAGAAATCCAGCTCTAGTGGAGCTTAGTTCAAACACATCCAAAGGAGCAGTGTTATTTACAGTGGCAACAAAAGAAATAGAAGATGACACTTGGCACTAGAAGTCTCAAGTCACCTTGGAGTAATGGTTAGACATCTAACCTGCAGGCAACTAAACCAGCTCTTTTCATGAAAACTGAATTGCTGAACTGGTTAAAGACATGATGACTTTGATCCTGAGGTGCTTTAGCTCATTTCTGATTATAAGTCAGGACTTTGCCATTCCATGATGAAAGGAATTGAAAGAGATTTTTCCCCTTTGTATCTCTAAGATCAAGCACCTATGAAAATAAGCAAAACAACATCTACAGTTCTTTAAGTTCTACCAGCCACCAGTTTAATTGTAGATCAGTTTCTATCCAGCAGAGAAGCTTAGAGATGTTTTATTTTTCCTTTCCAGATAAGTAGGAGAAATGTCTAAGTTAATATTTCCATCAGAAATATTCAAAGTCAAAGGAAATGCTCTGCTCCAGCTATTTGATAGAACATTCTTGACAATTATAAAGCAAAGTTATGTTTGTCTTTTTTGACTTCCTCACCGTGCACAGACTAGCTTAGTAATTTCAAGTCACACTGATACCTGTCTATAATAAGATAATCCTAAATATTTGGTACGATATTTCCATATTTCATTCTGATATACTAAAACCGCTGTAGATTTTGCAATTAGCAAGATACCCTTGAGTGCTTTCTAACTAAACCACTCAAGCATTTGTTACATAACACATTTCTATCCTCTTATTTTTCACATAGCTAATGAACTTTGCCATCTACAGATGAAAGTGAAGCCAACTCAGATAGAGTAGGTTTGCTTTAAAGAAATAGGAAGAAAGCAGCCTCATTTTACAAAATACTTTAAATTGAAAATTTAAGTACCAATATTTGACAGCTCTCTCACAGAAAATCAATAGAGAACTTTAAAATTTCCTTTGACTTTACTTAGCTCCATCAAAAAGTCTAAACCACATTTCCATTGTGAAGTTAAAATTATTTCCTGCTGTTGTTTTTTTTTTAAATCATTTCTACACAATGAAATAGAAATAAAATAACAATCTGATTTGCCCAAGACCATATCCAAGACTTTCACTGAATTATGACATGCTTTGTCATCTTGTAGTTGTTCTTGTTTAATAATTTCATGTGCAATGTACAATATATATAGCATCTATATTGTGGCAGTTTTCTCAAAGTGCTCAAAAGCATCTTGTCCAGAGATATTTTATACAAACATATAACATTTTATACAAAATGTTTATGGATTCTTAATTGATCTTAACTATGGTAAAATTTCCATTTAATTTTAACTGGGATGTAATTAAGTCCAAACTATAAATGCACATGCAGCTAACAGTTCCTCAATTTTGTGCTCTGAAGTCCGTTACTTAAGAGTTGTCAATATCACATATTTTTTGAGATAAACCCTCAGAAAAAAAAAGGCTCCTCTCTTCCAGACAATACAGTTTATTTAAATTCACAGCCACATGCCATGGGTTCTGTCTTGCATTATAATCTGCAAGCAGCCATAGAGAATGAAACTGCAGAGATCAATGAAACTGTAACAATGGTTGTGTAAGGATTTTCAAAAACAATATTTTCAAGATATTTTATTTATACAGAATCAAAAAAAGGTAGAAAGAAGAGTTAATATAGAAAGAGAGAGAGAGACAAAAAAAGACCATCTACACAAGTCTTATCTGCATTGCAGTTTAGAATACTCCTCCTGGCCTTTCAATTTGCACAGTTTCTTGCTTGAGAGAGATAGGGAGCAGCTGCAATTTGTACATGTCTTTCGTTCAAATGCTTATTCTAACCAGTACTGATAAACCTGCTGAAGAAAAAATCTTATCCTTTAGTTGGAAACAAGCAGTCCAATTAATAACTTTTGCATTGTCCAGATTGATTTATTTTCTCCTTGTTTCCTCTAACAGATTCCTCTGATTTACTTCCTTGCATTTAGGACAATGTCACACATGTAAACCGAAGTACACATTAAAAAAAAAATCGTTTACCTCTTCTATTTCCCACATCTACCTCCAAGCACAGGATCTATTTAAGTATTCACAAAGACTTGTGCTTATGCTATGAGGTATCAGCTTACCCTGCTTTCTCTATTCTTTTTCATGTCTACCTTGTCATGCTGTGTATTTTTTTTGTCACAAACCAGACAGAATTCAAGTCGTTATGGCTGTCCAGTGGTGAATATCAAATGTGATATGAGAATAGCTTTAGGGAATACTCAAGAGTACCATGAAAATAATGAGCAGAGAAAAGACTATATTCTCCACTTAGAAAAAAAAATTGAACTAAGTAGTTAAGGTTTATATACCTTTCTCTCTGCCACAAGGCAACACTTGATTTAAACAGAATAATACATTTTTATTATTGCTTATTATTGTTTTATTACATTGAGCTACATTTCAATGTGTTATAGGTTGTCAGTTATTTTGCCCACAGGCCTTATGTATTCTAATGAGCTTCACTCTGTCTTGAGAATTTTGTCTGAAAACTGACATTCCCCTTTTTCTCTAATTCTTATTAATCTACTTATTCTGATGTTATAGTGCAAAGGATCCTCTTTTAGGCGTTTGCCTGTAAAACAAGTACACCCACCTGTTTCTTCTGGTGAATGCCTAATTCTCTGGGAGATAATTTTTCTTGTAGAAAATAGGTTATCATGAGGGAAATAAGTTATACTATACAGTCTTGTGCCTTTCTACCGCTCTTGGTTTTGCCTGCAGTAAAATTCTTAAGGTAGATCTGTGCAATCTGCAGGAGGAAATTTGGTAGGCATTTCAAAATCTGTATTGTATGGGAGCTAGTGAAAGAAAACTGGAAAGGAAATAGAGTTGAGATAGCTCACAGTTACAGTATAGGGTCTTGGCAACTCACTGTGAAGGTTTAAATGTTTCCTGGGTCCTGCAAGAAGAATTTACTTTGCAGATAATTAATGGAAATATATTTCACATATTTATTAAAATTTGCTAGTGCATCTTATTTTGGTTTTACATTCACAAAAGTTACCACTTTATGCTATTTGCAACAGGTAACCATGGTGGCATGATGGTTTCTAGAAGAAATTTATCTTAAAAATGATTAAATCAGCCCAATATGCTTCAGTGATTCTGATTCCTGTACAATTTGCCAAAATATAGAGAAATGCACAGATCAGAAGGAGAAGACACATAACAACTCTTGTTGTATATCCAGTGTGACCATACGTAATACCATATGCACACTACATTCCTGATCAGGACAGAACTCTTAGAGATAAATTAGAACAAGTAACATTCCTTGGGCACTCTTTTTTTTTTCTAAGTTGAAATTGATTTAATTTAAAAAAATCTTATTTAAATTTAATTTCTTTGAGAATATATCCTTTTTTCCCTCTAGCAACACTCCCCACAAAAAAGTTTGATTGCAAATTGAAAAAAAAATTATGCACTTAAATATTATCTGAAGTCTAAAACACATGAACATACACACTGCAAAGAAATTTATTCAAAGTTTTCACAAATGGACACAATAGAGGAAAAGTGATAGAAGAAGAAGTCGAAAAAGATCTATGAATCTTTTTGTTAAAAAAAATATTTCATTAGAACAGAGTAGTTTGTTAAACAGGAAACTTTTCGGGAAGATGCATTATTTTAGGCAAACCCTCATTGGAAAATCTATGTAGTTGAAAGGGCAAAAGATGAGGAGAGGAGGACATAACAGTTTCACAAATCTACTGATAGAAGAATGAGGAAATGTCTACAAGGTCTTGAAAAAATACATGCAAATCTCCTGAAACCTCCTGCTATTTTGAATCGATGGGGAGTACTTAATCCTTCTTAGTACCTTCTATTTAAGCAGTTTTTCATTATTTATTGCTCTCAATAACAAAACTAATGCTATAACCTGCATGTTAGGGCTCTTGCTAGGGATGTGGCATGCCAACTCTTTGTCGGTTAAGCTAGGAATTGACCTCTAATCTCCTATGGATCAGATGAATATTTTAGCCACAGAATGATAGTGATACCTCTCCCTTGAGGTTTTGCTTGCTTGCTTGTTATTTTTTTTTCCAATCCTTTTTATATTGGTGATTGGAAACTTCCAGACTTTGATATTCCTACTTATTCACACCAAAAATACTATTTTCTAGCAACAATATATGCTATTTTCTTGAGTTGCCACTCCCAAGAACTTGCCTCACTAAATTCTCCTCTGACTTATCCATAGCTTTGCACTGAGAAATGAAAATATTTATCCAGACATTAAGGCCTCACTTCTCAAGCAGGATTCACCAATGTCCAATATAGTGCTTTACCAAACTTCCAATCAGCCAAAAGTAACCATAGACTGTAACTAACTGTTGTGGTTTCATCATGACAAAAAAAGTTTTAAGTAAGATAGCGCTAGCTTGAGACCTGGATCCATTTTGCATTTCAGGAATCCAAGAGCTAACTGCTGAAGTTGCCTTTTTTACCTACTCACATTTATCTAAATGATTCATAATTTACTATGGAGCATTTTGTTCTTTTTAAGTTCTGAAAGCTCTTGCCAAACTCCCTTTGCTTAGTGGCTCTGAAAGTTTCCCAGAGACTAAACAGGAAGAACATGCACAGTTATGCAGCTACTCAGAGACACTCTTCTAATAATTTTGAAAATTTTCCAACACATGATTCCAAGCTTTGAGACAGTTTTCTTTAAATAAAAACAGCTTTTTTTCTTGATTCCCCAGTGAACACCTCTGGTAAGGTGAGAACTCTTACCTCTCTTCTTGGATATTTATTAAACACTTTCTCCTCCACTCATTCAAGTGGATCCCAACATTCATAAGGAAAATATTTTGCTAGCCTAGACTGTTCTTGGCCCATAAACTATGTAACCTCCAAACAAGTACATCTTGGATGTGATGGTTACTTTTTAAATTATGGTAAGGTCATTGGCAGAACTAATATGGGTTTAATTTTTCTCTTCTATGTGTCTAGATTATGATACATTTTTGATATCCTTTTTCTGTAAGATGTTTGTTTCATTCTGTGCATTGAATAGGCAATGTTCATTACGGGCTAATCAATGTATTGCCATAGCTGGTGTATTACATGATGGCTATTGGCAATCCTGTGCTGTGTACTCTAATTCTCTATCATGCTCACAATAACCAAAATAAAAGAATGACCTCATTTTTACACTAAACCTGAGAGATGACGAAATGCAATTATCTCTAATTTTTAGTAAGGGAACTATAGCTGGAAGAGAGAAAGTGAAAATATTTCTCTGTTACCAGACCAGGATCACATAGGATACTGTGACAGAAGAAGGGATCAAATTCGGTTCTATAGGGTTCTATTCTATTACCGTAGGGTTCTATTCGGTTCTATTAGGGTTCGGTTCTATTACCACGTATACCATAAGATCATCATTTTTCTTCTGCCAGTCCTTGCTTCATTCACCAAATTCCTGCCAGTCTTTGTAAAAAATTAGTCTATGTCCTAGAGATAGCAATTTCATTTGCTGTTTTTCTGACTCATTCTGTGTGTGTGATCTTTTCTGAGAACTAAATGAAGCAGAGGGAAATAAGTATGTGCTTGGAGTGCTTTGTTAACTCCTGTGTGCCTGACTTCTCTGCCTTCAGAACGACTATATACAAAAGTTATACATGAATTATCAGAATCAGCAAGATGTTTAGACTTGTAGCAAAAAATCAGTTTCTTGAATTAGGAGAGTAAATGACAGACCAAAGCACAGTATTACTATTATGCACACCAAATTACAATGCAGAGGCAGATGCACTCATCACCCTTTAACAGGCAATGAAGAAATAGAGAAAATTATGGGAATGAGAACTACATTGCACTTAAATGTTTTTATATTCTTATCATCTTCTAGTTCAACTTCCTCATTCCCTTAGCCTCCATCTGTTTTTCCCATTTCTCCATCTAGTATTTTTTTGGGTGTGTGTGTATTCTCCCCTAAGTTTTCTTCATCTTATTCCATTCTAATCCTACACCACTTTCTGTTCCTGCACTAATAGGAGAACTCTCTCACTCTCCAGACTTAGGATTTGCATCATATACAACTCCAGGCAGTGACAAGCAGCACTTACATAAGAAAGTCCTCTCCTCTCCTCTACTCTCCTGTTTTCTTTCACAATACAGCACCAACTCCATCCAAAATAAATGAGATCCCGAGGACCTACCTTCCAAACTAACAAGTCTCTGGTGATCAAACATAGGATGGCATATTTGTAACCAAAGTTGAGTCAACTTCCAGTCTGAACAAGATCGTCTTTTGAAACCATCTAGACAACATGTTGAGCCATGCAGTTTCAGTTGCTCAGTTGGTGTAAGACAACCATTAAGGTTTGGGCGTTGCAGCAATTAACAAGTTTTTTTTTTTTTTTCTTTTTTTTTTTTACTTGGAACTGCTTGTAGGTTCTTTTCGAGGAAGGTGTCACTAGATGTCACTATTACAAGCACTTTCACAAGGTCTTGGGATCAGCAAGCAGTTGCTATGTGCTTCTGAATTTTCTGTTCTGATTGGTTTGGTGGTGGTAGTGGGCAGATGAGTGGTAAAGTGAGCGCTGAAATGGCAAGGGAATTGTCTTTCTTACTCTTTCTAATACAGTAGGATTATTTATGAAGGCAGAATTATCACCTCTGAGCAAGTACTGCTGTCAGATGAATGCCTGAAACATTAATTTGACTGTGACTTGAGTGTGCCCACCTCTGTTTTGGGAGGGATAAATACTCCATATAAAGATATTGCACTAATGATGTGTAATCTGAGGATGTATACAGAAGAGTGCTGCTTATTTCCTCTTTCATGAGAAGCTGCCTTGCTAGGCAATGCACCTAGAAATCAGGTGAGGACCGCAATATTTCAATACACAAATGTCACCTAAAAGGGATCGTTTTACAATTGCACAGGCATGGGATAAACTAGTCTGTGCACTAAACGCTGTCCTGTAATCCACCACTGGCCAAGCTTATGATGGGCATCTGAACAGTTAGCCTATGTCCAGTTGCATTTTGAGTACCAACAAAAAAAAAAAGAGATTCCACAAGCTCCTTTGGCAGCCTATTCCAGGGCTCTCAAGGGAAGAAGTGTTTTGTTATGGTCAGGTGGAATTTCCTGTATTTTATGTAATGGCATTTGGACTTGGAAAATGACCCTTTTATAACCGCTGAAATTAGATGTCTATGATACAATAGATAATTTTTACTTTTACTCTTGAAATAAACTCTTGAAATCTTCACATTTGGTTAGATAAAGCAGTTTTATGTCATTTTTAGAGGTTTTAATGTTTTCCTCTGAACTAGAAACATATTTTACAACAAACATCACAGTAAAGAAACTAACTAGCCATAAAGATGGTTTTGAAATTCCTAAATTTACTTTTAATGGCTTTAGAATAAATCCAGTGGAATAGAGTGGTATATTGGCTTTACTGTCTGACTGGATTAGCACTATAACGGAGTCAGTAATGAATTGACCTTCATAATCAAATATTACTAAAACACCCCCTTGCTACATGCCATAAATATTATTTGCTGGCTTTTACACAATCTCTTTGAAAGTTTGTTACTTAGACTCTCTTAGACTTTTTTGGATTCAGGATGGTAATTGTTAAAACAGCTTTCTTAGAGGTTTGTGCTTCAGAGTTATTGCTCTGAATGATCATTTGGGGATGCAGCTCTGACATAGTCAAGGTGAAGCAAAGCCTTTGTTTTAGACATAGATTATGTAAATATAAAAGTAGACAGAATCTGAGAAATGCAAAACCCGACAATGCTTGTGTTCTGGGATGGGGAAAATGATGAACAGTGTTATTTCTACAGTGTTTTGCCTTGTATTGTGTGCATGCTGTGCTAGAAGACTTGCCTCTTAGGCAGATCACAGAAAGCGGAAAGAAAGCAGATGCAAAGGTCAAACGCAGCTGAAATCCCTGCTAGGGCACCTGAGGTATATGGTGAAAACAGTAGGCAGGCACCAGGAGAAGCAGGCAAAAAACTGTAGCCCCACATGAGGTGGCTGCTTCCTCTTGTGTTCGGAAGGCTTCCAAGTATCTGTTGGTCCAGATGCGAATATTTTTAAAGAAATGACCTTAATTCACATCTACAGTTTCTTCCAAAAAAAAAAAAGCTTTTTCTCTAATCCCTGATCATATTAAAAGAGGGAAGTTTCATTGTTTTGAAAATGTACTGAAGACTCAATATTCCTGATTCTTCCTATTGATAAAATTTCCCATTCATATATCCTTTCCCTTCCTCTTCACTCACTTTGGTATTTGCACACACATACACAAATCTAATATATTTTTTTAAAAAATGGACAGTGACACAAAAGTGATTTGCACATTATCAGTTTAGAATTAAATGTATCCAGTTCTTGGTTACTAAGAGTTATAAGCACTAGCAGATATCCAGAAAAAAAGCAAGCATGAGTCTGTAAGTATAACATTCAGGTCATTCTGTCTGGAAGGGATAAGATTTCAACTCCCTTCTGTCCCTACTGCACTTAATAATTGCCCTAAAACATTCTGTAGACTTAGGTCACAGAGTAGCTCTGGCCGTATTACCAGTAAGGCTGTGCAGGCAAGTAAAGCATCTACACTACATCCCATCCTATCTACTTATCCATCCCACTATCCTACCTGTCTCTACTCTAGTTTTTACTATCCTTAGATAGTGAATGTAATAAAAACATAGCCAGATAAAAGATGGTTAAAGTATTTTACTGGAAGCTGGGAATTATGGATTCATGTTTGTTAGAGAAAGGCCTAGCTTAAAGGAAGCTTAAGAGAAAAGATTGCAAGTCAGACTGCAGGAGATTTTACTTCAGTCTGTTATTGGGAAAATAATAGATTTCAGATGGTTGCTGAAAAGAATAGATTCAGTTCTGGCAAATACCCCAGAAGAAAGGCACTGAATTTGCTTGTGTTCAAATAAAAGCTAGAAAAAAATGAGTTGGGTTTTCTATTCATCCCAAATTCTTTTTCTATTCTGTAGTAAAAATATCTAGTCACTCTGATTATTTGGCATATTGAATGCAAAGATGTAACTTTATCTGAGCAAAAATTAACATAATAGAAGGATTTTTGGTCAATCAGGTAAATATATAACAAAATCCAACATTTGGAATATGAAGCCAGACAAGTTCAAATAAAAAATGTGAATATGATTCATTGAGTCGGTATCTGATCACTCAAGCTATTTGCCAAGAGCTACATGGAGTCTCTCTCATATTAAGTCAAGATGGGATATTTTAATAAAGGTAGCTTTCATCCAGATGGGAGCACACTCTGTAATGTCTCATGGGACAGATGGATTGAGGCCAACAAGGTCTCATCCAGCCCTATGATCTAAGTAGATAGAAATGAATATTAATAAAAATGAACCTACAACTGAAGCTAGAACATTGCACGTCAATATATGACTCTCTTCTTGATAGAAGGAGTATCTCTCTCTCATTTTATCAAAGAAAGGTTCCAGTAATCTAACTCCTAGAAAGTGGCCTGAGCTGCTTCTCTCATAGATGGAGATTAAAATCTCAGTCACACCACTGTTTCTGCTCTGCCTCTGACAGAGCCTGCAAGTATGCTCTGCTTCACTGAGATGGGACAAGGTGGTGTGCCACTGACTGAAAAGGTGGGAAGGAGAAGGAGAGCTCATCTCTAGGCCTTCCCCACCGCTGGCCTCCTCAGCAAGAAGCAGGGACAGGAAATCTAGGGAGTAAAGACCCAGAAACAGCCTGGAGAAGTGAAGATTGAGAGGAGATCTGATCAATATGTATAAATACTTCAGGGGAGAATGTAAAGAAGATGAGGATAATCTCTTGGTGCTAGCCAGTGACAGAACAAGGAGTAATGGATACAAACTGAAACACAGGAAGTTCCATCTCCATGTGAGGAAGTACATCATTGTGAGAGTGACAGAGCGCCGGCACAGGCTGCCCAGAGAGGCTGTGGAATCTCTTTCTTTGGAGATCTTCCCAACCTGCCTGGTTACTGTCCTGTGCCCCATACTCTGGGTGTCCCTGTTGGAGCAGGAGGGTTAGACTAGATGATCTCTAGGTGTCCCTTCCAACCTCAACCATTCTGTAATTCTATGATTCTGTGAAATAAGTCTAGGTCATAGATTTTGTGGTAGTATCATCATGTAACCAATTTGACCTTGTTTTTGCATAGAATAACAATGGGTAAATTACCCATTTGAAATTAAAAATTATCTTTTGATATCTTTGGACTATGAAGAACATTTATATATTCCTAAGCCTGGGTAGATTTCTGAAACTAGACATAACTAGATCTGCAGACCTTATCAGAGGCTAGATACTGTATAGAGTCAAGAAGGCTCTGCAGTATCATTATGTATATTTTTATATAGTGAATGCAGAAGTAAATCAGAGCCAAGAGACTTGCTTCACATGGAGCATGCTGTGACGGAATGAGTGGAGGTGGGGCGAGTGACAAATATATACTTCACTCAAATAGAGAACTAACAATATGATTTATTAGTATAATAATGATTTCACAAGATTCCACGGCAAAATCACTTATTATTCACTGCATGGAGGCACAAGATAATACAGGATTATCTTGGGATACCCTCCCGTTGGGTCACGAGG
>JAUBOD010001106.1:883840-895845 GCA_032353885.1 Nothura maculosa | reverse complement strand
GCCCTGTGCCACCTGCTCTAGGTGTGCCTGCTGGAGTGGGAAGGTTGGACTAGATGATCTCTAGAGGTCCCTTCCAATCTTGAATATTCTGTAAAAATCTTTTCTATAAATTGCACCCTAACTTACATAGTAGAATTAAGTAGCAATTTGGCTGAAAATTGGTAACAGCATGATTCAGAAATCAGGTAATAAAGAAATATGTGAAAGAAATATAAAGATCTAATTTAAGGATTTTGAATCCCATTCTCTTCTCTGCATGCCTTTGTAGTTAAATACTAGTTAATTGTAGTTAATTGTAGTTAAATAAATGTATAATTTAAGAGAGATGCAGGATTTATCATCTTCAGTGTGATGATTGTGTTAGTTAAGCTTTCTAGCAGGAGATTTCTAAAAGTATGAAGTGAACACAAGATGTGAAGGGAGCATGGGATGTGAAGAATCCAAATGCCAACAGCCCTGAGCCTCCCTCCCTCCCTCCCTGAATATGTAAAGGTCAGACCTTTTCCTGCTACCGACGGTGATCAAAGATAGCACTAGCATGTGCAGAGTCTGTGGTAGTTTCAGGACACTGGAAAAATCAGGTCATCATGAGTCAAGTGTTAAAATAAAGGTTTGAGAATTGCCTGGTACTTTGTGGTCTGTGGCCAACTGCTGTGGCCTATTGATACCAGAATGAATGAATAAATAAATGAATAAAATGGGAAACCTCTGGAACTCAATATAGGACCTGTCATCTCCACTGTGAATGTCAGAAGACCAAATCCAATGGCAAATATGAGGCTTTGAGTTAGAGATAATGAAGTTCTAAATTAAAAGAGTTTCTAAATTAGAAGAGAGTGAATTTCTGTGAGGCATTTGGAGGGGCAAATGGCTTTTAGCAGTTGTACAGACTGTTCTTCCACAGTCAAATGGTAAATGCTACATAGCAGCAATACTTTTGCTCTTTCACTTCTCTGTGTAGGGGAAAGTCTTATGTATGCTGAAAATAAAGTAACTTTTGCACCATGAACTTTAACTCACAGATCTGTCTGATTGAATAAAGTTGAAAATCTGATCTGAGACATATCTAAGAGCTTCAAATAGTGCTCCAGTTGATTTAGAGAATCTACCAAGACTACAGGTTTTAAATTAAGATTTGCCTGTTCTGGTGACAATAATCTTTAATATTGTAGCCATAACTCCAGTAGTCCTGCACCTATTAGCTGAATATTGAACAGCAAATGCATTCATTGTTGCAAATATCGTCTGATATTTTCTTTGGTACTTAAAATATATCAAAATTTCTACTTTCTAATTGAAGTATTCCATTAACTTCTGGTGACTGCTGAAGATGATTTTATTTTCTGTATTTACCAAATGAAATCTAAGTATCACAAGTCAAACTGGCCATACTTCCAAATACATCTTCTTATACAATGCTTAAATCCATCTCGTGTCCTATCATCTATCTGTATCCTGCTCTTAAGCCTACTGCTGGAATAGACTCTTCCTTCTGCTTTATTGCATGATTTGAGATAGGAGGAATAGATTAAAGACACTTGAACTATTTTGGTGGTCCTAAGTTTGGTGGTACCTATGGAAAATGCAGTCTCCAACTTGTTGAGCTTTATCTCTTTTGCGCATTCTTTTAGTCCTGCCTCCTTTCATGTCTCAAAACTGGTTCGTTTGCCAGAATAAATGAGGTATTCTTGGTCCTCTTGTTTCTGAAGCAAAACTCTAGTGCTGCATAGTCTGTCGTATGCTGTATCTCACCAGATGGCATTATGGGCATGCTACACACTCCTGCTGAACCACTTTTTCTTCTACTAGGAAAAGAAAGATTTAGGTTTTGTGCATCAATTGACGAGTTGACTCATTTGCGCAAACTAAAAACATATTACTGATGAAACCTTCTCAAATTTGCTATCTTACATATTAAGAAAAAAATCCAGGCCTGGCACAGATGAAATTTGTCTGTTAGACCTATCTATGACAAGCTAGAAATGCATTACAGAAAGGAGAGGAGATTAGAAAGGGCTTCTGCAATGCAGTGACATGGCCATTTTTGCTGTTGTATTACTGTTTCACTTTCTTACTACCTTGGAGCTCTATTCTCCTGAGGAATGAAAGCACAAAGAAGAAGAGAAATTTAGGTTAACATTGAAGACAGATCAGATGCAGGAATTCCCTTCTCCACCAGAAAGAAATAAAATACTTACTCTGCACTTACTATACATAGACTTTGTACAGTTTCTTAATATATTAATGTATTTATAGATATTCTAGACTACTGCCCTATTTCAGAGTAGCTCTGAGTCTTTGAACTTGCTCAAGAGACAAAGAGCTGACTTTCCATGCTGCAGTGAGCCAGTCTTCCTCACTGTTCTGTGTCTTGACAAAAAGTTTTGGCTTCACTTCATCTACTTAAAAGAAATTTGGAACATTTCTATGAGGAAAGTGTAATTAGACTAAGTAATTTCACTACCATCTCATAAATAAGCAAGCATGATATTATAATGTCAGTATTACTGTTAAATAGATAATGAATAAGGATGCAACTGAGTCTTAGCTTGCTTCTGACTAAAAGTAGAGATTTGTAGCTTCAACTCAGTTTCCACATCTGGAGGAAAAAACATGAATTAGGCATGACCAAGAATTATGAAAATATCCTCAATCCCAGATATACCAAGTTGCTTAGTATTTCTAAGGATTTCTAAGAAACCTGGAGCCCAGATGGAGGAGCAGTTGCTGCAACTCCTCCAACGATGTCTGACATCCAGAAGGTCCAGACCAATGGTCACAATTAAAATGGGCATCAGATATCCAGTAGTTCAATATGTTGGGAATATTGCAAAGCTCTGCTTTGCTGTCTATGTAATCAGTCTGCGCTGCTGCTTATCACTAATGTATCTTCTACACACATATGGACATCTTCTGCATAGGCACAGTGAATCTAAGGAAGACCTGAAATTTTGTCCCTTTCTACTCTGTAACAGTTACCATGTAATAGTCCAAGAAGAAGGAGATTCCCAGACTGGTGAGGACTGGGCAGAAGGGAAAAAGCAAGAGGAAATTTAATGAAGAGTTTAGTTTACAAACATGAAGGGGAAGTGAAGTTCCAAGACCAAAGCCTTCATGTATCACACATATATAATACCGTATTTTATATTAGACTGACAAAATGTGTCTATGAACTGGAGGAGCTCTGGGTATCCCACTTTCTGTATCAGTGCTCTGGCCTCAACCTGTTGTGCAAAAGATGAGCAATTTCAGTACAGAAATTGTGTTTTCTGCAGACTGAATGAGAAAAACAAGTACCTGTTGTAGATTAACAGTATTTTCTCTCTGTATATCACCAGAGATATCCTATTCAATGTTCTAGGATATTGACTAGATAGATTGCTTGCTTTAGGAGGCTGATTAAACAAAGAAGTTCTTACCCTAAACACCAATATGTAGATTATACCTTCAAGCCTTTCTCAGCAGTACTAAACTCCAAACTCTCTCCTTTCTACAGTATCTACTTGTACCACTAGGCCTTAAGAAAATCTATCTTTTCTGAAGATAAATCTGAAGCACATGACAGATGTAAAAAGAATCAGCATTTTTAATAGTAAACATCAGAATAGTTTTTTTGCTTAAAATTAAGTATTTTTTTATTATTATTTTAAATCAGCTGTCACATATCACTTGCTCCCAACATCATAAAATGTATGCAGAAGGATGTCTCATGTAATCTGAATGACTAATACATAAAACATTTGCTTTCTGCAGTGCTTTGCATCTGAAAAGTAAAATTGCAACTGTAATGTATCTAAAGGAGAAGAGAATTTTATTCTTTCTCTTACAGTTTCAAGGAATTATGGCAAATATTTAATTAATGTTTTACAGAATCTCTGAAATGCTGTATCGGTACAATGCTATAATGTTTCTGTAAAATCTTTTTCATGTAATTTCAGCTAAGCTATAATACCACTGTAAACTTATATTTGTACATCACAGAATTTGGTGAGTCTTCATTTCTTACACGGAGTAGATGATCTCTAAAAGTTCCTTCCAGTCTTAAACAATCTGTGATTCTGTGATTCTGTAATAAACTAGAACTGTGCTTCTTTGCTTCTAAAAGCTCAGCACACTGTCAGTGATAAAAAAAAAAATTATTAGAACTGAGCTTTTCTAATCATTTTTCTAGTCATTTAGTGTCTCTTGCATTGATGCTGTTTTTGTTTAACCGAAAATTAGTTTGATATTAATCCTTACCAGTTTATAGGTTGCAGTTAACAATGACATCTACTGCAGTATCTTTAAAGAAATGAGTAGCCTAGAGTTTTCCATTTCAGGTAACAAAATTCTGTGCAACATAAGATTTCTGAAAAGAAATGATGATTTACATTCACATTAACATTATGTTATCTCTAAGCTCTGTGAGTAAGGATTACAGGATAATCATGTTTATTCAATTTTCAGATTTTCTCAATGGTTATTAGTCCATGAAAAAAAATTACACTTACTCCAGTGTTTATTCTCTCCTAGAAAAAAATGATTGAGTGGTTAAAGTGAGAAAGTTAAAGCAGATTTGCTGCTTTGAGAGAAATTGCATGAGATCATGTGAGACTTAGGATAACCGGCCTGTGAAATCTACCACAGATCATCAAGTACTGCAATCTCTGGCTTCATTCTAATATGATCAGGAGAAAACAGTTAAAAAGTAATCATATTAGCATGAAATTTATCCAAGACCTGTTTCCTGTGTTTGGAGTCTTCACAATTTATTAGGTGTTCTGATAAAATCTTTTTTTCATGTGTAAAGCAATTCATGTCTGAATCTTCCTTGTAGATTGACACTTATCTAGTAACGCATGTCCTTTTTAACAGCATTTCTCTTAGCAAAGGTTAGATGGTCTCTTTCCTCTATCCAGTTTGTACAACTTGTAGATCATTGGGTTGTGCTGCTTTTGAGTTGTCTGGTCGAAATGGCCAGTATTATTCTCTCTCTCTCTCCACACATGCATTGATGGTATATGCTTAATTTCCTTAGAAGTTGTGCCGAAAATGTTAACAATTTTCAAAAACCAAAAAACATTGAAAATATGATCAGTATAAACTTGTTAAATGTTGTTTCTACACCATTTGCTGCTACACCAGCAGCAAACTTGAGCTAATGATTATTTCATTGTAGGTTGTGTGAAAAAAAATGTATTTTGTTATACTGCAAAAGATGGGGAAGTATAGCCTCTATTAAGTGTTTCTTTGGAGGGGTCAAATATCTTGGAAAGATGTTCAAATGAGCTCCAACTAGCCACAGAGAGCTGGCAGGGTTTCACCTGTTCCTTTGGCATTTCACTTGCAAAGACTTGGAGCCCAACAAATGATTTTACAAGGAGTTCTATTGTGATAGTAACTTTTTCTTGGTATTTGTTTCCATACCTTCATATTTCTACATGATCTATCTGATATTAAAGCCTCTATCCAAAAATCATACTCTTTATTTCAGATTTTGACAAAAATTTGGGCAGAATTATTTTAAGACTACGTTATTTTAATATTGCAAAACCAGAATGCCTTGGAAATCCAGAAGGAATCTGCTTTGTGATTTTCTGTAGAAAATCATCATATAGAGATCTTATCAGCAAAAAGTAGAAAATTGCTGTGCTTCACTGTTTCGCTTGTGTAATGTCCTGGGATCCAAGGCTTATGAAAACATCGTACTATGGTAATAGTTATCTATATGTTTAATATTTTTCTTCCTTCTACTCATAATTGTATCAAGACAACTTCTTCCCTAGAGTTTTCTAACCTAGTAGATACAACATTGTTTACATCCATGGCTTCTGATCCTGAACAGCATTTGTCAAGATAAACAGGTTAAGCCTCATAAATCTGAGACAGCAGCATTAGCTTTTCAGATAACACGGGATTTCATTCACTCTGGAAAATGGGATTATACCTAATACAGCTTTGCATCAAGCTAAAAATAAGTAAGCTCAAATATATCAGTTCTTTTTTCTTTTTGACAATACAACTGAGCAATAACTTATTAATTTCACATAAATGGTTCATGTGGGACCTCAGCACTGAAGACAAAAGTCTCTCTTTATCTTCTTTTGGCTTTGGATTAGCTATCTACCTTTTCTTTTTCCTCAAATCTTTTTATACCCTGTACAGATGCCTTCTGTTATCAATAACTAATTGATAGTGACCTAGCTTTACATTTGTATCCTGCTGACATACCAGTGGGGGAGCAGAAAACCTAAACACAGCACCAAGATGAGTCTGGATGATTGTGACTGGATGATGGACTAAATGAATCTGGATGATGGACTAAATGAACTTCAACTCGTGCGTCACTGACATTAGTAATTCTATAGCGGTGTAAGAAAAGATTTAGAAGCTGGTGTAAGAAAAGATTTAGAAGCTGCAAATTCAGCAACATAGCTAAGATCCATGCCCATCAATACACATAAGTTTTCTGTGAAAATTAACAACCAAATGTAATATTCAAATATCGACTGGTCAAGAGTAAAAGCTAGTTCATGTGCAGCATACTTTACAGATGTTGGGTCCTGCTGTCATGATGATGAAACATAGGAATTAAAAAGATACAAAGAATTCTGACTCCCTCAAGTCAGAATCAAAGTGTTTCTACTTTAATAACACCTATAGATGCTCCAGTAGTTTGAGAGCATTAGTCCATGTATTTACCACTGAGCACTTAGCTGCTCTTAAAATAAGTCAAAGCTTTATGTTGTTAGAATGTCCTTAAAGGTCCATTCAACACACAATGCCAGTCTGGAAAGATGCTTTTCAGTGCCATTGATTTCAGTATCCTTTTCATTTTTTCTTTGCATCAAATACCTTTTGATTCTCATTTTCCTTGTGACTTGCTTTTTAAAACAGTCCACAGTTGTTATTTCTAAGGTAAGGTCATGACTGCCTTTGGATACCGAACCTGGAATTGTAAACTGGAGTGACAAAAATGTTTGCCTAGAGATTTCACAATGGGTTTGCATACATGACTCATTAAAGTCACTCACAGAAGAAGTCATATTCTAAACAAAGAAGACAGACAAAAGGAAGAGAAATTGCAATATCTCATCCACGTTGTATAGAGTGAAACAATAACGGATGAAATAACTTTCATAAAGTTGACAAAATATGAATTATGAGCTAAATACACTTCTCTTGAATTTTTGTCCATTGTCTTCCCTACAATGTTATTCTCCCTTGTAAGCTGATATTTACAGCTTTTCTTTAACTACAGAAAATCTGCACAATGTCAAAATCTGCCAGAAGTTTTGTGCTGTGTT
This sequence comes from Nothura maculosa, assembly GCA_032353885.1. NCBI lineage: Eukaryota > Metazoa > Chordata > Aves > Tinamiformes > Tinamidae > Nothura > Nothura maculosa. The sequence goes on along the minus strand of JAUBOD010001106.1, from coordinate 888,559 downwards.
CTCTCAGTTTGGATCTGTTTTCCCTAGGTTTGCACATCCTCGAAGGATATTCAAAGGCTTTCCTTTTATAGTAAGAGAGAACTGGAAACTGGAAATGTTTATTCTTGAGGATGTCCTGATGAAACTAACTGCAGTTCAAACATGGCTTTGCAGATGCCTCACAAAGCATGGTAGTTCTGTCTGTTTCCAACTTTCTACATCTCTTGTGTATTGTTAGACATAAGAGGGATCACACGTATTTGTAATATGATCGGTTGCTTTTTAGGAATGAACTCTGTAAAAGCCCCAGATGTTTTAACATCCACAACACATATGCTTACCAATGCAATTGAATGTGTAAGTGCACTGTGCAAGTCCTTTCGCTAGATAACCCACAACTTCAGCATATCTAGTGCACAGCTCAAGAAGTCTGAGCTTGCTCTGATGTCTGAATCTCTGAATGACACTGGATGATCTTTGCTATTTGTGGGAGAATGTTTTCTCCAAAAGAAAAAGATTTTACAGCAGACCATCTGCAATGGGTTAATGGAAGAGCACAAGAGAATGACTTGGAAGTCAATATTCAAACTGGGGTGGTCTTCTGCATGAAAAGAATGTACGGTTCAAAACTATTGAGGGGGTCTGCAGCCTCACCATGATCTTGTGATTGTCCACGTATCACTGCATGGCCAAAAGGTAGACATCCTGCCTAGTGATAGAAGAATAAAGAAGTATGTCAAACAACACGGCCAAATATATTCCCCTCACATAAATAGTCATGCATTATTCTCCTAATGCCTTTGTGGAATGCACTTTCAGTCTTAGGGTTGAGGGGAGATAAACTCATAGAATAATTTATCCTCTGATCACTGACTATATCTGAAGGTCCTTGGAAAAAGGAAGAGAGGGGTTATGAGCAGAAGATGAGATTAATTACTCTGGTGAATGGCATCTTCCTAGGAGGCCAAGTTTGCATGCCTGATCTGCACTGTGGAGCAACGTAACTTTAAAATCACATGCAAATTAATGGCTTCAGTTCAACTTTCCCTCAGCAGTTTCACACATATTTGTGCAGAATTCAGCAATTCATTTTCATACATTAACATAAATACAACTAAATAAATCTATGACATAATCAAGCTATTCATTCACATCAGGAGAGTCAGAAAAAGAACAAAAGAAATTGCTAAGAACCATAGGCAACTTCAGTTTATGGAGAAAATTCTCTCTTATCTCTTTTTCCCCTGAGTTGCTTTTTCAATTCCTATAAATTCTCAATGGTATTCAATGGTAAGAGCCACAGATCATAGCACATAAGTTTTAAGTTGGCAACATCAGCAAGTTAGATCCACAAAGTTCCACTGGCACACATATAGAAAAACTATTTTGTTGTGTAAAAACTTATGAATTAAGTAAATCTGATAACAGCTGAGAATCTGAAAAGATCTGACTGCTTTTGCATATCCTTTTTTTGGCCTTTTTTTTAAAAAAAAAAGCAATCGGGACAACCCTATAAAAAAATCCAAGGAAGAGATTGAGCTTTGGATCCTGTATTATCTATACTGTCTAATTGCTTGCTGACTCTTTGATTATGACTTGGATGAGTCCAGTAAACTCATTTCAGGCCAAAATCTGCTAGATATAATTCACTCCAAAGATCTCTCCGAAAGGCGGTATTGAATGAGAATCACCAATATTTTCTGCATCTACCCCAGGAGCCCCAGGAGGATTTGAAGCCTCCTGAAGTTGGAAACAGCCCCAGGAGGCTTTGAAGCTTTTTATTTCTTGTAAGAAGATAGCTCATGCAGGCTCTAGCCACATCTGAGGACATGAAAAAATTCACTCTGGGTTTAATGGCATGACAATATCACTGATATTGCAATGAAATACAGACATCACATTACTTCAGGCACTTCCAAGTAATTAAAAATGCATTCACACAAAATGTCAGAGGACAGAATTTTCAGGGTATATCCGGGGCCAACTTCTAGATTGGACAGAGATAGCTATTCCATGTGTCACTTGGGCTCAATAAAGCCACACTTTTATAGATTAGTTTTATCATTATAGATAAAACCAGGAACCATTGCATCCAATATTCTTCTATTATCCATAAAGGCTATTTAGTTAAGAAGTTTAACACCCACTTTATTCACTGATGCCCTGTATGTTCCAAAATAAATAAAGGAATTAAAAGCTCTGAAAGAGCCAATATTGGAGCAATGTGATGCCTTCCCATCAGATGATATCTAAAAACATCGAAAGATCTCCCTGAATCTTCTCTTTTCCAGGCAGAATGGTCCCAGCTCCCTCAGTCTCCAATCAAGGGAAAAAGAATCATCTTTGTTGCCTTTCTCTGGACTCAGTCTAGTAAATCTTTGTCTTTAGACCTGAATCTGGCTTCACCTGGGCTGAGTAGAGGGCAGGATCACCTCCCTCAATCTGCTGGCAATCATCTTCCTAATGTAGCCTAGAATGCTGTTGGCATTCTTCTTAACGAGGGCAAATTGATGACTTGCAGCCTACTTGTTCACCAGAATCCTCAGGTCTCTCTCCGCAAAACTGCTCTCCAGCTGATCCCCCCAAAGATAATAAGAAAGCAGCAGTCAAATGTCTCTGACTCCTTCTTGGGATACTAGCAAATCAGATAGTAAATAATCCATCACATCGTTCAATTGCTTTCAAAAGCTCTTGGATATGACATTGATTAGTGTCATGACCCTCTGTAATACCAACTTTTTGTTAATACTATATTAAATTCTATCAAAGATGCCATGCGAGGGATTATTTAAGTATTTCAGTAAATAAATAGACTTATTTGTTCCTACTTTGATTTGGCTACATTTTCATTTCAAATTTTTGCCAGCGATTAACTTCATTTTGATCTTAATGAAGTAAATAGAGCTGAAGGATAAATAAGACTCTACCTGTAGTATATGTGCAATAAAAGCGAGTTTTTTGTGTTTGCAGCTGAACATTGTCAGTGTGAGAAAGAATCTCCATGAGATTTGCTTCTAATAAAGAGTAAAATTTCAATAAACAGAAGAATATTAGCTCCCAGGGAAGGACCTATCCCATTAACCATGGGAATATACAGTATCATATAATTTTAGTTACTTTCAAAACAATAATTTTTTTGATCATGAAAGATTTACGTTAACTTATTTTCATTACAAGTCCTATTACTCTGAAGAAGCTCTGCTATGCATTCACATTTTCTGGCCAAAGAGATGGTGCCTGCAGTTCATATATAGACTTATATATACCTCATTCTCCATATTCTTCAATATTTATTTACATGATGCACAGAATAAGATACTTTTCATACTAGAGGTTACTTTTTATAATTAGGGGTAGATTTAAGCCTTCTGAGAAATAAACCAAAGTAATGATTGCAAATGTTCAGGAAGTTGAAAACATTTGATTGCTTTGGGGAAAAAAATCAATGTATTTGAAAAGAATAGCACCATAATCAAGCAAGTTATGTTTTACTATTCTACTCTAAAAGCCGTTTGAGTTTCCAGTACAGAACGCATTTTATGGATCATCAGGCTATTATCTGTGGAAGCAAAAGAGAAAAAATACTTTTGTGTAGAGACAGTAGGCTTGATTTTGATTTCTTTGAAGCAACAAAAATATAAGTGAGTTTCAATTATATTTTTGCCTTTTATACTACAGGCACCATTTTGGAGTCCCAGCTTACTGCTTACAAAATATTCTTTGCATATATCAGTTCAATAAACAGACATCTGGCCATTAAATCTGCTGGGAACTTTGGAGGTGCTGAATAATGCTTTTATATCTAATAAATACAGGGTTATTGTACTTCCAAGATCCATAACGTGTCAGGGCCCCAGAGTTCATAAGATCTGTCATTTGTAAATAATTGCTTTTGAAGTGGAGGTTGAGAAATTAAGCCAGAAATGAATTGATGCTGTCTGTAGTTTGTAAACAAGACTCCCTTGCCATGCTAACTTGATTGTCTCTGTTGTTATTTCCTTTGGCTTGATGTTAATCTCGTTCAATTAAAGTAACCATAGTGAAATTAAAAGACTGATTGCATATGGGGAGGCATATTTTCTCACAGAAATTCAGGTTCTTAACAAGACGGTTTTGGGCACTCCCACCCTTGTATAGGACAGGTAACTTTCTATTCTAAGGTAGAATGTGATTATGTGTGTCTAACAGATATGTTAGAGATGCTTATTTCAGTGTTTGGTTCTGACTTTACTAGAAAATTAAGCAGGAGAACAACTACAGAATGTGGTCCTCTCTAAATGGGACATATTAGTCAACTACTAGCTAGATTTTTATAAATAAAATTGTGATTGTTGAGCATAAGGCAAGAGAATAAACCTTCATTCTCCATCTCAGATCTTTTATGTCAGGCTAAAACCTACAGAAAAGATTGACTCCAGGAACTACTAAAATTATTTCTACAAATGGAAGGAAAAAGTGTATGGATCAAACAAATGGAGACACACACACTGTTACACCCAGGAAGGATGTTATATACCCAAAAAGAAATACACCTCTGTAAAGGACTAAGGATTCTTTGTTTGTCTAATTAGTGTAGTAGTTTAACAGTATAGTCCAAATTATTAGGCCAATTTCAAGAACATACACTCAGCCCAAGCTGTACAAGTAAATATCATTAGCTGTTAAGAAAGGAAAGAAAGAAAGAAAGAAAGAAAGAAAGAAAGAAAGAAAGAAAGAAAGAAAGAAAGAAAGAAAGAAAGA
>JAUBOD010001106.1:871962-883375 GCA_032353885.1 Nothura maculosa | reverse complement strand
AAGAAAGAAAGAAAGAAAGAAAGAAAGAAAGAAAGAAAGAAAGAAAGAAAGAAAGAAAGAAAGAAAAAGAAAGAAAACTTACTTCTACCTATTGCTTTTCTCTGGAGCTATCTTTACTCCTCTAGAGTCCCTTCAGCTTCCAGATCTGACAGCACTATCCTCTTCCTTCAGTGGAGAGGGCTATATTTGACAACATATCATCACCTCCTTGAAGCCTTCCCCAGCAGGGGTATGACCCTAGCAGAGTGCTAATGGGGTTCCATGGTAGATGTCCTATGCCAATCTGTCAAACTGTAACCTGTTTAAACAGAAAGGAACATTTTGATAAAATGTTTTGAGAAAAATATTTTGGCATTTAAATGCTCCTAAAATCCAGGAGGCAGTATTTTTTTTTATGAGAGTTTTGTCTGATTTGAAAAAAAAGCAGTTCAGCTAGTGAGTGTCTACTGGGTAATTGCAAACACAGATATAACTATTCCTGAATTTTGTATTTCTGTTCTGTTCTAAAAAAAATAAGTGAAAGTCATCTAGAGAAAAACATTTTCTAATTTCACTTATTAATCTAATGTTAACTATTTTCCTTCTATCAGTGACAGAAGTCCTTGCTTTTCTCATCACATGAAGTAACCCAGTCAAGTCATGACTTTCTGGCTGGCAGTGATCAGCTTTGATGCCCTTCTGCATCTGCTGTAGGAATCTGCTTCCAACTCATCTCTCAGTTTGAGCCATTAGGCTTGGATCCAAAGACATGGCTTGTTCTTCACATAGTTGGTTTGCCTTTGTTACATAGATGTTACAAGTGGTACCCCTATGTGTATGTCAAATCCAGAATTATACCCTATTCTATAGGTATTTTGAAGTTGGATACAGCAGCGCTTTTTCGATTGCATGCTTGTCTGCAAAGCATATGTTATGTTTTATTGTATGCACATTCTTCTGCTCAGAGAGTAATCTACACTGAATCCAACAGACAGTTTTCCATGTCTCATTCTTTTATGCATTGTCAGAAAGAAAAAAAAAAAAGAAGAAGTCTATCTATCTGGGCTAGCTGAAGCTGCCAGATCTGGGATATACTGCCCAGCAAATCTCATCTGATTCCAGGCAAGTGAGAGAAATGTGATGATGAAGGGAAGTGGAAGGGAGAAGCCTCTTCCCACCCTCCACCTCTACCCAGAGAGACATCTGGACCTAAGCTTGAGCCTGTTTATCAGGAGGAGTTTCTTGCTAAGACAGATGTGCTTGTCCAAGGGAAAAAGGATGACAACCACAGGGAAAAACTGTTTGCTAGATGAGGTTCATAGCAGCCAGTTTGGAAAATAACTCTGATGTGTAGCAGCCAGCACTAGCAAAAAACACGAAATTGATGCCAGTGCAATTCTGCTCCAATAGAGAACAAATCTTTCTTTCTCATATTTAAGATTTTTAGACTATGTGAAATTTATTCTGCACCCTTAATTAGGTACCCCATCATACTTCGACTCAGAAAGAAATCTCCTATGTCTCTTCAGTAATTAATTCAAGTGCCAATAATGATTTCCCCCTATCTTATAAAAGTCAAGTAGCTTTATATAAATGTCAGCAATCATCTTGGTTCCTGCTATTTCTTTTCACACAGGACGTCCTTTTTCGCCTAAGACGCAGTGTCAGCAGGTTTGATTCTTCTTCCCATCTGCTTGTTCCACCAGGAGGTCTCCACTGTTTCCTTACTCTCTTGCAGAAGGAGGCTTCACTTGGCCAAAATAATCAAAATGCCTCTTTTTGTCTTATCAGGTGTTGAATTAGTATGGCCTGTTCTACTCTCCTACAGAACTAGTGACTGCATAAATTTTAAGCCTCTTGGACAACAACATGAAGAAAAGGAAGTGGGTATCCAGAGATGATGTCCCTTGTGGCTCTGCAAATTCACTAACACCTTATGGCTTCTCTCAAATTACTTATTTTTTGCCATGATCTATCCTATTCTTCTTTTCTTGTCATTTTACATGCATTCACAAAGCTTCCTGCAATGACAGGAAGCATTGCAGGAACAATATATGGCCTCTCTCGTCTCTGATATTACAGATGGATACACAGTTTCAGGTCCTTTACAGCTGAAATTGCTGGGGATAGGATTCCATTTTCTTTTAGCTGTGCACATTGCTTAGTCCAAAATCATGGCAATTACATGAAGAGCAAATAAACACACATTTCTAAGCTACTGTCATTATTTACCATCTTTATCTTCAGTGTGAGAGAAGATGCTTTGGTCTATGTAATACACCGCAGCTCCAAGCTCCAAACACCAATGTGACATTCTCTATCACTGGTCATTACCAAGCAGTCAAGCAGTTGGTGCTGTTTTGGCTTAGGGACATCTACTGTTGCATGCACTTCTTTTCTGTGATGGATTTTTATTTGGGGACCTGAGGATTTACCTATACCTAGATACTTGGATATATTGTATAGATGTGACCTATAAAACGATCTATACAATATGATGTCATGCAGAGGTATGAAACTGATCAAGTATATGTGTAACTCTTTACCCAATATTGAACTGAACAACACAGACAAATCCAAATGCAAGCAATGTGCAGCTTTGCCTGCAATATACTACTATTGCTTATTACTGTTGCTCACCCACCCAGTATTAGATGGAGGTGGAGGAAACTTACTAAACCCTAAAGAAATTATCACTTCTGAAACAGTAATAACAACACTATCAGCACTAATTATTTGAATAACCTTTGTGGAATTTAGATTTATCTTTCAAGATAAGTTTAAAGGTAAAGGATAAAACATTAGTTTACAATGATGGCTTTCCATAGGTTGTTATAATTATTAGAATTATGCTTACAGAATAGCAGCTATGTGACTATTTAAACATCTTCACAAATGCAGTTTTGCAAATATATTTTCTATTGAAGTACGCTTAAGTTTATTCATTCTAAAAATCTAATATGTGAAAACATTCATCCAATTTGTAGTAGAATATCTTCAACATACAGAAAAAAGTGGTATGTGAGGGTGCATATGGAGAAAAATATATACTGGATATACTTTAAAATCAAAAGCCACAGTTCTCAACTATTCCAGAACAGAGTAGCAAAGAGTTTTATCCATACTGCTCAATATTTATGCAGCTGAAACCACACCTAGTTCCTTGTAGTTAAGTTAGCAAGAAAAATGGCACCTTTGAAGGCTTTTGAAGGGTTCACGTATTTTAATCACCTTTGCCAAAGAATCTTAGAGGGAAACCAGATGAAGTCAAGCAATTGGGAGATAATAGGCTTAGGTGGAATGTAAGCTGTCTAAACATGACCTGCAAAGAAGAAAAGAAGTTACTCTAACAAGTAACTTATTGATCACAAACTTCCAGAGTTTCCAGAGGTTTTGCAAACACCAAAACCAGCATATCCTAAATATGTACCAAGATTGGTTTATATTGCATCAGTTCTATGGTTTCTCTGTATATATTACATATTATTATACGATTGGGTGAAAAATGATTGACTTGATCTGAATAAATGGTGATTGACATCTCCGAAGGAGTACAACTTTAGTATTCCTTATGAAACAGCTGTATATTAAAAAAAAAAAGTTAAGTATTTTTTCAAGCAGTCATAATCAGTCATAATTATTGTTATAATTTTTATAAAGGTAATCTGTTATCTTACAAAATCTGTAACCCCAATGGTAAAAACGAAAACCTGAAATAAACCTCATGCCACTCTCCTTGCCACCTCCTCTATATAAGAAAGAAAAAAAACAGCTAAAAAAACCATGGTTAATACTATTTTACTAGCTAAGATTAATAAAGTGACTAAAAGCTAAGGAAAGATATTTAAAAATAAGTGTTTGAGGAACAATTCAGAATAATGAAAACCTGAAAGTTTGATGTTTGTCCCCCTAAACTGAGGGAGAAATGATGTTATTCCGAAAGCATCTGAAAAGCTCATACATGGAGGTAAGTACCTCAAGACAAGTTTTCCTGCTTCTGGGTGCACACTTTGATAAGCATTTTTCTGGATAAGTCATGTTTCTATTGTGTTTGCCATTCCAAGAGATGCCAACATACATCATAAAACATGACCATATGCTGCCGAAACAGCATATGCACGTTTTGGAAACAAACACTTCTCCTCTGGAATGAAACACCAAGATTCAGTTTACACTATAGTTTTCAGCTATAATTTTGTCAGTCAGAATATAAAAAAGTGGTTTTCTTTTGCCTACAGGACTCCAGGTGCTGGTACTGCCAGAGCATGGCACTTTCTTTGGCTTAGCTGCTGTCCTCCAGGACCATGCTGTCAATCTGCTGGCAGAAAAGAGCTCCTTCTATCAGCTTAGAGTGATTCTCTGTGACGGGCCTGTGACTTGGTGAAGATTCATGCAATGGAGATCAGCCTGAAGCATGGAAAATTCCAGCTCTAAAGCAAATGATTTGATCAAGTTATAAGCTAGGGAGATTTCAAGTGGCACACATAAGGAAAGAGTCAGAGCAGAATGGTTTCAGCATTTACTACGCAGTGTTGTCTTTCTGCATTACAAAAATAAGCTTCAAAGACTTACAAATACATTATTTTACTAAGTACCATTAAAAATAAGAAATATTGACTGGTATATCGAATTGCAGAGTAATTATTATACTTAAAACTGAAACAGTTATTAGAAATAAAATGCAAATTTCCTGCTCTAGATGCTCAAGGTGACCCTGCATGTGCAAGGGCGTTGGACTAGATGACCTCTGAGGTCCCTTCCAACCTTACGCATTCTATGATTCTATGATTTAAGATGAACAACTTATCACTGAAAATATATAAATGACTGCAGTAAAATCTTTATCACCAAATGTTTTTTAAATTGAGTTTGCACATTTATCTAAACAGCTGAACTCCAGATCAAACAGGAATTAACTCAGAGTCTTAAAGTCTGGGCTATGCAAGTTAGACTGCATAATTTGAAGTGCCCCATTACTACTGGTTAATCTATTAATTCAATTTTACACAGTGTAACTTATAGAAATTCTTAGTCAGAAAAAATGGAGTCATGATGAGTGACTTAATTTTTTTAAAGTGCAAGGAGAAAAATGAAAAGTTAGAAATAATGTAGAAATCATTAAAGAATAAAATAGTAAAAAATGTGAGGGATCTAAAAATTATAAACTCGACAGTTAATATTAAGCTCTATTGCCTAGTAAGGAGATAGATATCGCTGAGTTACACAGCCTTAGGTCCAACAGCCTTCCTGCACAGGTATTTTCCCTCACTGTGCTACTAGACTACTGTATTTTTTTCAGTTCTCAGCTTTGTGTTTGTGGCTTCACAAAAGTTCTAATGGGACCTGAGGCAACGGTTTCCTCATCTAAAGCAGAGGAGAAAATCAAATTAGGCAAGAGATGGTACTTGGCTTCTCCTTCCACTCAGTTTTTAAATGACAGTTTTAAATGGCTGCCCTAGTTTGCAATGGTCTCAGACAAGGTGATGAGGATCAAGTATATTTTGACTCCTACTACAAATAATGCAAGGCAGTGAACATTTTGAAAAAGAGTGTTTTAACTATGTCATCTGCATGCACAGGCCATTGAAAAGGAATTAGAAACCATTATTCAAAGAAATATATTCTTGCTAGCTTTGCTAAAGGATTGTGTCTACTCTCGTGCAGTTTTCTCTACAGACACAAATTTCAGACATATCTTTTTAATCATGCCTAAAAAATTACAGAAATGGTCAGATTTTGGCAAACATTCTTAAAATTCCATCTTTCTAAACTATAAAATACTATGGTATATGATATAAAAAGATAGATATACATGAAATTAATCCTAATGATTTACTTCAAAGAGTTTCTTCTTTTTCAGAGAGGAGAAAATTGTCTAGAACTGTCTAGACACTAATAAAATCCAAAATTCATTAGGGCTGGTAGTCTAAATATGTGCAGATTTTTAAAGAAGAGAAAGTGCATAACATATTCTGAAGGTTTGTACCGATAGATTAAGAGCTATAGGTTCAGGCAAAAACCACCACAGATCACTATTTAAAATGTGCACAAAAATGCAAATGCAAAAATGTGCATTAAATATGTGTACATATTTAATGACAAATATGCTTTTCAAATGAAATTTTGGAGAGCATTTTTTCTACAAATGTAAATTTTAATATGCTGAATTACACCAAGTAGGATAGAAATGCAAGTATTTACACATACAGAAAATTAAAATACAGCATCTGTAGCCACGATGTATCTTGAAAAAAACTGTCAGGAAACTATGTATATATGTTTCATTTTGAAAAACATTTGTCCAGAATGAGAAAAGTTAACACCAGAAAAAGTTAAAAATGTGAATATATAGGATAAATTCAATTCCACATCTCTATTTGCATCGTACTATGTGTGAATTTGTTTGTTCAAAAGGGATATAATTGTTGATATGAAATACGCATAGTGTGAGGGTAAATCTTCAGGAGAATGTAAAACTCCACAATTTTTTTTTTAGTTTTTGGGCTGTGAAGTGTTGTCAAATGTTTCTGCCTAATAATAGCACCAATCATTTTTGATTTTTCCTAATTTGTGAAATGCAAATATCTTCTGTGAAAGTACAGAATTGAATAATTTTAAAAAAGTCTTAATGTGAACAATGTTCACTAATTCACATTTTCTAAAGTAGCTCCAATATAACTTTTAAAATTCCATCTCTTTTATTGCCATTTAATATATCTTGGAGGGAAAAAAAAGAGATTGCAATCCAAAATTTAATCAAACAACATTGTTGTATCTAATATCCTAGAGTGATAATGAAAGCTTATTTTAAATGTACTCATGATGATTTCAGACTAATCTGGGCAAGTAACAGCTTAGTCATTTTCAATTTCGTTGCCTGTGTTAACAAGTGACTATTATCAATTTACTGTTTTAAGGGGAATGAGAAATATCTTAATTTTACTAGTGCTTCTCATCATTGTTATAGTTTGTCTTTTTTTTAAAAAAAAATGGACAAAGAACAGAAGCACATGCTTGAGCATTGCACTCCGGGGAACATTTCCACATCACAGTCCTCATTAGCCTTCTTTCATGAATACTGCAGCATATATGCAGGAGAAGGAAGAAAGAACCACGGTTTTCCTTTTCTCTGGAAATCACAGAAGTGTCTCCAGGAGAAGTGGGAAGCAGTTAGGAAACTGAGATTCACCATACTGAATCCAAGTGTCTGTAAAAGCTCCTACTGGCTTGGCTGCATATTTAATGCAAGCAAGGGTATTCTTCTTGTAACTGTTAAGCAAGCAATAAAAATCTTATAAAAGCCCAAAACATCAGTTGCTATAAATCAAACACCTACAAAAGCCTATGTATAGTACTGCTACCACCACATCCACTCTGTCTCTGGAAAGAAAGGCAGGCAAGAATATGACTATCTTTTTTTCCCAGTTCCCTGCAAACTCATGCAACACTCTCCAAATTCCCCTTTTCTGCAGAACAATACCTGCTTTATGGAAAATTCACTAACTACTTTAATTAATTATCTGTTATTGTAGGAAGTCTTCTGGGTGCTAACAGCCATTTTGAGACCTCTTCAAGGTAGTGCCCAGATGATGTAAAATTCCCTGAAATCTAAAGATGCTATAAATCAGGCATAAGCCAAAGAGTTCATCCATTGTGTATAAGATAGCCAAAGTAAATGCTTTGTAAGTGCTTTGAATTCAAACACATTAATGTACATCAATATGAATAAAGCAAGGTGTGTAGACTTTACTAATTTGATTTGTTAAATTACAGTATTTTCTGGATATAAATTGTGTCATCATAAGACATCTGTTCATAAGAACTAGATTTAATGAGTGCTTTTTTTCTGTATATGTTTCTTTTCTAGGTTTCTTCAATTTCTTCTATTTGAACTGAAAACATTAGGGCCTGTGAAATGAAATCTGCGTCATTTAGTCCCACGTGGAGGCCAGCTGTGGTGTGGCAATTTTGAGATGCTACTTTCTGCACAGTGGACTACTCTTGCCTATATCCTGGCAGTCATCCTCCTCCCCAAAGTAATTTAGGGAAAATGGCTGTGATAGGGTTCCTCATTTGCAGCAGTGCAAAGTTAGACACCTCTTTGGAGAGGCAAGGTGAGAAGCAACAAGTGAGGAGCACTCATATCCTCTGCTCTGCCAGTTCCACTGCTGGTAGCAATCTTTGGCCAAGAGGAGGGAGCAGCTGTGGGAATGGACGGTAACCTCTGAAAACCAAGGCCATTCCTTGGTTAAAGACCATCTGATGACAGCCTTTAGTCTGCTTTGGTTTTGCTTCTGCTCATATAAACCAAGGAGAGGCCTTTTGAGTTTAATATGTCTTTCAAACGCAACTCTGAATCCCTACAAGATGATCAGGATGTGCAAGATTCAGATTTTTATAACATTTGAGCAAAATAGGACTTGCTGAGACCCTTCTTCCATCTCTGAATGAGCTACCATCCTCTCTCATATATTTTTGAGTCCTTGTCTCCTGTCCATCTCTCTTTAGACTGCAGCGATTGACCTTACATATAAAAACTGCTATGCTAGGTCAGATCTGCAGTGATGGGCTGCAATTTCCAAGCTATTTCTGAATTCCCTAGGCAGGCAGTTATATAGCATTCTTTCACCAGCTAATTTTTCAATTGACGCCCAGTGGTTGTTTTGTTTCTACAAAAAAGCACTAGGACACACAACTCAGCCTTTTCACTTTGAGATTTAATTTTTTTTTTCTTTTTTTGCTATTACCTGTGTGTATGATTTGTCCTTCTTCAAAATCTACTAGTCCTATTATATCAGGGGGAGGCAGAGAAGATGACTTTCTGATATTGACTGTTCTGTTAAAAAAAAAAGAAAAGTCAGTTGTAAATCTTGCTTTCCAGCTCTGGTGGAATTTCCTACTCTTTTTTTCTTCTTGTACCAGGAGAGAATGATTGCAACTCTTTCTGCATAATTTATTTGTTCTATAAGGTCTTACTGATTTCTTCTTTTATGATACTGTTCAATTTGGCTTCACACAGAGATTTCCCATGCTTTTAATAATTTTGTTGCTCATTTTCAGATTTCCATTTATTTCTAGTATATTTGCATGCATGAGTAAAAAAGGGTATATTAAATTTTTTCTCAGCAAAACAGCAAGAAATTGAGAGAAATGGAGATGGAGTGACATACAGTGATCTCAAGTATGAATGACACCTTCAAATTTATTGTATCTGACAGTCTATCATGTAGAGGAGTATCTGGAGACTAGAATCTATGGACAGTGCTATACAGCACTGTGCTAACAAAGAATTTCTATAGAATGAGCTAATTGACTGAAATTTCAAACGAAAGAGTGAAGACCCAGTAAAAAAAATTCTTTCCTTATAGTTTTGTATGTTTACTCTTTTCCATGTTCTGCTGCAATATCTATGGGAACAGGATATGACTGCTGGTCTTAGCAGCAAAAATAAGATGCTCACCTAAAGACTAGTCGTGTAGTTTTCGGTGATTTCAAACTCACTGAAAGAATGAATTTTAAGTCAAGGATTAAAAAGATAATGCATCTATTTCTTTCAGTCTTTTTTTTTCTGGCCCGTAGGATATCTACCCGAATTCTGAAATTGATTAAATTTCTTTCCTATTGTTTTTTTGACAATTTTTCAGTTTCTATTTAATCTACAAAAGCACTGTGGCCCACTCTGCCATTAGTTTAGCAGCTCTGGAAAAAACGTTATTTTTTTTTTAGCATGATTTCTTAAGGATGCAAGGATTATGCTGCCATGTCTTAGGTATATGCATACATCTGTGTCTACGGTGGTCTGCGAACCATTACTTTCAACCACTTGTGTTTCATGAAAACAAGAAGGCAGGTAATCCAGACACTGCTGGAGAGCTAGTGCTCCTAATTTTTACAGTATTTGTGCTTCATTCTTCCATGTAAGCATTCTAGTAACTCATAAGGGATAAGATCATACTCGATCCTGTGTTTCATTTGAAAATCCATCAGACTTCTTCATGTTAAATATAAACTGTCAGCCAACAGTAGTGTTGTTTGAAAGATTTCCTAGTAATACTTGCTATTGCTTGAAAAGTATATCCAAAGTACTGTGGAAATCACTTGATGTCACTTACTATGACAATGAAAGATCTCCTTGGCAAACCTTGCCTACACATCAGGCAATTCTGCATTAACTGTCTGTATTTTCATGATGTAACAGGGTATATCTCCTACAATGAATTAGAAATATATAATTATTAATTTCATAATGTATTTGCTTATTAGAAAATTTTTAGTGTAAAATTTATTACCAGATGACTGTGACTGAGACTGACTAGATTCTCTGTAACGAAATAAATAAGATCTTTAGATCTAGCCTTTCTTTTTTTTCTTTCTTTTTGCTTTTATCTTTTTTAAGAATACTACAGAAGGTCCTTAAGGTCTTTTGTAAAAATTAGCCTCCTATAGTTAGATTTTACCATCTGAACTTGCATCATCCAACTATAATTAACATTGGTCAAACACTAGACCTTATCTACTGTCTTAAATGACTCTTGCCTGAGGTATAGTCTAATTTTAATTTCAGTTCTCTGATATGAAGAGGAAAAATACTTTATTCTTATTTTGCATAGTTGATGAAACACTTTAGTCTCAGGAACACAAATGTAAAGTCCTGTGTCAATGTGATGCTAAAGGAAAGGAGATAAGGAAGGAATGAGCTATCAGTCAACGAGCCCATTGTCTAATTGGTTAAGGAAAAGTAGAGAGTTTGGGAAAAACAAGTGTTGTTCAAAGACCAAGAGCAATATCCACCCTGCTGAACTGCAGCCTCCTCAGGGCAGTTGAGTGCCTCAGCCATCTATAGAGAAAATGGCATAAGGCACCACCAGAGAGCTAATCATCCGTCCTGTTGACAATATCTCTGAAGGACCTGTAATGCCTGAACTGC
Source organism: Nothura maculosa (assembly GCA_032353885.1). Taxonomy (NCBI): domain Eukaryota; kingdom Metazoa; phylum Chordata; class Aves; order Tinamiformes; family Tinamidae; genus Nothura; species Nothura maculosa. Next base: position 872,469 of record JAUBOD010001106.1, on the reverse strand, counting down.
TCAGGCATGTCCTTGACTTGCACATATCACCTAGGCAAATACTTCAAAATAGCCTCCAGAAGTTTGGACAGCTATCATCTGTACACAGGAGCCAGTTTGGAAAATAGGAATGATTTTTTCGAAAATAATTTCCTCCAGGGTTTTCATATCAGACCTAGCAAAGACAAACTGTAGCAAAGTGAATTGTCAGAACACTTTGTGATGCAAAAATATCTTCAACAAGAGCAAGTAACATCTGAATATTTTGTACAAGTTCTCATCTAAGGATATGACATCTACCTACTACAAATCTTCGCTGCTTGTATTTTGCTCAAGGCATAGTTGAATTATTTTTTTAACATCTGTTCCAACTTCATAATTATGCATAATCAAAAGTGACACTAAGTAGTTCACAACAAATGAGAATTAGAAAAAAAAATAAGTGGGAGAGCTCTTCTCTTCTCTTCTCTTCTCTTCTCTTCTCTTCTCTTCTCTTCTCTTCTCTTCTCTTCTCTTCTCTTCTCGTCT
>JAUBOD010001106.1:804058-841261 GCA_032353885.1 Nothura maculosa | reverse complement strand
GGAGCCCAGAACTGCACACAGTACTCTAGGTGCAGCCTCACCAGAGCTGAGGAGAGGGGCAGAATCACCTCCCTCGAGAAATGAAAATGGAACCAGGAGGATAGGAAGTTTGGTTAGGAAAGAGGTGATAGGTGACTCTGGAAGGACAAAGTGAGCAGCTCCTCATAAGAGAAGAATGAGTTGAATAAAAGAGAGGCTGAAGTGAAACTCTTATCTTGAATTTATTAGCAGAGATGATGAGCCATTTGTATGCCTCTAGTCCCATGCTGCTATGTGTCCTTTTGAAACAGTCAATACTGAAATTACTTGACAGAAGCAATTTAGCTGGGAAAGCATGATAACTGTGTGCTACAGCATAAGTGGAGGAAAAAGTTGTGGGAAATTTTGAAGACAAAAAAAAAACCCAGATTTTTAACAGCTGTTAAGAAAAGAATTTCCACATTGTTAGCATAGGACAGCAATGCATTGCTTGAGTTTTCTGATATTAAAAAAAAAGTCATTTATCCCCTTTTTCTCTGATGTAGGAAAAGGAAATGATTTCTTATTTGCGCCAATATTTGCTGAAGCAGGTTTAATAAATGAGATCCCAGAGGGAGTCTGCGATGTTTTTTTAAACAAATTTAGTGAAGTATAGCTTAACTCTAGTGGCCTTTTATTCTATTTTTATTATGCATGATATTAGAATAGATAATTACAACAAATGCTTTCCTCACTACATCAGGACTGTTTACAGTAAATTTGGGTCTTATTAAAAGCCATTCTTTAGGGGAAATATGCAATCTCATAATTTTAAATCTGAATTTTTCTGTAATTTTTGACTTTTTAAGGCTCAGTACAGCAAAAAACTTAATTTAAACTCCATTCATTCTTCACTGTTTTAATTTCATTCAGCTGTCTATATGTAGGCTACAATGGCAATAACTAAAAGTCGCTGGGTCATGTTGGAAGGGGATGGTGAGCAGAAATGATGTGAGTAGTAAAAGAAGAAAAATAATATTGCTTAGCAACCTAAAGGAAAAATTGTGTGTCTGGCAACAGGAAGGAAGGACTTAGTTGCAAAGAGAACATTTGCAAGAAAAGAAGAGAGAGAAGATTCATGATATAACAAGCCTCAAAAGTGGAGGATGGACTGGAGCAAGACTTGCTTGTTTAGGAATTAGGAAAAGAAAGTCAGATAGAGCTTATGTTGCTCAGAAGGGGGAAACAGCTCTACAAGAATGTCTGCTGGTACCTGTTCATTTCATCTTTGCATGATCATGAGCCAAAATTGGAGCTGTAACAAGCAGGTAGTCACCTTTATCACCATACTTGGAACTCCAAGAGAAAAACTGAACTCATATTTCTGTTCTGAAAAGATGAGCTCCTTCACCTTGGCTTATATAAGGCACCACTTGCGTTCCTCGTGGAACAGGGTCTCATCCTACCAAAGACACCAGGCTTTTGACAGTATTGACAATCCAGCTATTAAATAACAGCGATGTAATGTCATGAAGCCTAAATTTAAATTAGCTCCCTTGGATACTGATAGCAGAACTGCCGACGAGCTCAGCACAGGCAAGTTCCCCCTGCCTATTAAGTGTACCAACAGTGGTGGCTTAATTGGCTGAACTGGCCAAGTGTGCAGTGTCTAGGGCTTTGCATGTGTTGGGATCAAAGTGAGGTGCTAGCCATCACCATGCGGCAGGGGACCTCAGCTCTTGGTCCCGTTAGCAACACTGAGGTTGAAAATCACTTCAGAAGGTGAGTTCTTTGATAGCTTCACTGATAGAAAATGTCAAAGGATGATGAGTTCTCCACTATACAGATCCTGGCACGAAACGCCGCTTAATTCTGAATCTTTCCTTTCTAAGTTTTACTCCTTGCAATGATGGCAGCAGAGGTTACCACAAGAGGATTGCAAATGAAACATCAAAAGTGAAAAAAGCAATTTGTTCTGCTCTGGGACTGCAGGGAATGAGATGCTTTAATTATAATTGCATGGCTACTGTGCTATGGCACTATGGGCAGAGCTGAAGTTCTTTGCAATGCTCTAATTGCTTGCATGGGAGGATTTTCTAGAATTCAGGCAGCTGAAACTTGATGTCATACCGTACTGTCAATCAGCATATACTAATTCCTACCCATTCCCATAAGTCTGAGAATCCTTTTTCTTCTTTTTCTTTTTTTCTCTTTTTCTCTTTTTTATTGTCTTTGTCTTTTTCTTTCTTTTTTCTTCCTCCTCCTCTTTGTCATTCTCTTCCTCTTTCTCATTTTCCTAACAACCTTAAAGTTTTGAATGGTGCTTTCAACTGCACAAACAAGGGGCACAATAGGACTTCTACTAGACTTAGGCCATACGCAAGAGATTAATAATTTAATTAGCTCCAGAACAGTTAGCAATTTATAAATTTGAAGCTCTGCTCCCCTCTAGCTACTGGAAGGAAAAGACTCCTTTAATTGAAAGCAGTTTCATATTTTATAGTCTACCTCTACTTTGAAGAAGCAGTTTCCGCTATCTTCAGTTCATAAACAACTCATTTGACCTATATCTCAGGTCTCTTCTCCGCCATTCATGTATGTGAGTATGTGGCTAAAATTGTTCCTAACAGCCTATATTTCTTCCTCTTTTGCTACGGCAGGCTTTCTACTTAACTATGTGTCATCTTAAATATTTATATATATGCTATGTATTTTGACAGAGTGCCTTTGCAAGAAGCAGAGCCTTGATTTTCTGACACATCTCTGCTGGTCTGTGGTCCTGTGCATGACAGGGTTGGTGCAGGCAGGTACCTCCTCCCACTTCTTTTGGCCCTTACTGTCAACCTCTTGGCTCTTTTCTCTTTTGACTCTTCCTTTCTACATCTTTGTGTGAATCTTGATGAAAAAAATGATGCACTGAGGAAAAAAAGCTAGTCATATAAATGTGAAGGTGTTCCTTCTTTCCTGATTTCAGAGCAAAAAGAAATATGTGATTAAGGTCATGGGTTTGATGCAGTGGATTGTTAAAGCTTAATGCAAAAAGGAGCATTCAGGTATTTTTATGTAAAAGTAGTATAATTGCATAGATTTTGGAAGTTACTGATGTGGATTGCAAGTAAATAGCTATTTTGTTTCTGTTTCTTCAAGAAATAAAAGAAAAAATAGTATTGTTCTTCATTATTTCTGGGCTTTACAACAACATAGCAAAGGTCCCCATGCAAATTCTGTTAAAACAAACTGAAACAACATGTGATAATTAAGCATGTAACATGTAAGAATTAATTCACAGCATACCTTCAGCTTTATCTTTCTTAACGATACCTGCTTGAGTATCGTTGAGGCAGTCTATATTCCAGAGAAACAGGGCTGGAATTCTTGACTGTATTTTTCCAGTCAGTAAAAGCAAAAAAAAATCTTATCTTTTCCATAGATGGGTTAGGATCTCCACTCTCATATTTTTTTTCTGTTCTGGTTTTACATAGTTTTTAAATCACTCACCCATTGGACATTTGTTCCTCATCAACTTACACTTTTCCCTCTTCACCTATGGCTTTTTAACATCCCTGCATATGCATATGCCTACGTTACAGTATCAGTTTATAAACTGCCCGGATTTGCTCTCTGGTCATCAATGCACAGTCTGTCTTCTACGTATTAGTAGAAATTATTTCTAGGTTACTTTATAGATTGGTCAGGTAGAAATTGGTATGGATTTGGGTGTATAAATAATTTTATTTTCTAAGCATTCACTCAGGCCTAGAGTCTCTCTCCTTAAGTATAAAAATATGCCAGTATGAGGATACTCTATTTCTTGATCTACCAAGCAACCAGAGTTGCATCCAAGAAATGCCTTCTTCAGTTTATCTGTCAAAGGGCTATCTGATTTTTCTGGGAAATGTTTGGTCAATGGTCTTTAAATAACAATTTCTCCTGACTTGTGATAGGTTTCTACCTTTACAGACAACTAAAGTCAAGTATATTATTCCATGCTGGAATGTCAGCAGAGAGTAGTTCTTTTTTTAATCCATTTTACTGGGAGTTTTTTTCCATGCTTGTCAGGACTCTAATAGCAAATGTTTCTTTCTACTAGCTTCTGCTGCTCCCACATGTCATTCAGAGAAAATATCTGTTGCTCCAGCTGCTTCACAGCTCTGTGGTGCTCTAGTTTTTCATTTAGTTTTCTTTATTCTTGAAACAGATATTTTTGAGTATATATTGTTTCAAGAGAGCATCTAAGGGATTCTGATAAAACCTAAGAGTATTTATCTCACAGTGTTACTGGATTTGCCATATTCTTGTTTAGACATTCCCTTAGAATTTTAGCTCTCTGAGTCTGTTTAAATTTCCTCAGAAGACAACGAAAGTCTGATCAAGAGGCTATCAGTTTTCAGTATATTCAAAAAGCCTACATTCAGTCTGTTATTCTGCTCTTAACATTTACTTTAACTGTCTTTCTTACATTTGGGTTTACCATGATGTTATCATGTAGAATGGGCCTATCTTAAAAGACATAGTATAGCTTCTTATTTGGTCTTTGAGAGCTAGAATTTCTTCCAATTCTTATATTCGATGATTTTATATAAATATGAGCTTTTGAAACAAAAGTTCATCTTACCTCCAAATTTTCTTGTCTCTTACAGAGTTGCTGATCTACTCAATAGCAATATGAATATAATAATTGCAGTAATTTCACTATCTATGCATCAGCACATGCATGCCAACACCTTGAAGTACATTTTTATAGTCTGTTAAAATGCCTAATAGGGTCTGTAATGGTTATATTCTTTCCTCTCTCAGCTTTGTTTTGCAGTCATGGTGCCAAGATATGAATAGAAGCTCTATTATAATTTCCAGAAATGTCTCCATGTACATTTCTCAGCATCTTATGTTTGCTGGTTGGCATCATCATAATTGCCTTGGATATCACCAGTAATTGTGTTTCTTAAGTTAGATACTGTTTATATCCTTGCACATTCACACTGCACCACTGGATGTTCCAGCCTGGCCTGCACATACACTCCTGACTCAGCTTTGTTTGCTTGTTAATGAGATTTTCTTTCTTGCTATAAGTCTCACTAGTCCCACTGTCCATATGTTTCACATACCACATGCTGAATATTTTCCACTTATTTCTCAGCGAAAAATAATCACATCCCCTCCTCAATCCCTTTCAGAGATGCTGCAAAATATAGGGAGTACTCCAGTCAAGTGCAACATGGTTTGACCTCTTGTTGCCTTATCTAAAGTCTGTTATAACTTTCTTGATGCCTTCTCCAAAGCCTTGTGTAACCTGTGCTCCTCTTTCCAAGCTCTTTGTAAATTACTCCAGCTTTTTACTTCTTATTCCTTTACTGAAATACAGCTACAGCTTAATGACAATGGGTTTTTTGGCAAATATCTGCAGCAAAGTGGACCTTTGTTTCACTTTCCTGCCACTTGTCATAAGAGCAAAACAACAAATGTCTCTGCATAGTGCATGGGAAGATAAAATTATTATTATTTCTAAAGACCAGAAATTCTGGGTACCTTAAAGAATAGTTTCAGTTATTAAGACATTTTTAATACCTTTACACTGAGAAATGTTTTATATTTGTACCTTGTTTATTAGGCCTACATTTTGTAGCTCCTGAAGGCTTTTTGCATAGTGTCGTAAATGAAATACTTTTCCTTTAGTGTAAGCAACATGTATTCATAATGCTGAATTAAAAGTCCTATAAACCTATCTTCTGTTTTTACTAAGACCATTCCTGCAGCAAAATATCTCTGTGGTAAAGACTGAACTCCTCATTAATGGAGTTATTTTGACAGAGAGGCATATGACTGATTGAATTCACAAAGTTCATTTTGATCTTCTTTTCTAGGTGGAGGAAGTAAATTTTATTTCTAGCTTACCTTCTATGTAAAACTGAAAATGCCACATCTCTCTTGCATTCTGAAATCTGGAATCATTAAGAAATGCTTGCTTAGTGCTGAAGCATTTGAAGAAAGATAATATTTATTCTTGCTATCTCTTTTTGTTACCATTTTGAGATCTGATTAGTATGATACAACATTGAGTTTAGAAGCCCAATGGCTTCTTCGGTAGTCTTTTTTTCTTCAAAACTTTATCATAAATTTCTTAGGATTTTTTTCTTCTTTATCTTTTTTTTGATTATTGTATTGTGGTCTGCTTGCCGTCATTGACATTGCAAAGTGTAACTTCCTGTGAAAACTCTCTCGCTTCTTTTGTCTATTTAAAGTTCTATTTCCCTTCATTTTTCAAAATCTATTCTTGTGAAATACATTCCTACTACAAGCAAGAAATAGATGTGAGAGGGACTTGAAACTCTGGTTCCACATTACTAAATTGCTAGTTTCTTCCATGCCTCACTTTGGTTTGTTCTTGCTGGCTTTCTCCAAGACTATGGCTGAGCACTGTTCTGGAGAAATTTCACTCCAGAAACCACTCCAAACTGTGGTCCCTCCACTCTACATAACCTTCCAAACTATCCAGTACTTTACAGCCTCAAAAACCCATCGTGAGTTGCCATATGACATGTCTGGATCTGAAGCTCCCCCTTTAGATTTGTTTTACAGATCCCCTCAGTGGTGGCTGCGACATACCCCTCACAGGGCTTAAAGAATTTTGAGCTGAGTAGTCATGGAGAAAATAATAATTTTATCTTCACAGTTGAAATAGTGGTTATGCACTGAGGTCCATATTGTTATCAACAGAATGGATACTGGCCATACTTGTCTTTCAGCACTCGGACCACAGCTTCATTCCTGACTCTCTCTTTTGTCAGCATAACTTCAGTTACAGACTCATCGTTGTTTACCCTTGGCTTGAATAAAAACTGAATCTGATGATCTATGATGATTATAGAAAAGTTACTGTACAAACCAAATATTCTATAATACATTTGCTTAATGTATCTTAAAAGTGTCCCTTGTTCTTCTGTAAATGTCTTTTTCCTATTTGGATCAACCAGTAATGTCTGAGGCCATTGCACTCAGTATTTTCTTTCCATCCACATCTGAAAAGTTTCCCATAACAACAATATTCCAGGGACTGTTTATTTCTCTTATAGTAGATATCTCTTTCCATTTCCAAATATATATTTTAGCAGTGCCTTTAAAGATCATTTTATTATCCTTCCTGAAAGTGATGCTCATCCTAATAGATGTTTTTGTATGTATGATTTATGTAATCTCTTTTACCTTAATTTACAAACCTAATGTATCTTCTGAATAGATACAAGTCACTGTTTAAAGCAGGTTCACTAACTTCTGTCCTCTTCAGTTGGTGATGCCAATTTTTTTCCATAACATTTAAGGGAAGGGAGCTTATTTTCATTAAAATCTTGTAAAACTTTTTCTTAACTGTTTAATCAATGAGATAACCTAAAAGAGGGAAAGAAGACTTCTAGAGGACAGCTTTTGTCAAAAGCAGTTGATATCTTTATGCTTATTTTATAGTTAGGAGGCAAGAAGACAGTGGCAAATGGAAGAGATTTCACTTGTATGATCGCCATGAGATGTGGATAAATTTTATATACCCAAATTAGTTTTTGTAGTAACTGCTCCACTACTAAAACAGGAAATGTGTCAGCTCAAAATTTAGAAGAGCTGTGGTACTACTCCAAGTATTCCAAGTTGCACTGCAGTGATCTGTCCCCAGTTTCTTGGGTGTGGGTGGCTTTATTCAAAGAACAATGTTCAGTTTTTATTAGCAAAGAAGAATTTGGATTAAGTTCAATATCTAAACATTGTCATTATTTTGGGGGGTTAAAATGCTTTTTTTCTCTGTATAAGACATGACTAAAACTTTGTTCTCCCAGCATTTTCATCCTTAGTTCTGAATTTTTTAAAAATAGATATTCGGATAGACTACATATGTCAGCCAGAGCTCAATGTCACAGGCAGAAAAGACAAGGGGAAAGAAAGTGGTTGGTCCCAAAGCACTGAGTCAAAATTAAAAGCTACATTATTTAATTAAAATCACACAAATGGCAAAGAAAATAATCAAAGGATTAAAATTAGAAAGAGAATAATTAACACAAGAGAGAGAGTCCCACAGTGTACATGAAAATGATAATACTGTCTATAGCAGAGTGTTGATGAGTCTCAGGGATACTCAGCTACCCACAATCTCAGTAAGACTTGCTCTAATACTATTGCTATTGCTTAGATACTATGAGTATTGCTCAAATATTATAAGTTCCTTGAAGCTCTCTGTTCCTCCATTTCCAGTTCTAGTGGAAAGTTCGTTTTTTTTTTCTCTATTGACATATTTTTGAGTTGTGGTACAGCTTCACTGCTTAAAAACACATGTAATTTATCAATACAGTGTCTCCACCTGGGACGATGAATTATGATAAACACTTAAAAAGCAGAAGAAGCAGAGCCAGTCATTTTTTCTACTGGTGCTCCCAGCTCCAAGATGTAAGGCTCTGGAGGAGGGATCTCCACTCTTGCATTTTATTCCGAGATGTACAGGAGGACCTAACCCTGGTGAGAACTGGAGGAAGTATATGTTGATATGACTCTGTGCAGCCAAGAGTGCCAAAGCACACATCTCCTTCTCTGAATCCATGGGGAGAGAGGGCATGGACCTTCTCCAAGCACTTCTGGAAAAGACACATCTGGATACATCAGATGGAGGGGTAAGATACATTCTCTCTTGGATATACCCAAATGTGGTCAGGTAAAAGAGAGAACCTGTGTAGAACTTCTTCACTGTGAGGTTGACAGAGCCTTGGAATAGGCTGTCCAGACTTTATAGTCTCCCTCTCTGGAGATCTTCCAAACCTACCTGGATGTCGCCCTGTATCCCGTGCTCTGAGTGTCCCTGCTGGAGCAGAGGGTTGGACTAGATAATCTCTAGAGGTCCTTTCCAATCTCAGCCATTCTGTGAATCTGTGTTTCTCTGGTCTTCACAGCTTTTGTCCGGGTTTTTTTCTTTGTACAAGCCAAATAGCCCTCCACAGTTTGCTCTTTGCACACAAACAAAAAACCTCAAAAAAGCTACTTTTCAGTTAGTCCTGTCCCACTAGTTCTCACACCACTGTTGAATACTGCACTTATCTAAACCAGCATTAGGCAAAGACAAGTTGACAGATGTATGCCCAGAGTTAAAATCTTCCCTGTAGTGAAGAGGGACAGAAAGTGGAAGAGATAGAGAAGCTGTAGCTATAAACAGGTTGACTGAGCTTCTCTTCAGCTGTTACCTCAACCACTAATTATTATCTAATTGTTATCTAAGACCATTAATAGGTCCTACAGAAAATACTAACTTCAGTACTTATGAAAATCTAAAAATAATAAAATAAAATTGATAAGTGTTTAAGCAGAAAATCAAATATCTTGTTGCTCCCTCGAGCTCCTGAGGGCAGTTTCATAAATCACAAAGATGCTTTACTGCAAAGACGCTTTACTATATTCCGTAATTTGTATATGGTATGCCACTAAATTCGGTTCACAACACAGAACAAGTGGTAGAGGGCTTAGTTCAATTTCTGACAAAAGAAATGGAATTAAGGTAAGATTTTTTTTGTTTTTGTTTTTGTTTTTTTTTGTTACTCTTTTATCTTCTGTATCCTTTCCTGTCAGATTCTTTGTTTCTGTCCTTTTGTATGGATACAATCTGTTTCCTTTTTTTTTTTTGATTTTTGTTTGTTTGCTTGTTTTTTCCCTCCCCTCTTGTTACTCCTCCACCTTTTATATCCTTCTCATTTTTGCTCCCTGGTTATTGCTCTTCCTCTTCCTACACAAGTCGTGCTTCTCCACACATGTACAGATAGAACCCTCTTGCCACTTATCTCTTCCCTTGCATTCCTGTTTTCCAGATGGTCAAGCCAAAAATGTCACAGGAACAAATTGTTCTCATTATTTTTATTGGGATGCTACAAGAGCAGCCGCAGTCACTGTATTCTCAGCAGAGACTCAGAACATGGGTCCTTTTCTAGAGATGATGGCGATGTCTTCTTCATTAAAATCCAAATGTTCTCCCGCTTCCTTATCCATCACTTAAAATAGGACAGTTGTTCTTGGACTGGATGAAGATAAGAAGGAGTAAGTTTCCCTGGTGCATATTCTCATGGCACAACCACAAATGAGGTTAAAAAGCAGTGATCCAGCTAATGTTTATCTAATCATGCTATCTATCCCCTCCACCTGGAACAAGACAGCATTTGTCACAAAGCATTTATAATCTAAATTAATATAAGTAGAAGACAAGCCAGAGAATGGATGCAGATGGAAAGGGGCAGCACAAAGGAACAGTGAGACATTATTTGTCATCACGATAGGCCCTCAGGCTGGACACATCAGCACTACCAACAGTTCAAGAGAACAGACACTAAATTCCCCGAGACAATGATGTTTTGTTTGGTATTTCTTATTTCCATAGAAGATATTAAAAAAAAAAAGAAAAAAGAATAGGAAGTCAACTGTTTCACTCTTTTCTGTGAATTTAGGCTGCCTCCACTTTCATCTATCTTTCACTCAAGGGTTTCCTTTCCTTTCTCTCTGAAAAAATATGCAGATCTAATGCCCATGAGACAGAACTAAACAACTGTTATTTGAGTGCATGTATATCTGTAATATTTGTCTTAAACATGGCAGAGCTATACCATGTTTTGCTGAAGTCTTTCTTTTCTGTAATCCACACATTAAACCTGATTTTCAAATCGACTGTCCACTTCCTATATTTAGGTTCCAGTTCTGGCATATGAGTAAACAGATATATTTGATGCTTCTATTTAAAGAGCAAAGTTTGTAGTTTGCTATAGCTTGCTTATTTAGACACATTGAGATCAGAATCACACAACTAAGGAGCAATGTGTGTTTCAAGAGACCAGCAGGGGTCACCTCATCAGCAACTCCTGCTCAAAGCAGAGCTCACTTCAAAGTCAGAGCCTAAAAATCAATGTGCAAGGACAATTATGGAAAGATGCAAGACAGAGAGTGTAGTGGAAATTATCACTGCTGTTGGATGCAATCAGGGAGAGGTTGTACCATGAAGGATCACAGAGGCAGGGGATCAAAGATAAGAGTGGAGATGTGGCATCATGCTCATTTTCTTACAAGCCAGATGTTTGTCTTGCCCAGACATAGAAGCGAACTTGCCTAAATGCACTCTCTGATACTGACACTTTTCTCATTCTGTAAGGAAGATTTAACAGGCTGTGTTATAATGCAGAGAAGGAAGGAGGGAGACAGATGTGCAGAAAAGAGATTAATTCCTTGAACTTTCACGTCAATAAATAAGGGCTAAGAAGAATGATATTTCGTACAATGGTGTTTTATTTACAGTTGGCACACATGAGTTGGTAATGGACATTAGAGAAAGTTGCTTTTGCAGTTTTCTGATGGAAGGTGTAGAATGTGAAGAAAGAGGTGGAATAGGGACTTGTGAAGTAGGTGAGCCTTGGCCGGTAATAGAGGCTCATATGCTCCTGAAACATCCCACCTCTGGAATTAGTTTGGCCATTTGACATACATTTCTGCTGAGCAAGCAAGCCTTCTTGTCACATTTCCAATTATTTCAGGATAATGAATCATTGCATTCGAGCAAACCCTATTTTGTAATTCTGTAATCTCACCTTAAAATCTAAGTGTTAAACCTGTACCAATGACACTGAGAAGAATCTGCCCCTTTCCTTTTCCAAGACTCATATTGCAGGTGGAAGGAGGGAGGAGAATGGCCATCATTCTGTGGTCTTTATTTCCTCCCATCTTCTTATAAGATTAGCACTGAAGGAGGAGGAGAGGGAGGCAGTTCTGCATCTGAGAGCAACTTTGATGGGCTTGTCTTCTCCAGGAGTTTACAAACTCTAGGTTTGTCCTCTGTAGAAGACATTCTTGCTCAGATGTCCCTTCCACTAGAAGTAGACTTTCTCTGTCACAAGACCAACTCCAGCAAGAACCAAAACCATATTACATATGGTGAAGTAATGGATATTCTGCATAGAACAGCAAGACAGAGTGCTGCCAGGCTGGGACCCTTTTATTCATGCCAATCTGTTGCTGGCTTTGGCATTTATTATTTGCTTTACTGGAAAAGTCTAAAATAAATACTGGAAAATTCTAAAATAAAGGGCCTTTTACAGTTCTTTCAAAAATCTACCTATATAAAAAAAAAACCAGGATACTAGGGAAAAAGGGGAGCAACTATGGGAGCAGGAAAGAAGACTATAAAGCAAGCATTAGGAAATCACTCTGTTTCCATGACCAAAAATTAAAAAAAATAAAAATAAAAAAAATTGCTGCTGGAAGAATTCCAGAAATACTTGTTTTTAAAAAGAAGCCATTGCCATTTTGTCTAAATTAGAATACAACCCTAGTATTAGCCAGTTTATAGCTGAAAAAAGTAGCTTTGAGTTTCAAAGTATTTCTTCAGGAGACATCAAGATGCTTCAGGAGAGAAAAGGGCACTGTGAAGCTTCTAAACATACAGTTCAGCTTGCATTTAGTATGAACAGATAATTTTCTTAAATTGCAGACTGTCACAAACATAGAACAAGTAGATGAATTGCACTGTACATAAAACTGCAAATACGTTTCTCAATTCCCCTATTTTCTATTAACACAAATGCATAAATTTCACAAGTGGGTTGTATCTAATGAATTTATGGCAGCTTTTGCCTTCTCAGTGGTCTGCTAAATAAAGAATACAGGGTACTAGTTATGAAGCATAATAATGTGATAGAAACGGGAAGTGATACAAGGGCATTGGGGGAAATGCCATGTGTTTGCATGGTGAGCTGAGGTTGTCATGACATGAAAAACCAGGTTACAGTGAGACCCATACTTAAAACAGGAAAAAGAATCTTCTTCATAATGCCACTAATGAAGTTAACCATAAAGTTGAAAGAAAAAAATACAGAGACTTGAACTTCACAAACTTTTAAAAAGTCTTTGAAAGATATTTATTTATTCTTACAGAATGAATTATTTTCAATATTATATTTTGTCTTTTTTATCTTTTGAAGCATTGTTTTTCTCTGTTCCTTCAGCTATAAAAATTGGCATTATTGCCAATGTCACAACATTTCAGATTCAGATGGCTTTTAAAATCAATGCAGAAAGTACTTACTATGAATCACCATCTGACTAATGTTTACCAACAAAAATCACTTGTCTGTTCAGCAGTACCAGGTACTTCCCTTTGTTGTGCCACAGCAAATGGCCACTTGCAAGCTGAGCTGCAAGCTACATATCACTAAGTTCTGAAATGTGAGTTTCAGTTCCTCCCTGTGCCCTCTCCCTGGCCCAGGCCCTGGCCCCGTGTCAGTCTTGGATAACTGGAATAGAACAACTCCCATCTAGAATAGCCCTCTAATAAGTGGAGCTAATAAACTCCACAGATCTATGATGCATTTGCTATTTGAAGTATCTGTATTGGCCTTGTTATTGCAGTGTCATAATCTTATGGAAGACGTTCAACTCTCTCTTCATTCTACAGAGGTGTATCATTGCCATTTGCCACCTGGGATTTTGCAGGAAAGTTTTAAAATATGGTTTGCTCAGACTCGGGGTCTGGTTTTGACTCAGGAGTTGAGTTGACAGGAGTTGAGTAGCGGAAGAAGACGTCGGGTGAGTAGGATTCCTGACTACAGAAGCAGATGAAATATCCTGATCCATCTCTGTTCACACACACCAGTATCACCCGCTTTTTAGTGGGCTCAATGCGAAAGACGGACTGAGAATTATAGTGCTCTGATGTTGGTCATGAAAACACAAGTGTGGTGGATGGGTGTCTTTTGTCCATTCAGAATGATAAAAGAGACCTGAGACTTGAACCAGACCAAAGAAGTGTTTTCTGAAGCCTAAAAAGGATGGAAGCTGGTGGATGATAGACATGAACCAAAGCTTGGATGCCCCCATGTCATGCTTCCAGATGAAGGATTAAACAACATGGGACTTTTCCGCTCCTCTTTCACCTTCCCAATGTACTGTTGGTACAAGGAAAGAAGGGGCAGCCTCCTAAGATGAATTTTCCGCTGTAACCTTAAAAGTGTGTGACTCCAAGCAGTAATTTGCACTCATGCATAGGTACATAGCATGACCACTTCAGGAAAGAAACAAGGTTTGAATGCTATTTTTACTCTCTTTACTTGGAGTCTCACTTTTCTTTCTTGGTCCTAACACAAGATCTGACTCTACCTGCATGAGCACAGTAGCAAACATTGTCTCATTGTGTTTGTTATCTCCTGTATAGGGAGGAAAATGGGATCTCCTTGGTTCTTTTTTGTTGGTCTCAAATTTTGGAGAGTGCTTTGAAGTCCATATAGTCATGGAATTTTATATATATAGCTTCATAGAATTTTTTATAGGGAAACAGAAATACACAGAAATATAGAAATAAAAACGTCTTTTTTAACTTTTTAGAAGTCATGTGAAAGCTGATTTTCCCTAAAAACAGCAGTCAGGAGTGAAAAAAAATCCAGACTTAGAGGAGGTTAAAAAACAAAGATTAATTTCCTCCACAGTCATAAATCAAGAGAGAGTTCCATTTTTCTGAAAGACAGGAAGAGTAGTAAGTCAAGAGTTAAAGGTTTTAGCAGTATTATTGAGTCTACTAGAAGACACTTGAGAGTTTTCTGATGTAGTGAAAATTTTCTGCATGTGATATATCTGTGGTTAAAGATGTACATGCTAGGTGTACAGACACCATATTCCAATCCCATGTAAGTAAATGTGCATGGTGGCACTGAAGATGTTCAGGAGAATAAAGATGAGATAAAGTGAATAACTGTTGTTCATCTACATATGTAAGAAAGTTTCCTAGCATATATCATAGTGCTTTACCTTCTGCTTACAGGAACTTTGTGGTGGTTTCATTTCCCAATCCTGTTATGTACATGATTTTTTTAACCTTATCCATGTGGCCCCAATGTGACTATTCACTGACATGGAAATGAAAGCACAGAGAAGTGAAACTGGAATAAAGCCCAAACTCTCTAGATATCCAACCATTCAACAAATCTCCCAGAATATTACAGCCACATTTCTCAAGGCATCCCAATTCTGTATGTTCAAGAATCAACACACTTCCCTGAACACCTGCACGACTTTTCTGTCTTTGCTTTGTTGTGGTGACACATCCTCATAATTTAACCTCACAGGTGAGGCTTTAAATGTTGGAAAGGCTGAATTTGAAAGAGTTAACTTTGAAAGTCATTGTAAGAAATGACAATGTAAAAACAAAATGGAGAAGTCCTGCCTTTTCCTATGTAATCTTGTATCATAGAGAGCAGTTGTGAAGAACAGGGACTTTCTCTCTCTTCACTCTATTTTGCATTACTTCTGCAGATGGGAACTACAGACTCCCTTACTCCAAGGGAATCCTCAGCTACCAGGGAATCTGCTGCTACCAGATCTTGTGCTGGGCAGGGAGTGAGAAGAAGATGAGGTTGGAGCAAGGCAAGTTTCAGTAGTCCTTACGTGCAAGGGCAAATGAAAACTGATCCATTGTCCTTCACAACAAAAAGACATGCAAGAGACAAAAGGTAATTGCATATGGCTCAGAAGAGAGGAGGAAAAAGTAGAAAAGTTCTGTTTCTAATAGCTTTGTGTGAGAGTTGCTGGGCTTTGCAAAAGTGTTCTAGCTTCTCAGCCAAGCAGAAAATGTTATCCATCTCCTACAAAAATATTTAAATCTATTTCAGCCAGTTTTCTCTTCTGGGAGCTTTCCAGATTCCAGTGTCTCAGCATATATTTACACAAAAGAGCTGAGGTTTGTTTCACAGTTATCTTGTAATCTGTAATCTGACTGAACTTTTTCAGTCTTTAGGAGGAGTGGGAAATGTGACCAGGGCCAAAAACAGAAGTCAGTTTGTGAACCATTGAATTCACATAATCACAATAACAGTAACAAGAACAATAACAATGATAAAAATTTGTTTTATTAAGTTGCTTCCTTGCTTTATCTCCTATAAGAAAATAAAGAGATAGGAAACAATTCACTTTCAGGGTATCTCTTGTAAAGTCTTGAATTTTGCTTTTCCCTAAAATCAATGAAAACCATGTTAAGATTCATATTGGAATCTGTATCTCCCTCTTCCTCTCCTGCACACTCCTTGCTCTGTCCAATGGTGCTGTGGTTGCACCTGTGCTGGGTGCAGAAGGTGGCTCAGCAGCAGTGGGACCCCGGTGTGAAGATGCTTCTCCTACACACACATTTCTGTGGGAGCTGCACGTGACCCCAGGTGAGGACACTTTCAGGTATTAATTTCAGTGGAGCCATTTGCTGAAAGGAATAAACAAAAATGGTGAAAATTAAAGCAAGCAGCTTCTGGGGAAGTCTTTGCAGATCTGAAATCCAAAATCAGCAGATGACCAAATAATATCGACTATGGTGTAACAACTAAGATGTCATTTTCAAAAGTATTTGTCAGATGCAGGAGTGACCAGAAATGTTTCTAGATTTTCTTTCCCAGCACTGTTAAAAATGAAATGCATACCATTGCCGCAAATGAAAATTAATGCCTGAAAAATTAATTTCTGATTGCTCATCAAAGTTGGTCGTTGAGGTTTTCTCTGGGCTCAGGAGTGACAGTCACTCCTGGGCTTCAGGGAATGGTTTCTAGAACCATTTCCACCAGAAATATCCAGTTTCTTCAAAATCAGTATTTCCCACAATGTAGAAAGTCCCCACATGTCAGCTGGTGCCCTGGGTTTTGAGAGAGACAGCTCTGGGTTCCTGTAGATGCAAATTATTCAAACAAGTACAGTACAAGCAAAGTTTTAGATATTTATAAAGCACAAAAATCTTTCAGAAAATTTTAAGAGGGATCCAGGAGGAGGTTGGGAGGAAAAGAAATCTTACTTTCCTAAACTGAAAATAAAAATTAAAAGTGAAATATCCCTATGCATGAAGCCTGAAATGGCAGAAGAGCTCATTCAAATAGTTTTTAAAAAGCATGGCCAATATTTTATTCTATTTGAATAGCAGAACAGCAGAGAAAAAAAAGCCAATATTTGTGCCTTTGTCAGAGACTCAGATGGAGAAAAACATGGATTTTTCTTTATGCTGTTTTGTCCATCTGAAATACAGACTTTATAAAGGTTTGCAAGATTTTTTTTATTATTTTGTCAGATGTAATGTTTGTCCTGTGAATTCCACATAAGCCTGCCTTTGGAAGATTCAGGAGAAAAAGAAAAGCAATATTTTGCTTTTCTTCCTGCCCTTCCAGCTGTCCATTACAGTTATGGTATGCCTACAGTAACACATTTATATGATATACTTCCATAGGCAAACAATAACCAAAAATACTTTGCAAAAAAGAGCACAGTCATTTCTCTGTCAATGGTAACATATCCATATGTAGCAGTGGTGTGGGTAGTGCTTTCAGATTGCACTAAAAAATAGATTAAATCTCCCTTTTATTCCATGGGTTATCTAAGGGGTAACAGAGCTTCCAAGACAACTCCAACCTTCTATACTAAAAAGGGAAATGATTGCCATTTCTTTTCCATGCTATTTTGCTACATATTGTGAAGAGAGGCTTAATGTTTTAATATACAGTACTTAAGAGGCTGTCTCAAAAATACAGTGCAGAATAGCTGTACAAATCTTCATTAAAGATGAGAAAGAGGAACTGCTGTTTCTAGCAGCATTTTGGTGATTACCGCAAAAGAAAGGAAAAAGGTGCACTTAAAAACCACATCAACTCAGGAAATTATAAAGCACTTATTTCTCATTTCCCCCTCTCATTCTTCAAGGGAGTCACCTGGGGAGGAGACACTACATTTATGCCTGAAAAAGGAGGCACTTTGACATGAAAATCCTGAAGAGACCATTCTTGCTGCTGCAAAAGATTTTAGTCTTTCATGCATGATCAGCTCAACAAAATGTTTGACAGCCGTGCTCCACAGAATAATATAGAGCCTGATGTTCACTGGAGGCAAAATGGTTTAGATTCTCAAAAGCTTTTTCACTAAGCATGTCAAGTTATACCAGAACAGATTTGGGCATAAAACACAAGGGTTTAGTCACAGTTTTAGTTAGGAATAGCCTAATCTCCATATATTTGTATGTCATTATCACCAATTATCCAATACCATTCACATGCAAAGTGTAGTTTTTATAAACATCTTTTGATAACCAGCATTAAAAAATTGCAATAGTCAAAACATATCATAAGTCCTCTCATTTTGAAAATGTACATTTAAAGAAATGTGATGTTGCTTTTGAAAGCAGGATATCTTCAGGGAGAAGACTAGGAAGTAGCTCTGCAAATGGTCCTCCGGCTCTCATGAAAAAGAAGAACTACGAGTTCCAATAGATGCCTTGTGTTTGTAGAGGTTCTTCTTTTTATTAGGCTAGGAAGTGAATGTGACGTTTCACTGTACTGCATGTAGTTGAACACTGCAGACAAAAAGAATAATTATAATGAGCATACAATTTGCCATTCTGATTTCCAAGCTTTAGGCTATAACATCTTTGCAAGGAACTTTTTTTTATTATTATTATTTTCAGCCTGTCCTCCACTTGTAACAAACTATGAAAGTAAGAAAGATGAAATCCTAGGGCACTCCAGGAACATAAATATATAGCACAGCAGGAGTTAGGTAGAAAAGAGTCTCTGGCATTTCTTCAGTTTTGTTTACTAGCTTTTGAGTATAATATATTCTCCTCATTTGATTATTTCATGTTGTTGATGGATTAAATTAATTTACATATATATACTATTTATATGACTGTTCATTGTTGCTAGATTGTCATTTGTTAGCTTCTGCAGACCTCCTCATGTTAAAGTCATGAGTCCTCACATTAAAGTAAATTTGGACTGCTAACATTTTTGACGTTATTCATCCTAAAATCTGGGGTTTCTGCATAACTTTCTTCAAAGATCATTATGCCCTATGGCATTTTAAGGAACACAGAGCATCCAGCTGAGTCTAGCTGGATCTATGACATGAAACTGGCTTTTCACATGCTCTAGTACTCCTGTTGGGGCTGCTGACCTTCAAAGGGTACCAGCCGATGGGTACTCTCTCCTGAGGAGAAACAATGCAGTTCAATGACACTAGGAGATTGTGCAGAAGAACCAGTCAACTTTTATTGTATGGCAAGTGTTAGTTGGTGGTGTCAGTGAACAACAAAGATGCAAAAGGTGAAGGTGCTTAAATATGAAAAAGATTTGTTTATTCAGACATGCCTGCTCTGGTGAGACACAGCAATCTGGATCAAGACAGAGTTCACTCTGAAGAAGATCCTGCTTCTGTTTGTATCAGGTTTTGGGAACAACCAAACCTCTTAATAATCTACCAGTTTTTATGAGCATTATATTCACCAAGAACATATCAGAAGAAGGAGACAATACTCACCAGTTCAGCAAGGGCAAAATAGTTTGTCAGAATAATTATTAAGATGAGAGGCAGGAAATGTAAATAATAATCAAAGACAAATTTGCAAAGAGAACGGTAGTGTTTCAAGTTGCTTGTGGGCAAAGTATAGGAAAACATGAAAGGCCAGTAAAAATGATTATAATAAAAAAGATAACAAATGTGATAACCCTATTACTAATATCAGACTTCTATTTGTAACTGAATAAATATATATAAAACTTCTATGAGTTATAATTGGTTTCACAAAAATAATATAACCCTGATGATAATGCTGAAAATGACTTGAACATTGCCATTCAAGAAAAATATCATAAAAGTTACTACCAATTTTTCATCTTATTATAAAGAAACCTTCTAGACGTATGTGTTATTTCATCAAATACTGACTTTCGACAGAGTGTTTTACTTCCAACAAAGCAGCTCAGACTAGCCTGAGAGCTGTACTCCTACGCAGATGGTTTGGTTATTTTCAGTTATGGAAAAAGATCAGTGCATTTCCATAGAAAGTTTTCATTCCTCTTTTTTAATAAATAACAGAACTAAAATTATTAATAGTAACATCTGAAATATCAGCTCATAGCAAGCAGATATCAACAAATAGAACTATATAATTGAAATGTATATGAAAACTGAAAAAAAAATCTGATAATCAAAATTAGCTACTAATAAGCTTTGTGTTTCAGAATTAAGATGCTTTTCTAGCATATCTCATACACAGAATACAATCAAGCCTTTCAAAAAATAAAAGCATCAAGGTCTTCAGGAATTTCAGAGAGTAAGAAGCATTTACAGTTTGTACATTTTTAAACTTATCTCATAAAAGGTCAGATGATATTTATTTTTATTGATTTTTTTTTCAATGCAGATAGGCTACTTTCTTCATAGAGTGTGGTTATTGTTTATAGAGCTGCAGGAAACTCTAATGTTCAAAGGAAAATTGAAACCAAGTTCCTTTTTCTCATCAGCAAATATTACTGTGCTATCTAATCCAGAAAACAGACTCAGAATTTGGGAAAGAAGTCACAAAAAAAGCAATGACTGTATCAAGTGATGAAATAGCCAAAGGCGGTCTTAGTTTTTTATTCTGTAGATGATATTCAGAAAACACACTCCTCATTTTAAGCAGTGTGATGTTTATGAAATTCTTGCCAAAACTGTTCTGCAGTTATAATAAGGAAAGTTTTTGTTGTCTGAGGGGAATATTATATCAACTAATGGCTAACACAAGAAGTGTATTGCAACAATCTAAGAAGAAAGTACCTAAGTAATATTTAAACAATCAAGCACAATATAAGCACAGTTGATGTAACAGGCAGTTGTTAGTTGTGTGAATAATTGGTGTGAATTTGAATGACAAATGAGAAATATAATGACATGTATAAAATAATCAATTCATGGTTTCCTGCAAAATCCAAATTATACTCATGTTGAACTTTGATTAAAAAATGGAAACAATGGTATTTTGATATCTTTATGATTGAGTTTCTAGACTGTTACTACTCAGTTTATTCAGCAAATCACTTAGTTCAATTCCCATCCACTTCTACAGTAGACAATAATCGGGCATTTAGCAGCTACTATAGACTATTACAAATGTTATTGAAACTGGAAAGGGTTCAAAAATCAAACTACTCTATGGTAGTGAATGACATTGCAGTGCATCAGTGAAAATTTAGTGTACATAAAAAAAATAATAACAGCCATTTTCCAAGAAGAAATAATAAATAATTGCATATGTGTACTTCCTCTGAGCTATGGCAGCATCATTTCCAAATCTTTTCAAATGAAAGTGTTCAGAGTATTTTGGTAATATAATGAAGCACTGAGGAAAAAAAATCTTCCATTGAAAGAATACTTACACATGGAATTTTCTTTTTTTTTCATGTCACTGATCTCTAAAACATAGCATAGAGAGTTTGACAGTGATTATATGCATGCCTAAAACAAGAGGTATAGTCTATGCTTTTGGAACTGGCTTCACACAAGAAAAACATTCTTTGTTAACAAATTCAGGTCAATACTTTATTACTGCAGAATGTTTCTGCTTATACCATTTTAAAGTTAGAATAGCTTGACATGGTCTCAAAAGCTTTCCACATACTGGGCAAATGGAAGTGCAAACAGAAGTGTATGGTCAATGTATATCATGTGCTTTAAGATGTGCTCTGGTCTGCCTTCCCAGCAGCAGCACAGGTATAAAAGATCTCAGATTGCAGACCCTTTCTGAGCAGCATAGACACTCAAATCCTATGTAAAGTTGTAGAATTTGTTTTGAATTACCACAGCCAGAAGAAACTAGGAATCAGAGAAGGAAAATCATGTGGCACCTTCACAACCAGGGCTGGTCAAGGGTAAAGCAAGTGTGATGTATGCTAAGAGACAGAAAAGCCATCTTTTACAGCAAAAACTGTACAAGCAGTATAAATAGTCTTTGAACTGAGCTATTTTCTTTCGCAGTTGGCTAAGCACGAGATTGCTTCTGTCCCTTGCTTCCAGCTCCACATAGTAGAAAGGCTGAGTGTGTTCCCGATAAGCACCTACCCATGCACATATGGAGCTCTCCTGCATCTCATCTATATAGGAGGCCTCCATTATGACTTCACGGATCTCCAGTATCTGGCCCCAGACCTATAGTCTCTGCAGTACTTAGACCCAGAGCTGTTTTCATACTCACCAGTTAGACTAGCAAGAAGCGAGGCTGGTTTTCACACTCACCGGCTAGGCTGGCTCACTGCATTCACAAACAGATGGAAAGCACATTAGTACAGGAAACTAGATAGGGGTTTAATAAGGAAGAACAGACTGGGGTGATCAGGCATAGGGCTAGGACACAGAAGAGTGCTCACCTGTGCTTTATTTGCAGACATATACACCATGTTAACCTCTTGTTAACACTGTGATGCTTTTTCATTCCCAGTCTATCTCAGTGCTACCCTTTGTCCTCTCATTCCCTTCCAAATAAGCAATCTGCCGGTAGCTTCTGATACAAATTGACAGATACATTGTTTCCTGACATTACAATAGGCAAAAAAAAGGACTATGAGGTAAACTTATCCTGAAATAGGCTTAAAGTAGCCAAATTCCAGAATCTACTTGCTTTCCCTTCATTGAATTGCTTTGATAAAACTCTTAGGATAATCCAAAACACAGTCAACAAGTCAAATACACATAATTATGAAGTATATCTATAGATCATTCAGCTGTAAAATTGCATGGAGTTTTTAATAAATGTAGATACACAAATCCATTTGCAAATTTATCTAATAGCTGTTCATAATAATGCACTTACTGTAAATTTTATCATAGAAATTTCATCATTATTATTTCCCACAGGACTATTTAGCAAGATTCACTTGCTAAATGAAGTCAGTTTTGTTTAGATCAAAAGGGAATGCTCTGCATCATCTAAGCTGAAACTTTTGTTATAGAGAATGTGATAGCAGTATATGCCATCTGGTAACAGTTGCATGCAAGCCCATCTTGTGTCATATTGCAAATGCAAAGACAGAATACTATGGCATGAGGCTTGCATATCCATAATGGAAAAGTTCACTTGTGAAACAAATGAATAGCTATTATATAAGCATGAAATAATAGTGTATATTCATCTCTCCTCAGAAGGGGAGAATTAGCTACAAGTCAGACATTTGTATACAATACGACAAAACATTTCCCAGCAGTTCATCAGTTCTAGTCCTTTAGCTGATGGTAAACATGTGGAAGGAACTAAACTTTAACATAAATGAACTCTGAATATTGAAAAGCTATGAGGTGTGATGTATACTCAAATATTAATATTTCCAAAACATCATTTCAATCAAAGTTAATATTTCTTACCAAGGAAATTTGATTACTGACTCCCAGACTGGACAGTCTTGGACTAAAGCCAGTTTCAGGCTGGCAGATTCACAGATAAAGATGGTGTGAAAGGCAGACAACATGCACAATAGCTTTTTCCATCCATTGAGTTAAGTGCAACTTGTAACGGGTTCCAAACTAAGCAAAAAATGACCACTGAAAAGATATTTTCCAAGTTAGACCTCATAGGAGAAGAAAAGTTTGACTTCCCAGCGTCATTTTTCAATGGGAAACACCCAAATAGATGGTTATTGCTGTAGGCCATTAAAGTCTGCTCCTGCTTTTTTCTTTTTTTTTTTCTTATGGTGTCTTATGGTGTCTTATGGTGTTTTCTTAGGGTTTACAGAGTGCCTGTGGGAAGTTAACTGAAGTTGGAGTAGCCCTAACTGCATCCTACTTGTCTTGTCCACTCAGGATTCCTGTCTGGAGGAGTCACATTTATCAGAATAGATGTACAACTGCAGTAGGTGTAAATCACAGAATCTTCAAGTTTGGAAGGGACCTCTAGAGATCATCTGGTCCAACCTTCGCACTCAAGCAGGCACACCTAGAGCACGTGGCACAGGGCGGCAACCAGGCAGGTTTTAAAGACCTCGAGAAAAGAAGACTCCACCACCTCCCTGGGCAGCCTGTTCCACTGCTCTGTCATCCTCACAGTAAAGAAGTTCCTCCTCATCTGCAGAGGGAACTTCCTGTGTTTCACCTTATGCCCATTTCCCCTTGTCCTGTTTCTGGCCACCAATGAGAAGAGCTTGTCCCCTTCTTCCCTTCATTCTCCCTTCATGTACTTATACAGGTTAATCAAATCCCCTCAGCCTTCTCATCTCCAGAGAAAACAAGACCAACTCACTCAGTCTCTCCTCATATGAGAGATCTTCCAGTCCCTTAATCAACTCAGTTGCTCTCCGCTGGACCCTCTCTAGGAGCTCCAAGTCCCTCTTCTACTGGGGAGCCCACAACTGCACACAATAATCCAGGTGCAGCCTCATCAGAGCTGAGGAGAGGGTAAGAATCACCTATTGTCTGTTCTCAGTTCATATGTATGTCTACCACTACTTTATCATAACAATGTTTTTTACCTCTACATGAGGAGCAACTCCATTGCAGGCAGTCAGAATATAGTGTTCTAAATAATGTTTGAGAAGTGGATTTGGACCAGCAGCCCGAAGCCTATATCATTTGCTACTGCTGTTATTGAAGCTTCTTTAACTCTTAAAACTGAATCTTCAAAATATATCAGGGACCTCACTTGCTTATTTAATATCTTACTATTGTAATACAAATTAATCAAAATCCCAGTGATGATTCTAAGCTATGCAATGAAAAAAAAGTTAGATTTTACCTAAAAATTAAAGCCTCTAACCAGTTAAGTTGCTTTTAATTGGATTTTATACAATATTTCCTTGGGGTCCAAGCATCACTGTGCTATGGCTAGTGAATGGAAAATTAAGCCACCTTCTCTAATACTCAAACTTCTTCCCCACATGGATGATTTGGAAGGAATAGAACATATGCTGGTTTCATTATAAAAATAACTTCAGTCTTGAGATGACATTCATTTCGGAGGTCTCTAGTCCTACCCCAGCCAAATACAACCTAAAAAACTTATTGTATTCTTAATTCAGACATACTTGCAGGTATCACTCTCAACTTTCTAATCATGGCTATAAAAAGAAATATTAATAGCATTAGAAAATTTTAAGAGATTCCTCAAAAATTATGACAGTCAGGATAAAATGAAACTTCTTCATTTTTTTCTTAATCTAATCTTATACCAACTAAATTTTATATTACATGTTAGTAGGGAAACAGATGAATTTTATCTACAATTACATTCTCGCATATGTGAAGCATTTGTTTATTACTTTTTTCTTACATGTATGTCTGATCTTATAGTATCTGCATTCACAAACTGAGAGTCTCCAGCTAGACATCTGTTAATGGGCTTTGTAAGGACTGGGATATTCTGCTAAGAAGGATCTTCTGTTTGAATACTGCTAAATCATCTATATTGAAAGGGATTTAAACAACAAAGTCTTTGCATTACAAAAGACTGAATTGATACACATTACAAGGGAATTTTGAAGGGAATGTTTTAACAATCTGCATTTTAACCCTTTATTCACATCTTATTCACTGAATACAGTGTTATACTGCAAATATAGACAACAATTTTTTTATAAACTATTTTTAGAAAATAGACAATTGATATAAACTTGCGGCCTTTCTATTTGTAACTGTAATTTTTTTCTTAAACAAGAAAATAAATGACTAGATGTCACAGACTTTTATACATGTTCTCTCGTTTTCATACACACATTTGCCAAAAGAACTCATATTTGTTTGAATTGAATTTATTCTTAGACTTATGCACATCTTTTTGTTTTATGTTCGTGAACTCCCCAGTAACATGTGTTTGAGACTTGCTTATTATATCCTCTAAAGATAGATTGACATTTGGGACCTTGTATCATAATTACATAAACTACTTCAACTGACTGTTAATTCTAGAATTCATAAAGCTAGATGGGACTGTGGACAGTCATCAGGCCATGCCTGACATTAAAATAGATAAAGTGTATCTATGTTTTAGGATGTATATTTGTCTCAACATGTAAATGCTGTGAAATGCTGTGTTTTAGAGGCATATGACAATGAGTAGCCTACCAACTTTACCACTGTCCATACACATAAGAAGGTTTGCCCAATTTCCAATCAGAATCCAAAAATAAAGGGCAAAATATAATCCTCTTTGCAACATTCTCTCATATCTCTGACTACTGTGTTCATGCCCCTCCTTTCTTCCTTATGACTAAGTGACATCTATTCAGTCTTTCCATGTAGGTCATGTTTTGAAGACTTGTGACCACCCTTAGTTCTCTACTGAGAAATCTCCATTTCTCTTTGTTAAAGTGGAATACTCAAAACCAGAAATCATTCTGCAACCATAAAACGAGCCAAAGGAAAGTGTCTTTCACATATTCTGCATACTATATAGTATGACAGTAGTCACAGAATGACTTTTCTACTTTTTCTACGAGTGTGACTTATGCTGACCTTGTGATTCAATGTAAACCACAACTCCTTTTCTGAAGCTCCTTTCCCATATGTGTGTGGTTGACTATATCTGCTAAAGTGCAATGCCTTATACTTGAACCTATACTCTTCCATCTTATTATTTTCAGGCTACATACTCAAATTTTCAAGTTCATTTTAAATCTTCTGTTCTTCTTGTGAGTCTTGCATCCATGTCACCTGAAAATCCAATAGGCAGTTTGTTCCGATCAGTAAAAAAAAGAAAAAAAAAGGAATAGAACCAAATGGAACAAATTGTTCAGATAACTAAGAAAAAAAAATAAAACAGAAACAAACTGAACAACATTTTTGAGGGATCCTAATAAACGCTAAACATATGATGGTTTTCTTGACATCATTGACCACTGTTTCCTAGATCTATCCAGCCCTTCTTTATCAACATGCAGTCAGTGTTTTATATAGACCACAACAAATTGCTATATGAGACAACACAAAATCCTTACTGAGGTCAAGATAAATGCCATTTATATTCTTATGTCCTGCTGTTATGTTGTAGAAGGTGATCACACAAATTTGATAATTCAGAATTGGCTGCTACCCATATCCTTGTTGTCTTTTAAGTGCTAAAAAATAGTTGTTTGATTATTTGTTCAAGTATTTTCTGAGAACTGAAATTAAGCTATTGGCTGAACTATGCTTTGTATTCCCTTCTACTTAGTCAATGACTAACTCTAATTTTCCCCTGGTGACTCTTTTAAGATCTCACTGGCCCATCACATGTTCTCAAGTACAGCATTGCTGGCTAACATTTCATCATGCAGTCCTTTAATTTCCCCAGTAGGAAATTCATTAGCCTTCACTGACTTGAAAAATTCTAAGTTGTTCCTACTGCATTCAAAGTTAAAGTCTTTATTTTTGCCATTGATGTTAATTATAACACCACTCTATTGCAATTGATCATTCTTGTAATGCTTGAGGCAAAAAAGAATACTAAACAATTTGGCCTTCTCAGTATTATCAGGCACTAGTTTATCTTCCTTACTGAAAAGCTGACCATCTTATTCTTTCCTTGACCTTCTACACTACACAATTGTACTTCTAAATTTACTGATATCTTGTTTTGCATTTTTGGATTTTTAAAATTTGTTCCTACAAGTTCATGTATGTTGTTTTTATCATTCATCCTCAGTAGCCTAACCTCGTTTCTACTTCCACTTTGATTCTTCTTTAACATTTGAGGTTCATGCACAGTTCATCCTTTAATCAAGCTGATCTCTTAAAGCATTTTCTGTTTCCTCCTCACTGGCATATATACCTGTAGATGGATATTATGTAACTGTGTGTATTACTTTTTAAAGAGCAAACTCTTAAATAGCATTTTCTCTTACAGGAGATCATGTCTGTCAATTCCATAAATTTATTCAATCTCATTTTCTACTACTTGACTGCTATTCTTACTTGTTGTCCTGAATGACCAAAACAACTTTTTTTCAAGCTCATTCTTAAAAGGACCTCACATTCTCATCTACTCCTCACAACTGGCAAGGAATTAGAGAACTGCACTCTAGTTTCTTTCTCTGTTTCTTGAATCAGAAACATTTTCACTGATGTATCCCAAAAACTTCCTGAACAGGCTGCTATATTTCTTTCCCAGCAAATATTCCCCATTATCATCACTTACTTGAACTGAATTTTTAAAATACTTGCCACATACTGCCTTTATGTCATACTAATTTACCACATTCCCATTATTTTTCTTCAATTCCTTACCAATTATGCCAAAAAGCTTGGATAGAAGATGCAATTTAAAGATATATCTGGGACTCAAGGATTGATCTTTGGAGGAAAATGTTAAGTCTGTCTGATGTGTTAATAGGAGTAACAAGACTACCTTTAAGAAAGATCCCGTCATAAAAGCATAGCCCATAGAACCTTATATTCTTCAAGGAAGAGTGGCTTCATATGTTATTAATAAGGCATTGTGGAATGACTCTAACAGTTGGCAAGTCTAGACAGTGCTTGTACAGTCAGTCTGTATTTTGCCTACAAAGTTTGAATACTGGAAACCAGTATCAGATCTGTGAATATGTTGGACTGTGTCTACTCGTGTGTCTCCTGCTTAAACTCAAGGCAGTCTCACTGAATCACCCAGAAAGAAAAACACAGGAGAGACCTATTACAGAAAAAGCAGGCCTTTCCAAATACAGCTGATACCTCTCTGGGGAAAAAAAATACACTCCTTAATATCAAAATTCTGAAATATAAATTTCTGTAATTATGATAACTTTCTGTAGCAGAAAGAAAATACAAAGAATGTGAAGGAGTGTAAGAAAGTCAAAATATGATAATTTTAACACATTAAATATAAACCTCTCTATTTTATTTAAACAAGATTTATTTTATCATCCAGGGAAATAAAGCGTAATGAAATCGTAATTCCAGAAGATTACACCTGTCATGTAGTAACATACAGACCAAATGTCCACAGAAGCAGCAGCTGTAAAGTTGCTGATTTCAAATCCTACAAATACTTACTAAACAAAATACAATTGGTAAAATATTAAGTTTGTTAGATCAAGTAGATGAAACAAATTATTTGCATGCTTTGATATAAACAGGATGGTGTCGCAGTAGGTTTTGATGAGATCTAAGAGTTTTAATATCATTTGAAATGATATTTGAAATGGCTTCATCACATTCTTATCAGAAAGTCATATATAAGCCCATGTGTAAGGTATTCCAGTGAATGGAATAATATATCAAGCAGAACACAAAGCAGTGATACAGAGCCCAAGTAAAAGAGAGATAAACGGGAGAGAGGAAGACAATCCACTGGTTGAGGAGGATTGGGTTAGGCATTATTTAGGCAAACTGGCCACCCATAAATCTATGGGTCCCAATGAGATGCACTCACGAGTGGTGGGTCAGCAGGAGTTGTTACTCAGCTGCTCTCCATCATCTTTGAGAGATCATGGAGAGCAGGGGAAGTGTCGGAAGACTGGAAGAAATTAACATCACTCCAGTCTTCAAAAAGGGCAAGAGGGAGGAGCCGGGAAACTACAGACTGGTCAGCCTCACCTCCATCTCTGGAAAGATGATGGAGCAGCTCATCCTAGAGAGCATCTCTAGGCATGTGAAGGAAAAGTAGGTGATTGGAGTAATCATCATGGATTCATAAAAGGGAAGTCACGGTTGCCCAACCTGATAGCCTTCTATGATGGGATGACTGGCCAGCTGGACGAGGAGAGAATTGAATTCAGCAAGGCTTTCAACATTGTCTCCCACAACATCCTCATGAGGAAGCTCAGGAAGTGTGAACTGGAGAGGCAGAGGTGTATTGAGAACTGGCTAGATAACAGAGCTCAGGAGGTGATTATAAATGGGGCTGAGTCCAGTTGGAGGCCCATGGCCAGTAGTGTCCCCCAGGGGTCAGTGCTGGATTCAGTGCTGTTCAATTTGTTCATCAATGACCTGGACAAGGGCACGGAGTGCACCCTGAGTAAGTTTGCAGATGACACCAACCTGGGTGGAGTGGCCGACACTCCGGAGGGCTGTGCTGCCATCCAGAGGGACCTGGACAGGCTGCAGAGTTGGGTAGGGAGGAACCTCATGAGGTTCAATAAGGACAAGTGTAGGGTCCTGCACCTGGGGAGGGGCAACCTCAGACATCGGGACAGATTAGGGGATGACCTGCTGGAGAGCAGCTCTGAAGAGAGAGACCTGGGAGTCCTGGTTGACACCAAGTTAACCATGAGTCAGCAGTGTGCCCTCGTGGCCAAGAAGGCCAATGAGATTCTGGCTGCATCAGGAGTGTAGCCAGCAGGTCACAGGAAGGGATCCTGCCCCTCTACTCAGCTCTGGTGAGACCGTAGAGTATTGGGGGCAGTTCTGGGCTCCCCAGTACAAGAGGGACATGGAGCATCTACAGAGGGTCCAGCACATGGCAACCAAGATGATTAAGATACAAACATCTCCTGTATGAGGAAAGACTGAGGGAGTTGGGCCTATTTTTTCTGGAGAAGAGAAGGTTGAGAGGGGATCTGATTAATACATATGAGTACCTAACGGAGGAAGGGGTCAAACTCTTCTCTGTGGTGGGCAATGATAGGAAAAGGGGCAATGTATAAATTGCAACATAGGCAGTTCCATCTGCATGTGAGGAAGAATTTCTTTACTGTGAAGGTTGTAGAGCCCTGGAACAGGCTGCCCAGGGAGGTTGTGGAGCTTCCTTTTCTGTAGGTCTTCAAAACTTGCCTGAATGCCACGCTGTACCCTGTGCTCTGGGTGTCCCTGCTGGAGCAGGGGGGTTCCCCTTCCAACCTTAACCATTCTGTGATTCTGCAATATCTCTCTTCTTACCACATGCATAGAACAAGTCAATTTTATACCACAGGCCAGAAAAAGCCACAATCTTTATCAGATCACACCTAAAGCTCATTTTAGTATTCTACAGATTCGTATTTCATTTTAGAAAGGAGAGTTTAGGTATGCTGATATGAAAAATATTTAAAATATAACTTGAATGTAACCATTATCTTGATTTCTATCTGAGTTTGTAAAGATCTGGAACCAGTAAGCAGCAGAAGAATGAAATGAACCATGTCTCGTGACTAGGTCATATATCCAAGAATTATACATTAGTATTTTTGACCTTCAACTTTTAAGTCTTAAGTAGATATTCTGAAGTAGATTTTAACCTTAGTTACCTTCAGAGGCACACATAAGGTTTAAGAACATACACACACACACACTATGAAATACGGAGGTCACACTAGGATATTATTTACTTTAAATATCCCTTTAAAGAAAAGAAAAAAAAAGAAAAAAATGAGCTAGTATTTTCTGGAAATCAAATCAGGTAAACCAGCTCACAAGCAAACAATAGGTATATGCATGCGACTGGATGACATAAGCTTTAACATAGCACTAAAAACAATAAAAATCTCCAATCTAAAATGGCTTCTTCTGTATGGAACTGATGTTCACAGAGAAGTCTCTTCCTGAAGGTGACACAAGGAATTTATAAGATCTTTAACTGGCTTAGATTTAGCTAAATTAGCTAACGATTTCTTCTGTCAGTAAGATTCTCCTTCCAGTAATTGCACTGGTTGCTTATGTCTTGCATTAGTCTTTAGCTTAAATCTCTCTACCCAGACATCAGTGTTCATTACAAAGGTAGTAACATATTAGTGTTTCAAACTCCTCTTTCAAATTTAGCTGAGGTAGAGCAATATGCTCAAGAATTAGCAGTCGAAGCTGAGGTCTAAGGAACAGATAGCACCTTTCCTCTTTTAAGAAAATGATAAAATATCTCCTTAATCAACCTGCAAAGCTTCATGTTAGTTATAAGAGAAAAAGGAAAGATTATGGTCATATAGTAATGCTAGCATACACAATCAAAGGAAGAATAGAAAAACAACCACTGTTCCCTGAGGCAATTTATGCAGTGGAAGATAAATGCTTAATTGGAACTCAACTATGTAGATAGAAGTATTGCCAAAATGAAGTAACACATGGCTTTAAAGCTCCAGAGAGTCACTAGAAAACTTCTCAAACTTCAGATTATACTGTAATTTACTTTGTAGTGATTCCTTAGAGTGTAAATCACTGAACTGACATTTAGGAAATGGACTTGCTTTCCTGTTACTGGCAAAGATTATATATAAGACCCTGTGTCAATCACAGTACAGTATTATAAAAAATCAAATTATTTTTTGAGTGCATACATACCAATGCTACAATATCACTCTGGAACTGGTACTATGACTGGCTATGGTACCACTTTAAAGCGGAGACATCATAACTGATAGATCTCCAAGTCTGATATCTGTAATTAAAAAAAAAAAAAAAAAGGGAAGTGGATAAACTACTGACAGTTGAGAAAAGAATTTTTAAATATTACATAGTCTACATGAACTCACTGAGGCTTTCAAATCTTCTCAGATAACTAAGAAGCCTGTTTTCTCTTTCAAAGGTCATCACAGTGGAGATGTTTCTGCTTAGTTTTAGTAACCAAGGATACAATAATGACGAAGAATACAATGGGATTATCAAAGTAGGAAAATTTAGACCTAAATATATGACATCTATTATTAACTATTTTATCCATAAACTAAGCTCTTTGGGACAGGTAAACTACATGCTTTCAAGTGTTTTAAATATTTACTGGAGATATTAAAATAATGGATTTAATGCATAAATGATCTGATATACAGTAGGTTAGACCATCTAATAATAGGTGTTTCTTTGGGGCTTGAAAATTGTGTACCTCTTAGTTTATCCAACAGCACTGTGAAATAGTTTTTTAGGAGTTATTGCTAATCTGTTTTCTTTAAAAGTAAATGAAAGTAAATGCCATGGTCAATATTTATCCCTTCATGCAGAATTTTATGGGCAGTGCTCACTTCAATTTTTCTCTCTTTTCTCATCAGATTATACATTCACTGATCATTCATATGCCATACTTTAATGGCACAGTGTCCTTTGCACAACAAGGATATTTAAACACCATGGGTGTAACTAATCTCCCTTGCATCTCTGGGGAGAAATTAATGCTTCTCCTTGCAAGGTAAAGCCAGACAGCAGAAATATAGTGCTATACAGCAAAGTTCTGGACCCTTAATCACCCATGCTGCTTACCTGTTTTCTCATTCCCTGGCACTGTTTCTGGCTAGTCCAGCTATCTCTTAGAGAATGCAGTTATAGAGCAGACTAGCCCTATTCTATTTTGATGTAACTTAGTTTGTACTTGGCCCTTTATTTTTTGGTTATTATTATTTAGTCTTATAGATATTGTCTTACAGACTTATTCTAAGTGGGATGAATCAGGCTGTGCGTGAAATGATGCACAAAATACAAGCCAATGGTACAAGCCAATCTCTTAACCTGGGATTAATCTCTTCTGCACTAGGTATTGATATGCAAGCAGCATCAGAGGCCTTGGGTAAAGGGCACATGAAATCACATGGCTATACTAAGAGCTCTGCAGTTAGTGTTCTTTGTTGCATGTCAAGATAGATTTTATGAAATGAGAGATGCTCTCTTTGGGCAGTCAGTAATAATTGTATTAATCAGTTTAGGGCTTTGAAGTCTTGCAAGTTATTTGTAAGCAAGGTTAAACAGTAGCTTTTTTCTTTAGATAGGTCTGTTGAAACCTATGGAATGTTCATAAAGCTAATGTTGCTTGGGAGACTTGCCTCCTTAGGATATCTCTATGATCCATACAGAGAGAGAAGCAAGTGAGAATAAGGGTCTAAGAGTGATGCCCTGCATCATTCATGACAAATACTGTTTTCCTGGACTTAAAACATCAGAAAGGTAGGAAACTTCCCAAGGCTAAAGTGTATTTCTGGAGTTAGAAGAGGAAATAGATAGATGTTTATAGTGAGCCCCAAACCTAGTAGTACTAAGAACTCATTTCTTGTTGTGAGTTCTCATTTCAAGTTCTTGTCCATGCAACTCAGTGCTCTAGGAACAGCAATGATTTGATTTGCCATGAACAAAATCCTGAATTATCTCCAACCATAACAGAGATAGGGAGGATTTTCCTACAGGTAGGAAGTTTCCTTTCTAGCCTTCTAAGACATGCAAGAAAAGCAGCCTCCCTGGGAAAAATACAGGCATTCACATGTTTTGCTGCATTAGCCTACAACTCAGAAATTGTGCAAAGGTAGCCTCTATGGTATCAGAAAAAGGTTGTCAAACTCTGTAAACTTCTCAAAATCTTATTCATCTCATATTCATCGCTTCGTACTTCTCATATCCTTCCTTTTCTATATGAAGAAATTGAACTTCTCTTTTGAAATCTCACTACCACAAGATTGCTCCTTCCTGTTCAAGACAACTTGGCCATACTGGTTGAAAGAGAGAAGATAACTAAGTTTTAATGAAAAGCAAAATACTAAACTGGAAGTTGTTTCCACAGACTGGAAATCTCAAGTTAGAGCATGCACTGCAGATTCTCCAGCTGCAACTCTGATATCCAGCTCTGAATTTGCTGATTATCCATATTTCTCACTGCATAACAGATCATATATGGACTGACAGGGGATGAAACAGCCTGAGAACCAAAGGAAGTTGTGAGGTGATGCAGATAAAACTGTAACAGCGTCAGTTACACCAGTTTCATCCCAGCAGAAAGCTATTCATGCAAATTACTATTATTTTATTCTGCCATCTCCTAGCAAGGGAAAGAATCAAGACACTTTTAATCTGCGACAGAAGATATGGAAAATAAATGCAACTACAAAAAGAGACTCTTTCAGAAGAGATGCAGCTAGTTGCCATTTCACAATTCTCTTATAGTAGCTGAAGCAAATATATCAGCAATAGCAAACATTTCTCAAATATATTTTAAAAAAAGTAATGAAAGCAGAGAGTTCCTGAAACTCGGTGCATTTTCTGAGGAATAGTCTGTCACTCGGAGTTGAAAGGATTTTTTGTCAGCTATGGTGAGAGCCTTAGTTGTTACCCCTTCAGAATACAAGGAATGGAAGCAGGAAAGCTGGAGAAGATCATAATGGATAGCACCAAACAATACAAAACAATTTAGCTCCTGTAAAGAATTATATACTAAATTTAATGCCTGGTTCCTTTCAGTGTGACACATTTTTTTATTTCAAGGTTAAAAACTCCTTCCATGGAAAAACTGGAGATTATTATGCTTTCAGCAAACTGAGGATTATGCTCAGGCTAGCTGAGACCTGTAAAAAGTCTCATACTGTGAGCAAGACAGTGCGTTTTTCTGAGCAAAAATGGCAGTTGATTGTGCTGGGGAGGACTCATAGAAAGAAGACAGGAATACACACAGAAAAATTCTTAGATGTT
This sequence comes from Nothura maculosa, assembly GCA_032353885.1. Lineage (NCBI taxonomy): Eukaryota > Metazoa > Chordata > Aves > Tinamiformes > Tinamidae > Nothura > Nothura maculosa. The sequence goes on along the minus strand of JAUBOD010001106.1, from coordinate 806,245 downwards.
CTTTTTTTTTTTTTCCGTGACAGATGCATGAAGTGACTATTACTGATTGTGGGAGAAATTAGACCTATTTGTGTATCAAAAACTCTGAAGTCAAAAAGTGATTCAGAAAAGCATCCTTTGTGTTATGTAAGGTCATGTGTGATTATGTAGAGATTCAATTCAGCCAACAAATAGCTGTTTCTCAGGAAAAATAGGAATATTATGTCTACAGTATCCATAGACTGTAGACATTATTTTTATTAATCAGAAATCAAAAGAACCTTACTTGCACATTTAACCTCCTGTGGTTTTATGATTTCAAAGCGAAAGCAGAAAACCAATAAACAATTTATGGTTCAATATTATGCTGATGTGTTCTATAAAAGATGGGAAGGTCTGATATGTGCATTTCTTGAGGGTTTGTCTTTTATAAAATCTTTGCATCAGGAAAGGGCAGTTTTCTAAATATGATGCCTTGTTAGAAATGTGAAAGTAAATCTCATAAGCATCGAGGTTCTCAAGAAATACATCTATTAAGTGGTTGCAACGGCAAGCAACACTATCTTAACTTACCCTCCATTCATTAAAACTTCAGTGAGCAATATTCTTGAGAGGATCTTATGTAGATTACTCCAAATCTAACTGAAGATTAATCTCTGCAATAAATCATCCTGAAGTTAATTATTTCCAAATGACTTAAAAAAAATCCATGCTGAAGTAGCAGCTCTTAATTGTATTTTAATTGATTGATTCCTTCATGTGGTCCTTAAATGTATATATGATCAGTATCTTAGGTCATCAAAATGTTATTCAGAAAGAGAGCAATTGTGAGTGTAATAGAAGGTCTGTAGGGATGGATACTTGTCAGTTTAGCTACAGCATTACAACTCCTGAGATCAAGTGTATTCAACACAACCATCAGCATAGGATCTGTTATGGTTATTGAATTTTGCTGCCTTCTGTTTTTATTTGTTACTGCAGAAAAAGTTTGGGGTAGCATTATCTTCAGATTTAAATATAGATATTTTCCAGAAAATTATTTTTCAAAGTGAATATAAAAGATTTATTCTTGAAGTAAATAATCTGAAATAGTTATCCTGGATTTATATACTATTTTGCTTTATAATATCAAATAATACCTCTTCACAAGGAAACTTATTTAAAAAAAAAAGAAAAAACAGAACTTGCAAATATCAGATATCTCTCTTTTCACTATATTACTAGAGTTCAATAATGGACAAAGAAGAGAGGCTAAAAAATTGTTCAGGAGACAAATTTTGCACCACTTTAAAATAAAGCAAATACTATTTTGTAGTGTGTAAATCTGAGGCTGAATGCACAAAATTTCCAGAAGAATCATGATTTCTTGATCTAGTTTCATATGCTTCCCCAAACACTTGCTAATGGACATGCTCAGAGACAAGATAGTAACTAGATTTTTGGTCTGACCTGGTTTGCCACTCTTAGGCTTTCCACCTCCTATATAACAGGCAGACAGGCTCTAAGTTGCATGAATATGTGTGTCACTGTGAAGGAATTCGTGTAACAATATTTCTGAGATGTACAAACCACAAAGATGACAAGAGAAACAACACTAGAGAGGAAAATATCAGTAGACTGGCTAAAGGCAGGGAGTCAAGGAATAAGGACTTGAACAAGGAATGACCAACTAGGCCAGGACTCCTCACTGCGAGGAAGTGATGACTAAGGAAAGAATATATACATAAAGAGAGAGAGGGAGAGGGAATACACATATATATATCTCTATGTGTGTGTGTGTGTGTGTATATGTGTGTCTGTGTATACATATATATAAAAAGGAGCACTAAAGAAAATCCTGGCAGGGAGATGAATGAGGAATGGTTATTCCTTTTCTACCCAAGAACTAGCAGTCACCAAATAAAATTATGCCACAGGCTCAAAACAGAAAGAGGAAAGTTCTTAAACAGGATGTAGCTGAACACTGGAACTCATTGCTGCTATATGTTGGAGCTATAGAAAGTTTGCAGAGATTTGAAAAAGAATTTGATATAATCATGTTGCAGAAATCCATCTGGCACAAGTAAATGGAAAAACATAATTACTGGCTTAGGAAATATCTAAACTGCTAGTCTCTGAGCTCGGGGAAAGGTCACAGAATCACAGAATCTTCAAGGTTGGAAGGGACCTCTAGAGATCATCTAGTCCAATCTTCCCGCTCCAGCAGGC
>JAUBOD010001106.1:784871-803958 GCA_032353885.1 Nothura maculosa | reverse complement strand
AGGCGGGTTTTGAAGACCTCCAGAGAAGGAGACTCCACAGCCTCTCTGGGCAGCCTGTTCCACTGCTCTGTCACCCTTACAGTAAAGAAGTTCCCCCTCATCTGCAGATGGAACCTCCTGTGTTTCAGCTTGCACCCATTACCCCTTGTCCTATCGCTGGCCATCACTGAAAAAAGCTTGGCCCCCTCTTCCTTACAATCTCCCTTCATGTATTTATACAGGTTAACAAGATCACCTACAGGTCAACTAGGAAATATATATATATTTACATGTTGATATATAATTTTCAAACATACAATTATATGTGTTACTTTACACATTATACATATGTATATATATATACATGTTACTCTTTACTCTTCTTTAATTTTTCCTTTTTTTCTCTGAACTTCTCTATTTCTCACCTCCAGAAAGAGCACACAGGGAGAGATGGACCTTTGCCCTTACCTGATATTCCTTTGCAGAGGACCTTCTCTCTATAGGCAATTCTTCTCATTGTATTTCCCCTAACTGCATATATGACTGAAAAGTAAAGCACTTCAGAATGTGAAGAAGGCAGGATGCCTTTTCCTGTCAGAACACATTTAGATGTTTCTACTCAACTGGTAAGCTTCAGCTGTAAAAGATGCGGACAGATGAAAAATTCAAAGGCATGTGTGGTTGCTTTAATATTTCAATAAAGAAAATCCAAGCAAAATTCCTGGAAGGATTTAAAAAAATATAGAAAGGAGACCTTCAACTGAGGGCTAGACATGCTCACGCAAACCTTATGGTCTCCTCAAGGTACACAGGTCTTAATTAGGTCATTGCCAGCCTTGCTTACTGCTACCTGTCTATGCTCTGCCTCTATTGGTGTCATACTTCACTTCACTAAACCCTTCAATAACAGGAGGCAAAAGTTGCTCTGGGATACAGAACTCAAAAATGCATAATTTAGCAGCAGCAGTAAGGCCCTAGGGACTCGCCTGAGATGCTAGTCTCACTAATGCTGTCAAGAGTGAAGGCAAAAAGCAATTAGGCTACCTCTAATCCCTCACAAGAATCATGCAGTAGTGAGGATACTGACAATTAAATGAGAGGAAACAAGTCTGTTAGAGAGAAGATATTCTAGATAAGCCCTTTATCTGCCTATGGGACTGCAATACTGCAAAGATAAAGTGAGAGAAGTTCCATTTTCACTGTTCTATTAAATGGATAATGTAACTGTTTACTAAGAACAGAAATGATCTTGTTAATATTCTTTCTGCCTATGCACCACCATCTTAGTTTGAAAAACAAACAAACAAAAAAACCCACAGATTATAATATCTTTGCTGAACTACATTGTTTTATATCGAAGATAGAGGTTGTGTTTCATTCGAGGTATTTTCAAAAGAGAGATGATTACTGCTTTTACTAACAATAGGCAAATGTGAATTCTCTGGAGAGCTTTATGTCACATCTTGGCATGTTTGATACAGGAATAAACATTAGAAGTACTCTAGTATTTTTGGTCAACACCTTCATGCATAGATTCTATTAAAATAGAACATTCTTTTCATCTTTCACGCAGAAAGAAAAATGAGAATAATATTAATATTAAAATGATTTACTGAGATATCAAAGATTAAATTAGAAATACTAGTTATCTATATTTTTCTCATTTACTTACATTATATGGTAATGATCTGCAGAGAATATACTTAAAATAAGTCAGCATTATTTTAATTTCTGGAATCTGATACAATGTGGTACAGATTTCAGCTCAGCTGAAAAAGGAATGTGAGGCCTTATGCATTCAGAGTGGCATAAAGTCTACAAAAAGCTCTATAGGAACAACACAAAAACTTTGGCAGGTTTCTTTAGTAAGTAAAGGAAAACGTAGTGCATTACAAAATAAGAACTTATGAAAGACAAGTCCGGTTCTTTTTCAGCTACCTCACAAACTGCCATGAAACAAGAAAGGTTTCTATGTGAGCAGAAACATTCGAAATGAGGACAAATCAGTTGAAACAGAGGACAAAAAAAAAAAAGAAAATATTAAAATGTGCAGCAAGATAATGCCTCTAATGGGTTCTTTTTCTTCCACAGAACACTTAAATAATTACTCTGCAGTTCTCCAAACTAGAAAAAAAAATTACAAAAAGCTGTTGTGCGGCTTTCAATATTATGAAGAGCAAAACCATTTTAGGATTTCAATTACATCTTTGAAATAGCTCTAAGAAATGTAAACATGCAGGTTATTTCAATAAATGAAAATTCCTTCACTTACCATATATTTGCCATACAAGGAATAAACTAGCATCTATTACGAAAAAAAAATTTAAAAAACACTCAGAAGTGTGGAAAGTGTTGTGCTGTCAGGTAGCTGCAGCTTTGCTGTGCAAGCTAGTTATTCATGTAGAGACAATTTCTAAATGTGTCACTTCAGATACTAATGGTTTCTAATTCTGAAAAGTCACTTGCTTAGAGCAGCAGCTGCTACTGCTTTAATTTAGCAACAAACCTGGTGAGCTCAACAAAGACACTTAATTCCCTTGTGCCACCCCTGTGGCTTTCAGGCCAGCATCGTGCACAAAATTTCACGTCAGTCTTGGAAAAGCATCCATGTTTCTTCCAGAAATACAACTGATGTCACTAGCTGCCTCCGTTTCCCATCCCACTAGAAGTTGTTGTATCTCAAAAACAAACTGTTGTGAACGAAGGGTTGTGAATGAAGGGCTCAGTCTTACTTCTGCCCCATTTTGGTGGAGATTTCTCATTTTCTTTGAGCCCAATTGATAAAACCTTAATGTGAATATGAATACAAAAAGGTATATATAGGTATTTTAGTCTTTGGGTACATATTTTTTATAATATGGGGACTTTAGCCACAGATACTGCTTTTATATGCTTCCAATGTAAAGCCTGTTCTTGAAATCCACTGTTCACAAAAGCACCTTTATTTAAAAACATTGCCTGGCCTCAACAAAGCTGATTTTAAATCCATGCTTCAGGTTAAGCAAATGATTAACTATTTCCTAAGTACAGGTGAATACCAAAAAAAAAAAACAACAACAAAAAAACCCTAGACGGTATAAACACAGGGCAGCTTATACTATTGCATTTTTCCTTATACATATTTACAATTATTTTTGCTAGAGATGCCACAAAATATCTTCAAAATAAACAAAGTAAGCAGACTCTTGGTCCAGATCTTAGAGAAATTTTGGTGCTCTTTTAAGGATATAATTTTATTCATTTGACCATGAAATCTTAAAGGCCAATTGACACTACCAGACCATATTAGTAAAGCTAATGAGATGAAGATTTTTCATTTCCTTTTTTTAAGTTTGTAAGTAGGAAACATATCTATTATTAGTCATCTGTTTTATAACTTTGAGTTTTCACTGTTGTTAATCATCTAAATTACTGAAATGTTATGCATCTCAGATCTCATGCAGTCCAGCCATCTGGAACTTGTGCCAAAGACCATGAGAAAGTGAATAACCTATTTGACCTGTACATAGATACCATAAATGAGACATCAAAGCCACACAAGTGTTACTGGAGTTCATTATGGGGATCAACCATCTCCAACTCCCACTGCATTCTGCCAGGAGATAATTTTGGAGATATTGAAATGGAATTATGGAATAATGGAAAACCTGTTCCTCAAAGTAATCTTTAGGACAAAACATGACGTATTTTTCTTTCCAGATGCCCTCCCCCTAGCAACAAAAAAAAAAAGGCAATAAAAAAACACAATCAATAAAAAACTCTATGTTGCCAGCAGTGACATAAACCAATCATTTTGTGCGGATATTTTTTTCTGAGTTTCACCAAAATGTAAATAGATATTAAATATTTCTATCATCTATCTCTTATGATAATTTTTGTGAAAAAACAGATTTTTTAAAATGATACTTTATTTCCTACAAGACAGCTTATTTTTTTTAAAATTATCAATAATTAGTACACTTTCCCCGCTAGCAAAAGTACATTTCTAAGTTCATCTGCTTAATGCAATATGGAGATCCATTTTGAGAGGAAGTACAGAAAATCCTATCACTTCATCTTAGCTAGATAAACAGTGTCAGTAAACAATGTCAACATAGCATTGGGAAAAATGTATTCATGCTTTTGGCAGAAATAATATCTTGGCCTCAGAAAGCCATATTTGTGTATTAACAATATCTTAAATCATTCAAGATCTTTCATATTTTTTGATTTAATGTTGATTCATATACATATGGCTTTGTTCAGAGCTCAAAGATCAGACCTCTGTTACTAGTCAGTTTCTAATATACTTGGAAATGTAAATTCTGGTTTTTTACAACATAGCCACAAAATTACCAACATTATTAATTACTGAGTAACTGTATTTTACTAATTAAAAATTTTCAAACCCATATGTTCTAGCCTTGGATATTTATGATAATTAATACATTTTCTCACTTTAGATTTACTTTGTGTTGCAGAATCAATTAGCATGAACTGTAGTGAATTCAACTAATTTAAGTTATAGCTATTTTTTGGGGCGATAACAGAATCTCTAGATACTTCACAACATGAGTTTGGAAGGAAATGGTTTTTGTCTTCCTGCCATGTAACAAATAGACACCAAGCTCTATCCCATACTGCCTTCCAAAGGCTCACATGAATTTGGTGCATTCAAGGTCTCAGCTCTGAAGGGACCCAAGATTTGTGTTCTGTAAAAAATTCTTCAGAAATTATTCTGGAATAAAGATTTTACAGATGAATTGGACTGTCCTGTTGTTTATTGCCACTATCATTATTGAAAGCATCATTTTAAATCCTGTATTTGGGAGATGACCATGCCCTTCCATTTTTTGGAGCGTTTCAGGATTGATTGAACATAGGAAGTTGCATGAAACATTTGAACTCTGTTGCAAGTCTTCATCTGAAAAGGAAAAAGCTAGCATGTTAATCAAAAGTTCATGAAACTGTGAAGTTGGAAAATGATGAATTTTCCAGGAAGGGATAAAACTGTTCTGTTTGATGTTTTCATCTTTGAAAGTTATCTTACATGAATAGATCATATTTAGTCAATCTGTTTCTTATTAAAATGTATTTACATTTTAAGTATACAAGGCATAATTCCTAGTTTACATCCAAATTACTAAATTTAGATCAGTAGACCTGGTTTCTGTAACAAAGAACTTACAAGTACCAGTACTTATAAATACTTATCCAGTACAAGAATATTATAAAAGGCAATACATTTTTAGAGAAAAAGCAGAAGTGGAACTTGCGTTTTCCATGTAGTCCACATTTCTTGATAAGGCCATAACTTACGATGTTATACCATTCTAGCAATCTTGTATGACTATGTAGTTTGAAGTAGGACATTAAAGTATAACCTGGAAATGTAGGCGCTCAGCTCCTTTCCCTTCCTCTAAACCAATTAAAGTGGTAGGAGTCCTGGTTTATTGGTTTTCCAAATTAGAAAGGGGTAGTTTCATATTCCTTGAGTGGAGATTCCTAATAATTTCATTTTATTTTACAAGACTAGTCTGAGAGTGACATTTGAAATATATTATAAAAATGTAGAAAGAATAACAAAAGTCATATTCCACTAACTTGCCATCTGCACTCTGCAGTATGCAACATGGAAGACAAAGTATACTGAGAGAGTCTATGGATTAAGGAAATGAAATGATAGAAAGATAATTAGGAATGCAAAAGAAGAACACCTTGTCAGATACTTTTATTTGACACTTCTGAGTGGGTGGTGAGAAGGCAGATAATGCCAGCAGAGCTATATTGTCTTTTTTTGTACAAGAACAAAACACTGAACCTTAAAAAAGTATTGGCCAGCTACCAAAATGAATAACTGCATATCTAATATGCCTGTTTAGAGGAAATTAATTCTAAAAGATGAGCAGTCTGTAGGAACAATTAATTATTCACAGCATTTTTATTTACAAATACACCATCTTTGCATACTTTGCATATAGATGTTGAACCAATCTCTTCAAGAAAACAGAACTCCCATCACTTCTCTTCCTCAGTTTTGATTAGGTTAATAACTCCAGATCAAATACATTAAAAAAATCTTTTCTTATCCCTTCTCCTGTAGATCAGCTCTCTTGTGACTGAAACAAATACACCTCTTTCCTCACTCACTAGAGGAATTTTGAAACCAGCTATTAAACATGATCCAAATACCTAAATGACCTCCATCATTTTGATATTTGAACCCTGTGTGATATCTAAGGGTCAAACTCCTTTCAAAAGGTAAAAAATACAAGTGTCAGCCACAACAGAGAAAGAAATTGCACAACTGACCTGTAAGTCTTGCAGGAGGCAGCACCTCAGGGTAAGGCAGCTGGCATAGCTGGCACCTGAGATGTTTCACAGTAGTGCCATCTTCTTTTCAGGTGTAAATGTTCACCCAATATCTTTCAGTAATCACCATCTGAGAGATTAATCCCTCAACTATTAGGAACTCTACCCTTCTGCAAAAGTGGAGAATTTTAAAGAAAAAAAAATGTTCTTTGAAAGGAAATCACTATGCCATCAAGAGGAAAAAATGTTCATTACCTTCCTGCTTCTATTTTTCATATCATTTGTTTGCTACTCACTTATTTATCCAGTTCAATGATTAAATAAGAACTACAAACTAGTGTTTGGTTTGCAGTTACTAGCCAAAACTGCTGCAAGTCAGGGCTGATGAAGACTGGCAGAAAGTGTACCTGTCTCTGTAGCTCAGACCATGCAAGGAAGGAAAATCAAGGATGCTGAGCACACTCACATCAGTTGACAATGTGGACATTGTAGCCTATAGCATTATTGTATTCACAACTGTCTACTTGCTAGCAGACTCTATGCAAGTTACAATTGTATGGAGCACAGAATATTCAAGAGAGTTCAAGCTAGTTTTCTTGAGATACTAATATAGTTGGGACAGTTTCATGAGTTATCCACAAGGATTTGAAGTTACAAAAAGTAAGATGCCCAAAGACAAGCAGTGTAGATTCCCCGCACTGTCTATGATTGAGCTGGAGCAGAACCTGGGGCTTTACAGTGGCTCATTATTGCCCTCTCCCTACTCTCCCATCCCAGTTCGTTCTCCTCTGGTCTCCTCTTTGCCTTGTTCTACTACTTTCCTTTACTCCTCTCCACACTTCTCACTCTTCTTCTCTCTTCCTCTCTTTTGCCCTTCTTCCCTTCCCTTTGACCTCCCTTTTTCTTTTCTTCTCTTCTTTCTTCTCTTTTTTTTTCCATTTTTCTCTCTCTTTGATATTTATCTGTCTGGAGGACAAGACTACCACTAAATCACTACACTTTCAAAATACTTTTCTTTCTCCCACAAACTTGATTCCTCTCTTAGGAACCCTGTGTCTTTCTCTCCATGAAAGAAAAGGCCTTGAGAAAGAAAGAAGAGTAGGCTACTATTTCTTGTAACTGGGGAAAGAAATTACTCCTCCTTTGCTCCTCACAGATGGCAACAGCTCCATATTTTTTTATCCTGCTTTGCATTTATTCAGTCTTTCTTCATGGTCTGTGTCAAAGCGTCAAAGCTATTGGTCATGCTGCCTTTCCACAGACAGACTGTGTTAGGAATGGAATCATTTATAGGCCATCAGGGAGTTTCTATTTATGAAAAGCTTTTTTTTTTTATGTCTACAGGATAACAGTATAAAGGACCAGTAAGTCCTGACAGCTTCAAATATACCTCATTTAAAAAGCAGCTAGTAAATTGACACTTTTTTCTGAATAAAAACATTATTTTATATCACAAGCCCAGGATAGCGAAGACTCCCTCTTTTCCTCATAGAAGAAAAATCAGACAATGCTGAGAATGCAGGCTTGTAAGAGGATAATTGATTTTCCCATGCTCTTATTCCAGCAGAAGACCAAGACAGGGGTAACAAGGGACTTGAAACATGTTCCTTCATTCCTAAGGATGTTTTCTACCTATTAAATCAAACAGGAAATATAACCTAGAAAATGCATGACAGTAACCATGTGCATTCAGTGGTTGTACTGAATTACAGTGTTCTGGGATGACCGAATTAGGCTAAGAAATATAGGCCCATAAATACACTCATATTTACAAAATGTGTAATTCTGATTTGATTTCTAAAAATAAGCACATACTTAGCTAATGTGACTCACTGCTCTTTGTTCTTCTGGCTGGAAATCCATATTTGCTCTCCATTTGTAGAGATGGGAGGCATATCTGGGAAACAGAAAATACAGTTTCCAAAATCAACATCAATAAGAACTATATATGCATCTTATCCTAGTTCATTCAACTTCTTTTACCCCTGTCTCATTCCTTCCAGTCAATCAAGAGACATATTTTGCCATTGTATTTAGTCATACTCTATAACATTCGCGTCCCTTGTGGGCACAAGTGCTGCTCCAAGCCCTCCAGGTACCTGTGCTGAACCAGTTCCAGCATCGTTCTCTTGTCACTTGGTGACCTCCATCACTTCAATTCTTGTTTTACCAAGTCATTCCCTGACACTGGATCTTTCCCTGCTGTGTTAGGCTAAAAAGTATCTTGTGCTCAGGCAGGATCCAGGCTCTGCACGGAGGACCCATGGTTATAGTTTTCACAAAAAGGCAGCTCAACTTGTCCTTCCACAAGAATGAAGTTGCCCTTGAGGTGGATCAGTAAGATCACAGATACCCCCATGCCCAGGATGGGAAAGACACTCACTAAAAAACTGGAGTAGTTTTTTTGAAGTAGTAAATCCTTCTTTGAGACTATTAACAGAGGAGAAATGATCAGATTCCTCTGTGTATGTATTTGAATTTGTGTGGTCCTATAAAGCCAAAGACTGCAGGTTTTAGCTGGATATGTAGAAACCTCAGGATTTCTTTACTAAGTTTACAAATGTGATTGAGAAGCAAAGCAAAGAAAGTAGAGAAGAAGCAGATGAAAAATCTTCTAGAAATAAAACAAAGAAATACATTAAACCACAAAGTAATAATACAGGGGAAATAGAGGAAATAGTCTTAGGAAAGGACTAAGGCTTTAGTAGCAGTATATAAATCCCCTTTCCAAATATTTCTTTTATAAATAAAATAGCCTAAAATGGGGACATTTTCTTACCTAAATAATAAAAATATGCTTATCATTTCCTCCATGTACCCAATAATAGTCATAATTGGAGAGTGGATGGGACAGGACTAGGCAGACCACTTTGCTGATTTGGGATGGCCATCACTGCTTTCCTAGGATTCAGAAATGCCATGTATATGCTAGATTTTATTTATGTAGACCAAACTGTGTGTCTTAACTATAAACTATTAATTCCAAAGATTTCAAATTCAATTCAAAGATTCCAAAAAAGTCAATCAGTAAATGATTTAATTCAATGTTGGTCTTGTTAGAAGTACACAATCATCAGCCATTAGAGAAGGTGTACAGTTAAGGAAGATAATAGCTGGAAAGCAAAATGCATGCCAATAAATTCCCTTAGGAAAGTGAAAACTGTTGCAGAATGAGAGCATCTCAAATAAAAAGAAACTGTGAGGTGTTTCCTTAGCTGGTGGCATGCTACAAAGTTCAAAGTACTGAAGTTTCATAAGGCACTGTGCCTTTGAATATTGGAAGTTTGGAAGAATTCATCCACCTGGAATAACTGTCCTGTGTTCTGCCATTTTCTGTCTGTGAAAGGCCTATATGATAGATATTTCATCTTGAGGAAGATCTTTAGTATTAGAAAAGTGCTATCACAGAGGAGAGCCATCCTGACCTCTGGCAGACTTCCTTTTTTCATTTAAACTAAGTTATTCAGAACAAAGAATTGTTATTCCATGTAAAGGGAATGACTTTCTGACCCTTTTATTCCCATTTGCCAATGGAAAATTAAATTTCTATTATCTAAGGTTGCTATTTTAAAGCAGTATTTCTTCCTTTATCTTTCTTTAATCTAATCTTCAAGCAGTGTTCATAATGGCAAAAGAAAATATGGGAAAATAGCGAGGATTACAAGTAACACTGAGGGAATTATAACCAAAATTATATTTAAAGCTGCCATGATGTCTTCTCTTGAGCAGTAACTCACATAGAAAGAACACAAAATCTGGTAGCAGCTACAAACCTGTTGCTTGCAATGTTAAACATTTATTATTTATGCAGATGATACCACAGACAACTTCTGCTGTGAGTTGGCTCTGCCCTGAATATACATCACAATATCTAGCATAAAATTAAAGACCCAAAACACGATGACACACTATGTGCAAGATTTTTGAAGTTCCACCATACACACAAAGTAGTGCAATCACTTTGAAATGCAGGTTTGGACACATCTCAAGCAAAAACACCGCTATCAGGTCCTCTGGTCTCACATCAGCGAAGCAGCAGGGCAAATTTGAATGCTCTGCCTCTAAGCAGAAGAGCAAATTTTGAAGTTTGCCATTCCTTCCCGTTCTGTAAAATTTCCTGTAAGGTTTCTTGTATAAAATATTAGAATTACTAATAAGCAATATAAATCTCAATGGAAAGTCCGTAACTTTGCTTGTCAGTGAACATCATTAAACAATGCATATCTGCCTATCTCATATCACAATTTCACCAAATAAATGTAGAGTCGTGATTGTAAAAGAGATAATGTGTTTTTTTGCCATTTTTTCAAGTATCTCCTGCAGGGACAGAACCTTTTATAGAGCTCAATGGGAGAAATATAGATCCAATATGACATGGGAAAGGATCCAATTAGAAGCTATTAAAAAGGCATAAATATAAACTCTAATGGGGAAGGAGAAGGTAATTGAAATCTGTATAAATCACAAGCTATAAAATCCAACTGCTTTACTAATTGTATTGCATAAATTCAATAAGGTAAGAAAAGAACAAGAGGAAAGCAGTAATCAGCATACGTAAAGACAAAATTATTTAAGTTTATTAGGAACAATTCAAAAAAGTAAGTTGGAAGCTTATTAGTTCAGAAAAATAAAAGTATTGTATTTTGCAAGTCTGTTCAGAATAATGAACTACTTCCCTTCCAAGACCAGTCAAAAAAAAAAAAAAAGATGAGCAACAAGTATTTTTTTTAAACAGAAAGTCTGGCCAACTTATATTCGGTATCTTTAACAGTTTGTATAACTGCAAATGCAGACTTTTAAGAAAGATTCAGAATTCAGGGCAAGGTCCAATGGACACTCACCCTAGGAGGGTGAAATTGGGTAATTGCCAGTCTGACAGTAACCCTTAGCAAAATAATGTAATAGCTAATAAGAAATTTTAGTAAGCAGTTTAGTAATACTGTAAGGTCAATGGCCATAGGAGTTTGGAAAGCAAATATTCTGAGTTTTGCTTTTAAAATATATTTATTTCTTATATTGGCAGACTGCAGAGGCTCATTCTATTTCCTTATCAAACTGGTTCTTCCAGCATTAATAATCAGCTAATCGATTGTGCCAGTTCACAGAGTTGCTCTGGTCAAAAAAAATAACTCTTTTTTTTTTTGTCTGTTTGAAGTTTTCAGCTCTATGAGGCTTCTGAATTGGTTCACCTTGTGGTCATACAGTGTCATATAACATTATGGGTCATATAACACGACCATAGGTGTCTGGGAGTAGAGGACAGTATCTCCCCAGAGTTAAATCAAATAAAGCTGCTGTGAGATTACCTTTAATATAGAGCAGTTTTGGGATGACAGTGAGGATATAAAGAGAACTTTCTGGTGGAAGCTGAAGCTGGCTTAATTCAGAGTAGGACTAAAGTGCAAATTCTAACACTAAAGTGTGTTAGCAGCTGGAACGATTTATTAAGCACTATCACGTGTTCTTTTTCATCTGAAGTATCTTCTATGAGATTAGATGGTCACCTAAGAGATAGAGCAGTTTGATTTAAAGACTGTTTGGCCAAGTCCTGTAGTCTAAACTACATAGAAAATCAGACTAGATGATTCTGTTGTTTCTTTTTGTCCTCAAATCCTAGGAGAAAAAAATACTGAAAACCTCCAATCTTCTAATCTGAAAAATGTATTTTAGATTACAGGAGTACTAGTGCATTTATGTACACACACTATCCTTCAAGCATTTTCTAAGGAAACATGCCAGTTTGGTCCCATTACCAGCACCTGAGTGTTCTGCAGCCTTTACCATGATAATAGGTCCAGGTGCAGAAATGGGATGGTTTTCCAAAAATGTATTTTTGCTAATAAAGCCACTGCTTCCATCCATAGAAAAAGATGCTTTCATATAGTTTTATTATAGTTCATACAGTACTTTTCATGGGTTATTCAGGCCCCTTGGGTTTTGAGCAACTATAAAACTGCTTTTAGCTGTCTTCACTGTCCCTTTAGCACAGCGCCTTATCCCTCACGGCATACATGCTGTCCAGCAGCCCCCTTCCAAATAGCTCTTCCCACCTTCTGACCGTTCCTGAGACAGCAGATACAGATGCTGAAAGCAAACCCTGAAAATAAGCAGTTGAACTTTAACCAGTTCAGTTTGGCTGTTGTGCTGCAGAGTTCCCCGGAATACAAATGCTGTCCCTTCATCCAGACCAGACACCAGCAGTGGGGGAGCAGGGAAGGAAACGTTGGTTGCCAGGAAGGGAGTGAGACAGGAGCTGCTGCAACCAGACTCAGGGGTCACCCCAGGACCCAGGGGCCTGCTGGGCTCGACTCAGCCTGTGACAGAGCAGCGGAAGAGCAGCGGGAAGGGAAAGGAATTGCACTGCTGTGAGCGGCTTGCGAGACGCGGCGGGAGCTCCCAGGCCCTGCCGCTCGCTGAAGGACTTGAGAGTTTCTCCAGCTATCGGCCAGGGAAAGATACAGAAAGGGATTTTAAAAGATGAGGGAAAGCAGGAGTGGGTTTGGGAAAGAAAAATAATGCTGTATTCAAGACCCCTTACTGAAAGAAAAAAAAAAGGCAAAATTGCAGAAGAAAACTTTAATCTCAACTTCTAATAACCTTAAACACTGCATTATTATGAAGGGGAGAAATTACCACTAAGCTACTTGCAAAATCTGACTGAAAAACTAATGTCCAAAATCAAGGGAAGCCAACCTGGTTAGGATAACATGTTCTGCTGAAAGACTGTTTATTAAGTGCTAGTATGAGCTTAAAGCTCAGCCAGTACCAGAAAAATAGTCCAAGCTGGGGTGGTAGCATTGTAGGATCTTGAAAACCAGAAAGCAAGGTCACATTCAACACAGCTGTGTTCAGTGTGTGCACTCCTGGAGACGGTGCGTGTGCAGAGAGAGCATCAGAAGACAGGGATTTTACTTTTTCCTTTAAAGTCACAGCCTGCTTCTTAATAAACTAACCAATCTTGCAACTGTAGCTCCAAGTTACAAGCAAGAGTAATAAATCAAACACTCTTCATTGACAGAACTGTATTTTTCCTCATTTCATTCAGCTATTCTCATCTTGATTGTCTAAATTTCAGTGAGTTAACACTTACCTTCTGGTCTGAGTGAATTGGGTTAAGCTGCAAAAGCCAAGTTAAAGGCTATTCAGAGCTGAGCATCATGCATGTACTGATGTCACAGGACACTGGTTCATTTCTATATGTTCCTATAGGCAATCTCTCCCTTTAAGGCTATGTTGAACAAAAAGGATGATGAACAATTAACCCACATTTGTCCTTCTCCTTAATAAGGTCTCCTGCTGATGCTGTCATTTCTCAGCTGCTAAACATGGACCCTTTTGAAGGTGAAGAAAAAAAAAGACTACAACTTTCAACAGCTTTTTTTCTCCCCAGGTTTGCAAGATATGAGTAATTGGTGAACTTCTTATTTCTATTAGACATAAAAAATCTTAAATTTCTTGTGATATCCATAATTTTCTCCAAACACATGGGGCTGCTACCAATTTGCACAAATATTTCTTCTAGCTCTTACTTCCTCACAGTGAAAGAGATCTACTTCAAAAACCTAACTCACTGTTGCTAATAGCTTTGATAGAAGTATAAAATAAAATACTCTGCATTACACACTAAGCAACATTTGAGAGCAAGAGATGTATTACAAAGTTTAATTTCATTGCAGGTTGAACAATAGGGTGAATGGAACAGGGAAGAAATTTAGCATTTTGATATTCTAAAGACTGCTGTCAAGGATCTAAGCAGTAAAGAGGACAGGCAGCCACAGACTATTGCACCAGTCTCAGAGCTTTTAGACTGGAAAATTCTAGCCCACCCATTCATTTAGTTGACTGGTCAGCTTTTGCCTCCATGATCTATAGGGGATTAGGACACTTGAACTGCTGTGCTCTCCTTTGACAACAGAATTTGTATGGACAGTGCCAAGCATTGATTATAGTAATTTGTTGTTACCCTCATTTCACGAAGAAATAAGATCTGTCCATAAGCATTGTCTGTTTGCACAGACATCTGTCCCCTCTAATGACTTCTGAGCTCCTATGCAATTTAAACCAGAACTGAAAGAGAACTAAAATACCTCACAGATGTTATGTTCTTACAAATTCCATGAATATTGTTAGCAGGGGAAAGGAAAGACAAAATGTGTAGCTCACTAAGGGAGAAAGCTAGAATGCAGACAGCAATATTCAGGTAATAACCAGCACAGCCAAAGACGGCTCTGCCAAAGCATGAGCTTCCTTTCACCTAGAGAAAGTGAAGAGATGGCATAGAGCAGTGTAACTGAAAGGGTTGTATAAAGGAAGGGAGACATGAAAGTGCAGGAAGACAGGATTCCAAGTTTTGTTTTTCAGGGAACAATCCTTTCTTGTATTACTCTATCTTAATAAGCCCCCCAAATGCCATCCAGCAGTTAAAGCAAATGGTTGATGACGCTTCCTTTATCTTGTTCTTTTACATCCTCACCATGCTACCAAAGAAGAGCTGCTGAGCATAAAGGGGATTCACAGGAAGGGAGAAAGAGCTTTTGCCAGCAATTGGTTCCTACTTTTCTATGGGCCTGAACATTGCACATCCTATTAAGCTTATAATATTTCACTACAGACCATAAAGTAGACAAAAGTCCACCTTCCTGCTCCAACACGAAATGTCTTAAAGCATTTATTTTTTGTAAGCACGCAAAGAAAGCTATTGCTAAAATGTTCCTGATCTCACAGATTATGCATTTCCATAGGTATTCATGTGTGGTTCAATAAATTAAAACAATTATATTCCATGTTATTATTTCCTGGCTTTATGAAAGCACAACTTCTTCCCTGAATATGTATTTTGTACTATTCAAATTAAGCTATTTCATCATTATGATGACTGATTTATATTAAACGATGCCACTAGAAATTGACTGTGCCTCTTAAAAGGTAGAGTATGTAATCTGAGCATTATGAATTTTGGGTTATCTTGCAATGGATATTATTAGATGTCTATCCCTATAGACATAGCGTTCTTATTCTTCATTTCTGCTTCACGTATTAGGAGTCTTTGCTGAAGTTATGAATTTGATCCCGCAGAACAGAAAGCAGAGTTACAATGTCTTTAATGAGAGCAAAAATGAGAGCATAAATCACACAACTGAGTTCATAATTAAAGAACAAGAATTTAATTTGGTCTGCAACATTTTCCTAGGAGGATCTTTATTTTCAACGCTGTACATGTGAAAGTAAGAATGAGTAAGCGGCTCATTATCTACATGTATAAAAATATAAACATCCTATCAAACAATTCAAAAGTTACCCTCTGTGACATGCAACACTGTGAAGACCTGTGCCATAACTTCTAAATAAGAGATTGCCTTGCTTTTTAACAGCACTTATAAATGCTCCCACACATCCAGAAGCACATGAAGCATGGAAAATATCAGCTACAAATGGCACTTAGGAACTCCAGCAGCAACTGCACAAAATCCTCCAGGTTTCCTCCCTCTGCACACCAACAAGTTAGGGGAGTCACAGTGTTTATCCACCCTCTGAGCTCTCACCAGGGCAGAGTGGTAAAACATGGTGACTTGGCCCTGGGCAGTTTACAAATTTGACAGAAATTATTGATTTGTGATAACCAAAAATGGTATTTCCTGGTAAAGCATCAAATGGCTATTAAATTTATGGCACTACTGCTTTAAGCTCTTAATATTGCAATGAGCAATTGGAAAATGAAGGACCCCAGTGCCTAAAGTTTTTAGCACAAACATGGAGATGAAAAATCATCAGATTATGCTTTTATTACACCCATTTTTACTTTAAAAGGTCACAGAGTTTGAGTCACCTGCTAGCAAACAAATAGGCATTCACTGATCAAAATATAGGCAACCCTCATTTTAGAGATGCATTTAGCCATCTGGAGGTTAGGTTATGATTCACATTCAAGCAAATAAGTAATCCATTTCAGTCCCACAGTTATGCTGATACTCGTGTTCAGATCTTCCATAGAAACAGGTACAGGAGACCAATAAAACATGACCATATTATGTACATAGTGTAAAATGCAAATGTTCAGCTAGCTGTATTATGAAATCCTGTAGCACTAAAACAATTAAAAAACTAAATGATTCATGTAAAATGTTTATATACTGTATATATGTACACTAAATGACAATTTCAATTTAAAACTGACTCTATTCATAGCTCCTCTGATGGATTTAGTAAGCCGAAGTACAAGATCCTTAAAAAAGGAAGCCATCTAGAGAAAATTTAAGCATTTTACTGAAAACTGATTCTATACAAAATTTTAAAAAACATACTTGAGAATTACTTAACAGAAGCTAGAAAAAGACTGTCATTATCCTAGAGGATGGACACTGTAAAGACCCAGTAGCTGCGATCAGAATCCTTCCACTCTGGTATAAATAAGCTAAGCACAAAGAAATCATGTCAGAGTAAGGCATAGGACAAACAGCTTTCAGTCCTTGTTCTTCAGGTGTACTGGCCTCCCACTGCTATCTTATTGCTCATCTGATTTGACAGGTATACATTTCTCTCCTTTTAAAAATAGTCCATTTTACAGCTATCTACAACTGCACAACACGTAGTGCTTTCCTATGTGCATTTTCAATGTAATCATATCAATAAGCAATCCTGCTAGTCTTAAAAAAGAAAAAATCTTATGGCAATGCAAATTATTTTCAATTTTATGCAGAATTTATGCATGCACTTAACAAAAGACCAAGTGGTGAAGACAGACACTAAGCACTGAAGCTCAGACTCAGTACATATGTAAGTACAGCTCTTCTCATAGGAATTCAGGTTTTAAAAATAAAACCCTATTGTGAAACTCTTTGGTTAGATTACAAGCATTAGAAGTATTTCTAAAGTCAGGGGTAAGGACAGTTGTTATTTGACAGTAATTCATTATTTGACATTTAAAATGCAACTTCATATTTAAACTTGTATTTAAAATGTAACTTCAAGCTTTAATACATACCATTAAAGTTCTTGAAAATTTATGACAGAAAATTGTGTTTTTCTCTTATGGTTTGAATGGACAATACAGGTTTTTTAATCAAATGCAGATTTTAAAGTGCTTTTGTATTCAAATTTTCAGCTTTTACTGGAAAATTTACTGAAAAGACCTGCTCAGTCTTTTTGCACTGTAAAAACTACTGTTTACACAGTGTTCAAAAACATGCAATGGCTGCCTCCTCTGGAGAAAAAAAATAAGAGGATTAAACTATAGATTATACGAAATAAAAGATTATATGAACCAAATATGGCACTTGAAAAGCTTCACTATGAGAAAGGTAATTTCGTCTGAAGAAAGCCAGCATCATTCTTGTTCAAGGATCAGGCTTAATCCTTTCTAAGAATCATTGACTTTATGTAGGAAGGGGTATTTAACTCTTAGCAGTGTCGCTTCCCTGATAATATTGCATCAAAACGAAGAAACCGTTTCTTGAAAAGCTGATTCTGCCTTAATTCTGTTGGCTCCTAGTTAACCACACTAAAATGACAGAACTTAAAAGAAGAAGCAGGGTGCTGGTGTTTACACTTACACGCACAGCTACTCGACATGAGTGGTTTCATAGGAGGCTCTGGCAAGGCTGCTTCTCCCCAACCTGGTCATTTTTGAGGGTGTTTAAGAAAATATGCATTGAATTCTCTCTGCACTTTGCAGACAGTAACTCTGAGAGTTTTATGAAGACTTGACGCCACTCACGAGAGCTACGATTTACAAGCACTTTGAGGCTTCCCCAGAGTGGCGGTGTTACCTCTGGAGGGGCAGCCACGTCTCGAAGGGGATTTGATAGCTTCAGCTATGGGTCATCCAGAGCATTTGTTCCACTCGCACACCAGCCTCACATACTGCCCGAACCCCAGTCCAGCTTATAAGCTTCAAGGGGGAAAGTTTGGAGATTTAGGGAGAAGGAAGGGGGAAACAGGCGCAGCTAGTCAGGCCAGCCCAACAGGGAAGGAGCAACTGGGAAGAGCTTGCTCAGCCCAACAATATAAACCTCATTGGTGAAGAGTTTGCTCAGCACAATGGTACAAACCTCATTGGTGAAGAGCTTGCTCAGCCCCAAGGATACAAACCTCATTGGTGAAGAGCTTGCTCAACCCCAAGGATACAAACCTTGTTGGTGAAGAGCTTGCTCAGCCCAATGATACAAACCTTGCCAGTGGCGCCGGCAGAGCGCCGCGCACGCTGTGTCCCAGGCAGGGTGTTCTCAGATCCACCTCAGTGCTACTCACACCATTACCTGGAGGGCCACAGCACCGGGGGGCAAGAGGGGTGGCTTGGAGAGGGACAGGGCGCTGCAAGGCCGTGACATGGCAGCAGTGCCGGGACAGGACAGCTGCGCGCGTGAGGGCCCCGGGTCGCCGCCACCGCCGCTGCAGGGCTCAGTCCCGGCAGAAGACGTACTCGGTGTAGCTGGTCCAGATCTTGTCGTCGGCAGGGCCGCCCTGCTCGGGCCCGAAGGCGCACGTGCCCGTGGAGGAGCAGGCGGCCATGCGGAAGCCGGCCTCGGAGAGGCGGTCGAAGGCCTGCTCGAGGAAGTTGAACTTGAGGTAGTAGCGCGCCGTGTAGCGCTCGGGCGGGCGGTCGGGGTCGCGGCTCTCGTTGAGCGTCTCGCCGAAGACCTCCTTGGCCAGCGCCGTCTTGCCGCACACCGTGATGCGCGCCACGCGCCGGAACTTGGCGTCCGCCTGCGCCTCGCGCCCCATCGTGTAGGAGCCGCGGTAGCCGATGGTGATGTAGCCCGAGCGCCGCCCGCCCGCGCCCTCCAGCGACTGCGAGGCCCTGAGCAGCGGCGGCCCCGAC